>JAJLRJ010000012.1:23807638-24007638 GCA_024195265.1 Dendrophyllia cribrosa | reverse complement strand
AAGGCGACGCGAGTATAAAATCTAAGTCTTGTTTTGTTTACATAAAATCGCTTTTTAATCTATGTAATGAATGAACAAACACATAAAAATGGACAACACAATCTTCGTTCGAAAAATTTTATTCAAATCACCATTAGTTTATGTTTAAAAGCAAAACGCAAAACGCGCATCGAGGCCGAGCCGTGTCTTCGATGAAATTCAAGAAATTAATACAACTGAATTAAAGCTACACGTTTAAAAACAATTCTCCAAAACTAACGAGAACACAAACAAAAAGTCAATCACAGATTGATATCAAGATAAATTCCCATCGAAAAATGTAATTTGTTTTACCTTTAAGTCCCCCCGGCGACTATTGTGCTTGGAAATTCTTTAAATCTCCGCTTTGGTGCTGAAATCCGTAAAACGAACCCATCTCTCGCATTGCTAAAAACGTATATAGTTCCTCGAAGCAAGATTTTATCCCTGAAAGCTCTTCTTTTTCCACTAAAGCGGTTTCTGAGTATCCCTTAATTAGTATCCCTGTCTTGAGTAGCAAACCACGAAAAAATGCAGGAAAATAACGACTTTAATTTAAACCGTTTTCTCTGCTCAGTAAACACAGCAAAACATCAAAGTGTTTTCCCAGCTGACGTGACATTCGGCCGTGTTACCGCGCGAAAAAAAAGCCTCGCTTTGGTTTCAACATGACGTCGTACGCGCATGTTTTGCGACGTCATACGCGCCCGCGAGCTAGTCCTACGCGACGGAGCTACCTGCGCGACGGCGGAGGGCGGAGGGCGGCGGGCACACGCGCGCCCGCGAAACATTCCGCTAGCCATGACCATGAAAAATGACGGGCTAGGTTCTATGAGTATGGGGCTGCGCAGCCGGGCCTTCGGCCCGGCGAGTGCTCCGCTATCAATGTAAAATACTGGTATATTTTTCAATTCCAGAGTATACAGAGCATACTAATGAATTACAGGCTGCTAATTTAAACAAAAACAACTTGCAGTTATAACATTGACAATTTTATTTGAAGTTTTCGCTTTACATAACTTATTAAGCAAGAGATTAATCACCAAAATAACAAAACCAAATTCGACTTAACAATTTTTAGGAAAAATTAAACGAAAGACTGGTCTCACCGTGCTTTGGAATTCTGTCTCTTTCTCAATTTCGTTCACTGTCGTAGGCTTTTGGAAACGTGCACTTTTATCGAATTCATTCCCCAAGCACTCGGATATGTCTACGCTCTCAAAAGCAAGTAACTCTTGGGTGGCAAGAACGGCCTCAAGTTCCTCGAGCTCTGTATACTGGCTCATAGCCGGAGCAAATGAGCCATCGAAACAACAAAGAATAAACAAAGCTCTAAAGAAAGAAAAGCATTGTTATTCGTAAAATTCTACCAACATTATTACGGCGAAATCCAAAACAAAATAACAATGTGATTCCCAAGTGTGAATGACACAATTAAAATACGCTCATAAATACAATCTGCATAAAATATGGTTTCTTCGCGGATACACCTAATAGAGCGTTTTCACTTGACGTCATAGCCGCCATATTGGTGTTCCCGTACAAAAGAATTTTAATTAACTTCTTTTGTTAGGAACACCAACATGGCTGCCATGGCCTTTGTCATTTGAGTCCCACGGGACTGAAGGTCACGTGAGTGAAAACGCTCTATAGCCCTTTTCGGCACCGCGGCAGAACGTTTGCGCATGCGTAAACTTCAAGCACTTCCGGTCCGTTAAACTACCAGTCAACATCGATGCGAACAGCATAAAACAACACTTCTGCATGAACCAACAGACCTAGATTTTCTAGATGCAATGATGAAAGGACCAAAACCGAAGAAAATTATGGTACGTACACGACCAGTTCTTGCATGAATACATTTCGAGATGGAGTGAAGACTTGTTTTTTTGTGAAAAAATGCGATGCAAAAATTATTTGTTCATATTTCGTTGTTGGTGCAAACACCAAACTCCTTGGTGCAAACGCTTGAAACTTGAACGATGAAAAACCTTTTCAACGAAACAAACTTTTTCTCTATACCTTTGTTTTATAACTCTTACTTTTTGTTTTCAAACTTCGCGGTACGGGAGTTTTATGTTGTTTATGTTGCAGTTCATTTTTTATTTCAGGTAATTTTTGTTTTTCCTTTGTTTCAAATTCATTAGCATATATTTTCATACCCAAAAACAATGGAAAAATAAAAATTACCTGAGATAAAAAAATTAACTACAACATTTACATGGGATTACAGTATGTCACCGGAAATGCGTAATTCACCGGATGCTCAGTTTTCTACTCATGCGCAGTGCGTTCTGCCGCGGTGCCGCCCTTTTCACGGTTGATTTTTCTCATTTGCATTACAATGTTATCCAACGTGGATGCGAGGCAATTTCGGGCTAAAACTACAAAATAGCCCGAAATTGCCTCACATACATGCTAGATTTCATTGTAATGCAAATGAGCAGAGTTAACCGTGAAAAGGGCTATTGCAATAACGTTGTCATAGAAAAATGAAAAATGGAAAAAGCCAAATCGGAATTAATTAACTTTATCATCACAGCGTCGACACACGGCACGATTAAGCGTGCAGCGACTATTGTTAATTTAAATTAAGCGTGCAGAGACTATTGTTATTTGTATGTCTAATTAATTCCTATTGGCCTTTTTTCATTTTTCATTTTTACATTTTTCATTTTTCTATGACAACGTTATTGCAATTAGACAGTTAGACAATGAACGCTCGTGTTCTATGGGAAAAAGCGCCTCTCGCATTAGACAGAAGTGCCACTCGGGCTACGCCCTCGTGGCCTTCTATCTATGCTCTAGGCACTATAGGTGGTTTTCATGTTACGTCATCGCCGCCATGCTGGTGGACATAAACAATAGTTCTATCATTAGCTCCTTTTGTTCGTCCACCAGCATTTGTTCGTTTCACTATTGTTATCTATGTCTCTAGAGATTGGTTGCAAACCACCTATATCCCATAAAACACTCGCGATTGTCTTTGTTTTCTACCTATTTCTACCTATTGTTGTATATGTTTTGTTTTCTTTGTTTTACGCCAGTCACTTGTGAGTTTCACAGGTTTTTACACCGAGGTAAACCTAATTATTGACACGCTGATAACAATTTGAATGCGGCTTGGGCCGACAGAACCACCTCCTGGCGCCGAGGTACCGGGAATTGGAGTTAGCTGACATTTCTGTTTACAATGCCTTGGAATAAAACTAATAGACAGAGCTTTCGTTACCAGACATTCTTAGCTCTTATAGCCAGTGCATAGCCTATATTCATTTTAAGATGTAAATGTTTTATTGCTTGACCTAATTATAACTTGTCGAAACTACCAACCAGAGATCACTAACAACAAAATAAATCATTTACTCTGCATTTGATTCAAGCATTGTTCAAAAACAATAGGAGACCATTTTAAGGAAAACGAAAGCGTGAACATTTCTTTATATATTATTCATTTGTGTTATTGAGCCGTCTAACACACAGTAAGATCTAGAATATTGCTTGTCGTTTTGCGGAGTTTACAAATGACCGACTTATATTTGTGTTGTTGAGGTCGCATATTCGGTCAAGTAAAAATTGTCTTCATTTTGCAGATGAGAGTCTTTTAAAGGTAGCTTTAGACGTGAATTTTCTGGCGCTTTCTTCAAGGGCAAACTCAAATGTTTAAGGGTAAGTAAAAACCAAAATGAGACCAATGAAGTGAATTATCACTATTAAGTGCGACTACTTAGCACTTTCTTAAAATAATCTAGTCAAGTTATCAGAGTTATGACAACATACGCCTTGAAGCATGTCTTTTCAATTTAACTTATATGTTTGCCGAATATATACGTATATCTGTTTTGTATATATAGCGTGTACATATTATAATTGTATGCCCCAAAGGCAAAATGCTAATTATTTCAAAATTGTAGTATTCAGGGCAATGTAGTTTCAAAACAAATTCATTTTTTTTTACTCGCTTACATAAATGTTTATTCCAGGAATGGTTATGAGGTAAAAGCAACACGGCTTGAGAAACCATGGTGATAGTTCATCTCAATACATATTTAACTGAATTAAAATATGTATTTTGCCATTTGCAACACGACCAGTTCACTGCACAAGGGCAACCTATCGAAACTAAGTTCATATGGGACTTTTTTTGGACATAAGTTACAGTAAATATTACTTTAAATGCGTCGTCATCTGGCGCATTAGCGATTGCAAAATGGGCTTCAGTTTATACAAAGATGTGAATTCATACAAACACGAGATTAATTTCCGAGATATTACACAATAAACCGCTATTGAACGTTTGGAGCATAAAATTGGAACACAGAATATCCTAATAGGTTTGCGTCTCTGTTTTTATCCGCTATGCATATTAAGATGAATAAATTAGTAAATGTAGGGGTTAGTCATCTAAAGAAATTGTGGCGCTGCGTCGGTGGAGGAGTGAAACATAATATTTTAGTTATTTTGGTTTTATCTAATGATTTACTTCTGTTTAGTTATGATAACTAAGCAGAAGTAAATTAGTCACCGTAACCAGATTGAAAAAAGCTGACGTTTCAAGCGTCGAATCGTCAACTTTTTTAATGTTTTTATTTTACGGTCGACAAAGAAGCGAAAACAAAAGACGTTAATTTTTTCTTTGTTACGAAGATTTTATTTTTTTATGAAATTTAATCGGAAAATCTGAGGTGACTATAGACTTTGTGAACAGAGATTTCACGGAAAGGGTCGAGTTCCGGCGCGTTTGAAATATTCTGGGCATCGCCCTAAAGGCTTTTACTGCTTTCAAAACTGGCGGAGCGGGCGTAGAAAACCCTGGACATGGCTGCCAAAATATATAACGCAAGAATCGTGGATGAGTGAGGTGCAGGATTGCAGAAAACTAATTCAGTTGTTTTTAGAACGAAGCATGATACAATGGGATGTATTGTTATTCAATGAGATAGAAATATGATTTTCATCTCATTAAACTGGTTTTCTGCAATCCTGCACCTTAGTGCACACGATGCAATGGCCGTTTTGGAGGTTATTTCCAGTGACCGGTAGCCATGTGCGTTTGCTGGCCATCTGAAATCGTTGTTCAAACGAAACGAAGCCTTTTCATCATGTTTTTTGCGACAATATACGCCAGAATTTTTGGAGAATTCATTTATGATCTTAACCCACCCTCTCGACCTATGAATTGACACTGAAAAGTCCCACAGGGCCGGATTGGCGATAACGTATTGTGTTGTAAGGAAAACATTATTATGGTTTTTAAAGAAATCGTTTAATGATAAACTATGATTTTTTTATTATTCAGGGCAACGAAGACGATATAAGCAGTAAATCAGACGTCACCATTACAAAATGATTGGTGCCATACAAACCAGAGCACCACACGTGCACTTAAGAGATCGACGTGCTTCAACGCTACCTTCGCGCCGTTCTACTGGATTTGCTTGTCTGGAAGGACTGAAACGACGACGCCCGGACGCTAAAGTCATCATCAACGTCGGTGGGCGTCGATTTGTCACGTGGAAGAACACACTCAAACGTTTTCCTGAGACGCTTCTTGGCTCGGAAGAGCTAGCTGCGCCATTTTATGACAAGGATAAAAAGGAGTATTTCATTGATCGTGATCCACATCTATTCCGTTATATATTGAATTATTATCGCTGTGGAAAGCTGCATCGTTCGTTTGAGGACTGCAACGCTTCCTTTGAAGAAGAGCTCCAATTTTATGGTATCGCCCCACAGGAGGTCCACGACTGCTGCTTTGATGAAGAGAATGAACAAGACAATCACGAAGATAGCAAGAGTTCTGCTTCAGAGCCGGGGAGCCCTAAAATAGAACACTCTGTATCACAAAGCAGATTCGCTCGGGCGCGCAATTGGTTGTGGGTGTTGCTGGAAGGCGAAGCTGAATCTGGTTTTAGAGCCTTCGTTGGCACGATCATTTTATATATTGTTGGGCTTTTTATAATCCTCAGCATTTTTACTACCGTCTACGAAACAGTTCCTTGCACAAGCGAAGAGAAGGTATGCGAGGAAAGAGTGCGAATTCTTGATCAGTTGGATGTTATCTGTGTAGGTGTCTTTTCAGTGGAGTATTCTCTCAGACTTCTTGTCTGCCCTCACGTGTTCGGCTTCGTCAAGAATCCTATGAATGTCATCGATCTTTTATCGATTTTACCATTTTATTTGACAATATTACTACAGTCGGTTGTTGGCTCGAATTTAGAGGCATTTGTTGTACTTCGAGTGTTGAGAATATTTAGAGTTTTCAAGTTAACAAGACATTCCAAACGCCTGCAAAGATTTGGTGCCGCCATGGTTAGCTGTGTCGCGGATCTCATGTCGCTGATGTTTGTGTTGCTCATAGCTGTAGTGGTGTTTTCAAGTATGATATACTTTATTGAGCGCAAAGCGGTGGAAGGAAAATTCATAAGTATCCCTGATAGCATGTGGTATACCATTGTGACAATGATCACATTAGGGTGAGTTAGTTAATACATTCTTCTGTATTAATTAGCCCTTTGACTGGCAAAGCAGCTAAGAGCGGCAAAAACAAAATTCATGAATACCGTAAACAAACAGTATCATTAATTAACCCTTTGTGACACCCAAGAGTACCAAAAATCAAAATTCAAGAAAAATCCGAAATTTCATTTTGTGAAATATTGAAAAACAAAATGGTACCATGCAAAAGTACTGCCAAAGAGGTTTCATTTGAATGGTCACACCACAGGATTTCGTCCACAGACTCAAAAGTTAGAACCACCTTACATGTCTCCATAATTGACTCTGAGAGTGAAAGGGTTTATAAATAGAGTACTACTGAAGAGCTTCGGACATTTTCGAGAAATGTTCTGAAGCGTTCGTATGACCTTCGGACCTTCTAAAAATAATTTACGAATGTCAAAAAATCTTCGTAAAATTCTCGTAAATCTGGCACACATTGCTAATAAGCGTTGTTTATCAAATAAATTATGGTTACAGTAAAATGACTGAAAAACGGCAGGGACCAACACCAGGTGTCCGTCTTAGAGAGGTGTCCGTCTTATAGAGGTGTCCGTTAAGAGAGAGTTGACTGTAGTTACTTTATTTCTGACAAATGGGGAAAAAACTCACGCGAAAAATCCAGAACAATGCCTGGAAGTGATTAACAAATGTTATTCCGAGTTTGAATAGCAAATCAGAGCGCGCGAACAACGATATCTAGGGGTTGGGTATATAGTCAGCAGTCAGATTACACACCTTTGACAATGTACACTGTAGCTGAATAACCTCTATTTATTTCATTGATATTTTATGATAATAAATGCTGATATTTTTTAGGTATGGTGACATGGTTCCTTCCACGTTTCTTGGCCAAATAGTGGGAGCTGTTTGCTGTGTGGCAGGCGTTATCCTTGTAGCACTTCCAATCCCGATTATCCAGGAGAAAGACATCTTCAAAAAGCAAATGCTCAGTGTTTATAATGTAGACGATTTGCAGGCAAAGATAAAGCAAATGAGGAAATCAGGGGGGAGATCTAGAACTGAACGTTCCAGAGATGAATAACCATGTTAGATTGATACTAACTGATTAGCGGGAGTGTGAAGCGTAAACCGTGTAAAAGCCAGGTCATCTTATCTGACAAAACACAATTAGTCAAACGCAATGAATTTATCACAACTCGGTGTCAGATATTAAAACAACCAGCGAATACTGAACTTTTTTGCTGCACGAGACAATATCCCCGGCGGGGGGTAGGAGGGGGGCGGCTTCCAAAAAAAATGACGGGGGTGCCCGTCGTACTTTTAAGGGGTCAAAATTTGTAGTTTGGTACCGTTTAGAGTGCTAAAATCTAAATGACCACCATTAGCATTGTCTCATTCTTTGGTACCAAACCCATTTGAGCCACGCCCATCAAGCGAGATTCTGGTATCTTTTTGGGTGTTTTTCAAAACTTTTCAACGAGCACCCGTGTCATATTTATATGGGAGTTCCCCTTTCCTGTGACAATATGTTTCTTGTATGCTACATGTTGCTGAATACAATGCTGCAAGCATTGCATGCTATCTCCCATCTTGTGAAAAGTAGAAGAATTTTTTACTTTCACTGTAACTCCTTACTCAACCTTTTGTTGGGAGAAAAAAGTGCAAACGGAGAGGGGGTGACACACGCAATTTTCGTCGCAAATTGTCTCGCAACAGGGCTGGGTTGTATTACATTTGTCCTGTTGCGATAAGAAGAAAACTAAAAAAGGTCGGCAAAAGCTGACAGAGGGTGATCTATGTCCCCGTATTTTTCAGCTAGTTCCTCAGGGTTTCTTTTGATTTTTACCATCTACTGGAGCGAAGAAAAGAGGGGAGACGCTGGAGATCAGGATGCGCCATTTATTTGTCCCACCCACTAAATTCTAAACCCGTGGAACAAGGCAAAGTAAATTAATTAAAAACGATTTGCGTAAACACGATATTTGACTAACTTAGAGAATTAAACGACTCGTTTGTGTGGGTACGTTTCCATACCAATAAGTTTTGTTTACTGAAGGTAATTAAAGATATTAATATAAATGCTAGTAGTCTCTTTTATATATCATAGAGTGTCGAACAGGAAAAGAAATAGTGCGTCCACAGGCAAGAGACTTAGAATGCTTGCAGTCGCCCTTTACTCGTAAGGTCCGTCGAGTGTGTATCTCACGCAAGCGCGCTCGAACTACAGATTATTTCGAGAGAGAAACAGACTTTATCAACAGTCCCTCTCGTTTTCTCCCGCCTCACTGGCGTCCAGTTTCCGCGCGGTCATTTACATTCACTTCGACTTTTACTCATGTTTTATGTTTTGAGCCTTTTGTTTAATTTACAACAGTTATTTTCCCCTAAAGTTATCTAAAAAGTATTCCTTTTAGTGTGCGGCCAGAAGAGTTTAGTACAGTGTTATATTTTATACACACACTAAACAACATAGTTCTAGATTAAAATCACTTATTTCATGTTATCAAACAATAAGTTTTTGCTTTAAGCACATTCAGCATTCAAATAACCTCACAAACCTGGATCAATTCTAAAATGATTATTTTGTTACTTGAAATTTTGGCGCCAGTTTTCTCAAGCAGAAAAGATAAGTGCTTGTCCTTAGACATATTGATACTTCTACCTTTCCGTAGACGGGGAAAACATTTTGGTATCCTTTGGAAGCGCAATCTTTGGCAAATACAGGTCGAGCTTCCATGTGCGACCACCTCTTCTAAGGAACACTTTTCAAAAATACCAAATTTCTTCCAGTAGAAGCACTAGTAAAATAGTCCAAAACTCTTTTTAGCCACCACCTCTCGTTTGCGACCGCGACCACTTTCAATGTTTGGTGATTTGAATCTGATTATTTTTAATGTTTTTAACCTCTGGCGGCAAACGACCACTCGTTATTAGACTGTTGATAGTCCCTTATGTTTTCGTGTGAGCAGTCGAGATTGATCGCTAGTTCGACTTACCGCCATTTTGTTTCTTCATGGCGAGCAATAAATTGAGAAAAGTGCACAATCTCGTGGGGACGGGCGTTGGGGGTTATTTTTTCCACCTTCTGTTCCCCAACGCCCGTCCCCGCGGGATTTTTGCACTCTCCCCAGTTTTCGCTCGCCATGAAAAAACCAAAATGGCGGCAACTCGAACCAGCGATCAACCTCGATTGATCACACACGGATTAATAGGGGACTGTCAACAGTCTCCTCGTTATTATGTCTCTTTAGTTTATATTTCTTTGCTTTCATTCCTTTTGGCAATTTATCTTTCTATCTTAAGAAAATAAAACCAGTTTAAAGAGGTTCTTGGCCATAGTCATGAAAACACGATATATCATCCGGTACACCGAGGTGCCAGTGGTTTGCGTGGGACTCTACCCACCTTACTCGCACCTAAGTGTATTTTCCCGCGCTTTTTACCATGACATTTGACATTTCATGTAATTGTCATGAAATGTCTCAAAGTGCGGTTACAAAGCAGAAACATCAGTCCACCCAGTGATTGACTTTAATTTTTTTAATTTCCTGAAGAAGGCCAGTTAAACTGGCCGAAACGTTGATTTGGAACCGCTTTTAATACCAGAAGAATCCCGAAAAACAACTTTTAATTTTTCTAATTGTTCTTATAAGCTATTCTTTTCTATCTTGTAAATCAAGGCTAGCCATTGATATATTTTATGAATAGATATATGCATTTTGAGTTTATTACGAATTAAACATGAGTCAACAACAGAAACTAACCGTCCGTTTTAATTAAACAGCTGACGTTCTGGATTTAACCAGCTTTAGTTTTTACGCTTGAATCATAAGCAGTTTAATATGAAAATTCAGCCGGCAAATCTAGTTTACCTTTGTTATCTAGTCCGACATCTTCTATTCATATATCACTATTCTATGCGCTTTTTAAATTTATATGAATATAAATGAGTGTGGAGAAAACAAACTTAGAAAAAAAAAATTCTGGGTTCCTTTCTCTCCACACTCATCCACTGACTCATATATATTTCATTGTTTACGTGACTACGTGATGCAGTTATTCATATATTTCATTTTTTTGAATTATTTAGTTATTTTAATGCTCTATAGGTGTAGCTGATTTCCCTTTCGTGAACGGTCGATGCCAACATCAACATTCATTAGTAACCAAGCCTTTTGTAATGGTCGATGCCATTATATCTGCTCCAGTTTATGACTGGAGAGGACAAAAGTACGCTATCGTTAGAAGATAACATTGGGCCTAGATAAAGTGATTATTAGACTTAAGCTAGATTCACCCAGTGATTGACGATCGAAAAACCTAAACCTGTTAACATGTAGGAACGTTATAACCTCGGTGAGCCTTATCAAAAAATTTGGAAAGAACAAGACTGTTAAAATTAATGAATGTTTGTACTGGTCAGAGCTAAGGGCGCAGCTTCCTAAATGTCATTAATAGGGATGTTCCTTGTAAAGTTTCTGATTATAAATCTGGATATTTGTTTGCATGTTGTATAAGGTAAATACTTTCGCCAGTTACACCGTTTCTTCATCTAAAAGCTGTTCGAGGTTCGCGTTAGAGCGTCATTATGAAAATCAGTTTATCGCTCAGTTTGCATTCGCTCACAAATACGAGACTGAGACGAAACTGCAGCCAGCTTCTGTCTTGCTATAACGGCCTCCATGTTATTACGGAAAAGCTGAAGTCCAGGCAACTAGTTTTAACTAAAAATAACTCGTGCAGTCGATTAGCCATTTTTAGAGCTGAAAAGATTTCGTATTAACCGAAGAAACGAAATTAAACTAATACTGTTTAATGTTATCCCCGGGACAGAAACGTCATCCCATTCCATTCCGATACTTCCTTGGGGATCATTTCGGGGCAGTGTAAAGAAATTTGGGGATTACTTGGGGTGGGGATCATTTCGGGCCGTGTTCAGGTCGATTTGGGGATCATTTTGCAGTCGGGGATCATTTGGGTTTGGGGATCTTTGGGATCGTGTCCAGTCGTTACTTCCGGAGGGTCGTAACTTTCAGGTACATGTAGCAAAAACAGTGTACCATTTATAGATTGATTCACCTTTGCAAAATCGAGACATAAATAAAAACATTAACATAATTTTTATTTAAAAAGGTAAATATTAGGAATCTTCGAACAAATAAGCCTTTTTCTACTCTTTCTATTATTTACGTTATAAAAGACATTTGTGAAGGGTTCCCGGATTGGCGAGCACTATTAGATTGTATTGTGAGCCGTATGCGTGGAGCGCTTCTGCGATCTTTGTGGAGGTCCGCTTTTGTTTCTTTCAGAGATACAATTTACCTCTAGGATCGTTACTGTCGGGGGATCGTTGTTATCGTTGTTATCGGGGGATCGTTACTTTTGGAGGTTCACTACTTACTTCTGGCAATTCAGTAACAAGCGTAAAGTTTGTTCGCTCTTTTTTTTTTTTGGGGGGGGGGGGGTGGTGGGGGGGGGGGGGGGGGGGTTATTTTCGGAACTTTACGGTTGTTTAATTAACGTCTCTTTTACAGATTTGCCGACAGCAAAGCAAATCTCTGCCGGCATAAGCGCTACAAAGACAAAAGTTACGGCGGGCAATCCAAAAAACTCTCGCTTAAAACATGAATCTATGTTATTTGGGTGATTTTTGCAGTTTTCTCAAAGGATTTGCAAAATTTAGGGAAATAAGAAATATCGGAGTTTTAAGTACTGTTTAAAAAACGAGCAGTAGTGTATTATCAGGTTTAAAAACTCGAGGCGAAGCCGAGAGTTTTTACACCTGATAATACACGTGCTGCGAGTTTTTTAAACGGCTTCAAAAACATTCTTTCAAAAGCGTGTCCCTTCGGAATTAAAACAATTGCGCTTTTGTGCAAAGAGGAAATTAGCATACGAGAAAAACAAGTAGACTAGACTGATTAGCACTGATACAACACATGTGCGACGTCTTCGACGAAGTGACCATTGCTTCCCGGTTCCTGTCGAAAGTTTTGGGATTTTATAGTTCTGAGGGAAAACATCTACTGAAAAATGCTATACGAAAGTTGTCAGGTACGGTGGATAAAACAACTGACAATTTTTTTTTCAGAGGTGGAGAACGAGTAGAAATAAGCAGCTTGCATCTGCGAACCAGTCGCTTACCTGGCAATTTACACGAGGGCGCTGGTGTCATTCAAATAACGGCTCACTTGTTGAACTGTTGGTTGTTTATTTTGTTGAGAAGATTCCAAATAGAATGGCGAAAGACCAGATTTCGTAAAACAGTATTGCACAAAAATATTAAAGTCACCATTTGTTGCACTAAGAATCCTGAACAATTACTACCCGTATCAGTAATCCTTATATAAAGATCACGAGTGATGTTTATAGAAATATCGTTTTCATTAAAAATTCAGCGATAATTGCATTGTTTGCCCATTCAGCCCCGAACTCCCCTTTGACTGAAATCAAAGCCGCCACCAGGCTTTTCATAATGATCGTAGATTACCAGGTATAAAGGCTCATACACGTGATCGATTTGCGTAGTGTGATTGGCTGATATGCTCATGAATTATTAATGAGTTTTTGAATGATGTTTTAAAATAAGAATCTGTAGTAAATAATTAATAGATGGACACCAAAATAGTCCACGATCAACCTGGGGGTACTCTTGCGTGGGTATCAACTGTCTGTTGGTGTTCAAAAAATCATTTTCTTTCTTCGATCCTTTCTTTAAACCTCTTAAAATTTTATTGAAATTCACGTTTACCCCCGCCTTTAGTACAAATATAATTTAGTTTTGTTTTCATGACACGCACGAAGAGGTATCTAGACTATCTACTTCATAGAAAACAGTTGCCTTTAGAACATTTTCTTGAAAACACAATACAGCGAAGACATTTCGTCAGCGACCCAGTTAACGGAAAGGAAAATTCGGACCGCTTGGGAACCAATCAGAATGTTCCTTTTTATCTTGGACCAGTCAAGTTGTCAACTGATAAGTACGGTATAAAAAAAATGAAGGAAAAATAAATTATGTCAGATACGGTATATGTCTATATTTAACCGTTACGTTTTATTTTGTGGTTTGTGGTTTTATCTATGACCTCACCGATGCGAATAGATGAAGGTAAAACTGTAAGCTATGAGTCAGTTGCGATTTTAATTTAAAGTTATTTGAAAACAATATTAAGACATCGCGGAAAAACACGCCCAAAACAAACCAATGATACCATTCAAACAAAGTACAACATTTCCACCCTAAAATATTCAAAGCTTGTCTTTTATATTTGTCAATATTGACCCGAATTTTAAAACTAAGTTTCATAAAGTATGAAAATACAGTGGAGTATCGACCACCAAATTGTGATAAGAAATGATTATAACGGCCATGTGATCTGATATTTTGGCCACAAAATACGTATGTTGGATGATAACTTTTAATCCTTTACTTTAGATAACATAATCATTATCCCTTTCTAGGTCCGTAAAAGCCGTTTCATTAATATTCACCTCGAGGAGTGTTATTACTCAATTTCATGTAAATCGTGCGCCATGCCCTAATGCACGTAACCCGGTTTCTTATTATTATACACGATAATTCTGTCGGAATATTGACAGCAAGGTGCGAGACGGGAGACATTATTAAATTTAACATGTGGCTTAAATATCATCGATATACAACGAGCGACTAGAAGGAAATATGCATTTATAGAGTGAAATATGGCCCTGGGGCGGAGAAGATACGTTGTAATCAATGTTTTATCAACGGTTGCATATTGTGACAAGTCGTAACATCGCGGCTCCGTCGACAGCCTTTAATTTGCGAAACTGAACGGCGCTCAACACACTTACGCACGTATTGCAGTCAACCCATATTCAAGTCGAAAACGTAGTACCTCCAAGGTAGGGTAGAATGTCTTTTTGTTGATGCGGCTCTAGATTCTATTGGCTAAAACAAAAAAAGTAAAGGTAAGAGGTTTTCTGTGAACTTGCGCAAATGCTATTGTGTTCATTAATGAAGCTCTTCTGGAATACTCCGGGAAGCTTTTATGGAAAACACAATTTCATCCAACGTAAGCCGGACACCGCTCTTAAGCCGAATCTAAATAGGAAATATAACGTCTGACAATCTGCTGATTCTTGTTTTAGATAAGGAAATATTATTCTTAGGCGAATGACAGGCAATGGATCAAAATTAAGATATGCACGATTTTTACCAGATGACATCTTGCGTTTAGAGAATACAAATGACATTATTATTAATTGAAAAATATGTTTTTTTATCACACGGTTCAAAACTGAAGTCTCTTATAATGTTTCACGTTATGTTTGATAGTTTTAGGACACGAGGGAATGTCTATGGGCATCAGAGATTTCCGTTTATGAACAGAAAACAAAACAAAAGCAAACTCGATTCTATTTAGTTCTACGTAAGGCCTATTTAGTTACACGTAGGCCAGGCTAGCGATATGGAGACCTACATCCCATTATATATTGACTACTTTATCGGCAGAACGTTTGACAGCAGGCAGTGCGAACGCCACAGAAGCGGCCGCTTTTGTTTCATGTACGTTTTCAATCTCTATCTTTTTATACTGCGTATGCAAAAATCGAAAACAAACTGACAAACAAAGATCACCAAAGGAAAGTACTGCTCATTATCTTTCCACTTGGATAATATGTCCATTGTCACACTACAAAGGACTTCGCCCACAGAGTCAAACGCATATGAATTTGTTTTAATATAGCGCATTATCAGAATCAGAAACTAGTACGGCTATGTGCCACATAATGAAAATGATCACGGGAAAGTAATGCTCAAAGAATTGTATTTAAATAATCGCACTAAAATATTTCATTCATAGCCTTTAAACAATTAGAACCACCGGCTTGTTGTACAACATTATAATCGGGCCCCCGAGAAATTAATGCTCAGTAGCTTTCATTTTAATGGTCACACTTTAGGATTTCATTCACAGATCTAGACTCAAAACATAGAATTACCTTGTACAATATAATAAACAGTACCACAGGAAATTAATGCTCAATAGCTTTCATTTGAATGGTCCCACTTTAGGATTTCATCCACAGACTCAAAAGTTAGAACTACCTTTACAGCATAAAAATAGTACCACAGGTGGAAAGTACTGCTCAGTAGCTTTCATTTGAATGTACACACTTTAGGTTTTCATCACAGACTCAAAAGTTAGTATAGAACCACCTTGTACAGCATAATAAACAGTACCACAGGAAATTAATGGTCAATAGCTTTCATTTGAATGGTCCCACAATTTAGGATTTCATCCACAGACTCAAAAGTAAGAACTACCTTGTACAGCATAATAAACAGCACCACAGGAAAGTATTGCTTAGTAGCTTTCACGACTTTCATTTGAATGGTCACACTTTAGGATTTTATCCACATACTGAAAGTTAGAACCACCTTGTACAGCATAATAAACAGTACCACAGGAAAGTACTGCTCAGTAGTTTTCATTTGAATGGTCCCACAATTTAGGATTTCATCCACAGACTCAAAAGTAAGAACTACCTTGTACAGCATAATAAACAGTACCACAGGGAAGTATTGCTCAGTAGTTTTCATTTGAATGGCCACTTTTAAGGATTTCATCAACATATTGAAATGAAATGTTAGAACCACCTTGTAAAGCATAATAAATAACCACAGAAACGTACTGCACAATAGCTTTCTTTTGAATGGTCACACTGTAGGATTTCGTCAAAAGACGAAAACGTTTGACCGATTATCTTGTACAGCATAATAACTGTCCACAGAACAGTAATTTCCAGTAGCTTTTAGTTGATTAAAGTGCTCCTATGATCAAATTTTTAATTTTTATTTTTTTACATTTTCGTGTACTATTAGACTTTGTTACTCATCTTGCCAAATTTCAATTCATTACGAACATCAGAAGTCATTTTATTTTAACATTTATTTCCGAGAATTTACGGCGGCCATTAATCAACCTTGTTCCAAGGCTTGGTTGCGAATAGGAAAAAGTGACGTTAAGACTCAAACATACCTCACGGGTTGAAATTATAATAACAATAAGCATAGAAAATTGCACGAAGAACAAGTCCAAAGTTTTTGTTGCTTTTCGCGTGATTTTTCTTCATCAGTTTTGAGGATAATTTCTTTAAAGCAAGCTGAAAGCAGGCACCTTGTCATAATTATGAAAACACACGGGTGATACATCACAAACAACAGTGGCACAATAACAACAAGAAATTAGAACTGAACATTCAAGCTTACATACATACATACATACATACATACATACATATATACATACTTTATTTACCACTTCCCCAAAGGGGGATTTTCTGAGATAAATGATTAAAATATTAAACACAGATATTGATTAGTAAACGTATATGTTCCGACCAGTTGTCAAAATAGGCCCACGTTGCGTACACAATTGGTTTTTGTGTTGGAATCCTGATTGCTGGCAAAATATTTTAGGAATTATAAAACGTTTACACTGCACTTTAACAATGGGTCTACGAATTATTACAAATTGTAGCAGCACGATTTAGCACAAAATGTGACAGCATGTTATAAAACAGTCGCGTTATTACCAGCGTTATTAGAAAATGTGACATGTAGCAAATTAAAGCCAGCACACGAAGACACGCAGCCTGTTCCAGGCATTCAGATAGCGAAGCGTGATTGAAAGGTGGCGAGTGAGTAAAATATGATGGAACTGAGTCATAGCGAAATAGAAGAAGCGTGTAATGCTCAATACATGTCTACAATCGATGAGCCGTCGCCTGGTTCTATAAAATTATAAGCCCTTGTTAAATTATATTAAATTGTTAATTATATTTAATTGTTGTTAAATACGTAATTTTTATAGTTTTGTAAATTAGAGTAGTGTTATAGAGGGCCACAAGTTTATTAGCTTTGCTATTTAGTGCAACCCTCTTTAAATAAAGACTTTATTATTGTTATTATTATTATTATTATTATTATTAATCTGCCTTAGAGAATCGAGAGTTAGAAGAAGAGCCTTTTGTGATTTTAAGAACATAGATATTGACATTGAAATCCAAGAAGGAGCCATAATGTAATGTTAAGAATACTTTATTGCCGTCACCTTGTAAATACAAACGTCTTGCATAAAATTTTTATTATTTATTTATTTATTTATTTATTATTTTTTTAGCAATACTTTAACAATATTTATACGGATTGTAATAATGAATATTTTTAGCATTCTAGTAGATCAATAATTGTAAACGTAAGATTGTTTGAGAATTATTAATTGAAAGGAATAATGTAAATAGTGTTTGGACTGAATAGTTTTTTAAGTAAAATTAATTGTAAAATAAGATTTTTTTAGTTAGCTTGGTTATTAATAAAAGATTCCATTAGAAAAAAAAATTATTATTATTATTATTATTATTCAATTATTTTTAATTGAATTTTTTTTCTTTTTTTCGAATATACGATATATTTTTAATGGAATGAGTTTTAATCGAAATTAAGTGTCTTTTTAATCGAAAGGAATAATGTAAATAGTGTTTTGACTGAATAGTTTTTTAAAAGTGAAATTAATTGTAAAATAAGATTTTTTAGTTAGCTTTGTTATTATTATTATTATTATTATTTTGTAAACATTGTAAATTAATGGTTGATGATTTAATTAAGGAGAAATAAAGGTTTTGTGTGATCTGATTTAAATTTTATAATTATCATCACCATTATTATTATTATTATTATTATTATTATTATTATTATTATCGTGCGTGTCTCCAGTCATGGTTATCAGTGGGAACAGTGAACACATCACGTAATCGCAGCTTCTTTACTGGACTCTCTCTACACTCTCGAGGATTAGGTTATTGTAATCGTCGAGATAGAAATCAATCTTTTTGTCGGAACTTAAACTTGATAAGCAATTCACCTCTTTTTTTAATTCTCAGTTCAAGCGAAAACATAAACTCAGGTTAATTAGAAACATCTTAAGCTGAACCTTTAACAAGATGAAAAACAGCTTAGACTAACCACTACTTCATTGATCTGTCATTCAAATGAAGCCATTAGTACCTGCTCAAATTTTAAGCAATAACAAGACATCTTCCGGCGCAAAAGGGAAATGCGTGAAAACGAAAACGCATAAAATGGGTCGAAATATACTTGTAAACAATGTTTGACCCTCTCATGTTTGCTCAACAACAACAACAACAACAAAAAGTCTTTATTTTCAGAAAACAGTTACATTTTAGCTGCCCGCGTTTAGCAAAGGCTATTCTAGGCGGGCAGATTAAAGAAAAGTACACGGAGAACGTTATAACTTTTTACAGTTAGAAAGTTTAGAATTAAGAGAGAATGAATAAAATAGTTAAATAAATGATTGATGCTTTGATTAGAGTGTTAACATTAAGATGAGGGATGGCAAAGTAGTACCTTCCTGTGGGGATGTTAAATGGTTGTGGAAAGACAGTTTAAAATTTGATTATGTTGGTAATTTCTAAATAAAAGTGTCACCATGTAAACGAAAAATATCTGAGGAGCTCCCAATGAATCGTTTCGCTGGAAAAACTGCCATTTTCATTAGACTACAAACTATAATTTTCTTCAGTGAAATATCGCCTTAAACTTTCGCCGAATATCGGAAAATCGACGCCTATTTTTCGAAAGGATTAAAAATGTCGTGTGGGGTACGAAATATGGACAGCTAGGATTTAAGGAAAGTAGAAAGCACTCTGTAAATTGAGGGGGGGGGGGGGGGGGGGGGGGGAAATAGCATCTACTAACCTCTATTAGTGTACTGTATCTATTTAGCTTTTATGTAGTTTTCTTTAAAGAGACTAAAATGATATGGCAAGACAGTACAGCGCCATTCCAAGCGTTCTACTATAAAGCATTCTTCGTTGAATCACGAAAGCTATCGATATATCTGTTCATTACAGGTGTATTTTGTATACAGTGATTCTAACCAGTGAGATTATAGATGTATTCCTAACATTAAGGCGGTGTGACCATACAAATAAAAGCTATTGAGCAGTACTTTCCTGTGCTGCATGCTATGAAATCCTAAAGTGTGACCATTTAAATGAAAGCTATTGAGCAGTACTGTCCTCTGGTACTGTTTATTATGCTGTACACGGGTGGTTCTAACATTGAGTCTGTTGATGAAATCTTAAATTGTGACTATTTAAATGAAAGCTATCGAGCAGTACTTTTCTGTGGTGTTGTTTATTATACTGTACTACTGAGGTGGTCCTAACTTTAAGTCTGCGGATGAAATTTTACATTGTAACAATTCACAAATGAAAGTCATCGAGCAGTGCTTTTCGGTGGTGCTGTTTCAGTTAAATATTATTCAAAAGAAATTTGGAAACCTGCAAAATTAATATTTGGACGCTAATAGAAACAACGGGGTCAATTAAAGGGGAATATTATCTTCATGACAGCTGTCTACTTGACAACCTGTTGTCAATTTTTGTTTGTTAATTTGGAAGGTTCACCAATAGAATTACACAGCATTAAAGGCAAATGATCCAAGCGAAAATTTGCTGATTGCTGAATCCTACTGAGTGCAATACTTATGTTACTAGTTAGTCCGCTCGGAATTGTTATTTTTCTTTCGCAACTGTTCATCAAGTCGAGGATCAAATGGAGCATCCACGCTGTTATAGGAAAAAGAGGAAGTTTTCTCGCTTCACAGTGATATGCTGATGAGTTAGATTTGCAAATGAGGGCCGCAGGCATGTGTTACACAGTTTACGAATCGAAGTTTTATTTTATCAGGAGATAAAGTGACTGGTGCAGGGAAGAAACAAAATTTAACAACGAAGGAATTGACAAAGGTAAGCCTTTTTTTGTTATAATTTTACCGCCATATATTAATTCACTCAAATTCGCTTTAAAAGAATGTTTCAATTTTTTTCGTTGCTTGATCTAAAGTTTGTGTTTTGATACAGTGCAAAGCTTTGTCACTGCGTTCGGCAGAATTTTCAGTCATTTCTTACGCTGTTTAATTTTATAACGCCCTGGCGTGGCGTGCAAACAATTCGATGACTGTACCAATTCGTCAAACGTTTACCTGTCATTTTACCAATTTTGTCTTTAAACTAACTGCGCTTCGTCGCATCTGAAACGACGCGAGTAGAACATTAATTTTGCGTTGTGGTAAAAACAAAGGCACAATTTACTGCAAAGCGACCAAAAGTGTCATGGAATATGTGATCTCGAAGAAAATCTACCAATTTTACCAGGGAATAAAGTTTATACTTCTCAAAATAATAAAAAAATGCTAATGTACGCACTCTGCTATTCGCTTTACGGAAACTGCATGCCAATATTGCGTTGGATGAAAAATTCTTATTTGAGTCCTAAAACTTAAACACGACGGTGAAATGATTATTTTTTTGCGGTCACATTCGGAACCTATTTTGATAAAGTAATTTATCATCTTATTATAAAGATAGATTTTTGTTATAACATTCTGGTAACAAATTCGCATTATTTAAAATCATTGGAACAGGACGTGTGTTATACGCTTTTAAACAAATTACTGAAACGTACACGCATGCCCATTGCCAACAGGGAAGTTAAAACAAAAAAACACTTAATAGAATAGATGTCGGTATGAAAACTGAATTAGCGGAAACATGGCGACAGTCTTAAACATTTAAAGCTAAAAAGAATTAAGTTTATAGATTCTTTTTGTTAACATGGCTCTTTTTTTATGCGTGTAAATGTTTCGAGATTGTTATCTCGTAGTGACAGTTGTTCACCGGAAAGTTTTATTTTCCAGCCAGATGTTCGTGAATGTTTTTATCTAGGAGGTACAATCTCCTTTTTACTGAACCAAAACAAAAAATTGAGAATGAAAACATAGTTTTGCATAAAAGAATTAACAATGAAGGGATTCGGAGCTTAATTTGACAACGGCAGTGACGAGTGTGTCGGTGGGCTTTTAAGAATTATTTGTTTTGAGTAAACTGTAGGTTTTATTGTAAATAGCTTGGAATATTTATCAAAACAAGGAAACACGAAATAAATGTCACGTAGCAAGGCAAATGTTAAGTGAAAGCGGAAAGAATAAAACAGAAAGAAATAAGCCTTAAGGCTTTGTAGTAAAGTCGCAATAAAAATTCCATTCCCATAATGTAATGTAATGGTTACATTGTAAGTAATAAGCGATGATGACTCAGGGACGCATGTGATGATTGCTAATAAAAAATAGCAGTTGACGCACCGTTTAGCTCTAAAAATATGTAAGCAAATTATTATTATTATTATTATTAGAATTGCTATTTCAAGATTGAAAGTTATGGGACCCAAAAATAACGAAGAATCAAGTAACCAGTAGCGGATTCAGATTGCATTGTAAATGGAACGGAGGGGGAAAAATGTTTTCAAGGTTGGTCGTTTGCTCGCGCTGGCAAAATTTTAGCAGGTGCTCACATGCTCGGATTCTGATGAAAGGATGCTCAAATGCTCGTCCTTTGACCAATACATGAAAAGAGCTAAGAATTGCCAAGGTTACTACGTTGAACAAACTCTTTCAACTTTCGAAGTCGATTCGTATTTATAACAGTATGCTTATGAAACAAAATGTATACAATGACGTCAGCAAATGTTCGCCTTTTACACTGCACGAAAAAATGGATTTACGTGGGTGACAAAACAGTAGTAAACATGTAGTAAAGACCACATTTGCACAACTTTGCCCATATTTGCAGCAAATCAAACTTGATGTTTGCACTTTATTTGCAAAGAAAGCAAAGATGGTAAATATCGCATTTTCCTTACGTTTGCTTGGCATGGCAAAGATGAGCAAATATGAGATTTGCTTGGGGGTAGCAAAGATATAGTAAATTTTGCGCAGATGTATATTTACACGACATTTGCACACAATTTGCACGTGAGCAAAGATGTACATGTTTACATCCACTTCACACCCAGTGCAAATTTGGTTCAAATTTAGAGGCTTAAATTTACTACATATTTTCTCAATGTGTAAACTTGAGTAAATTTATTTTTTCGTCCAGTGTTACTTCCGTTGATAGTCGATTTTTATGACATTTTGGTGAGTATTACATTTATGGTTGTTATCACATTTACACTGTACGCAATACAAGGGCTAGGTGCACTTTAACCTCGTCTCCAGGGCATACTCCACTTTCAAAATGGCGCGGGCAGCGAAGAAGCCCAAAAATACTTCAAGAATTGTGGAGTATTTTGTCGCGTAAACATGATGAAATCTCTTCGTTTCGTTTGGAAACGATTTCAGATTGCCCGAAAACAAACACGGTTGCCAATTGCTGGAAACAATCTCCAAAAACGCCATCTTATTGCGTGTCACGTGACAAAAGACTCCACGATTATTGGAGTATTTTAGTATCCCTGTTCTTGGGTTTCTACGCCCGCCCCATCCCCCCCACCGCCATTTTAAAGCGGAGCAGGCCCTGCGGACGAGGTTCGGTCATTTTTTATATCGTATATTTTTTTCTGTATAGAGACTCAACAAAATTTTTAGTTCCTGAAAATTATCAATTATTAATCCGCGCTAATTAAATATCGTCAACCTTAAGCCCGTCAACTGAAAACATAACGAGGACGTTTAGCATGATACGATGCAAATTGATAATCCATGTTTTTATTTCTTGCCTCATTCAGTTAAAGAGATGCATTAGCCCCCTGAAGGTTCCAAACATCTTTTTGTTTACTTTCCCTTGTTCGGCTGCAAAGTCAGTAGTGACCGAAACTGACAATTTAATGGCCCAATTTATACTGGAGACGAATCATCCATCTGTGACAGATAATTCAACTAGCCGATAAAAAGGCCAATTTCGATATATTAAAATTTGTACTTGGCTCCTAGCCTTACGGGAATAAAACAAAAAAAATCACATTGAGGTTCTGGGATGAATAATTAATTTTCCTTTTTTATTCCCCTAAGCCTAGCCTCTGAGCCAAGTTAGAAAATTGGCCTTTTCGAAGTTTAGACGAATTATACATATGGCATCTTGGAGAAGTGTTGACAGACGGATAATTCGTCTCTAAATCTAGACGGACAACGAAGACGGATTTTGACTTAGTTTTCACATGAGGTGAACTGATTCGCAGGGTTTTTTTGGAATGTCTATTTCCTCTCCCCAGTCCCTTACTGGACAGATTCAAACATTTGTCTTAAAGTCATCCGTCCTTGTTCGCCCTAAAATTTATACCCGCATCAATTATCCGAGTGACGGATAATTCGTCTGGATCGGATAATTTGTCTTTTGTATAAACTGGGCCAATTTTAATTCTTGGCTTTCTCACTGCTTTCTCACTTGGGTAATTCCTGGAGATTTTTCTATCGAATTTTTGGAAATTTCCATGAAAAGCCTAATCAAATACTTGTCTTGATTTATTGATAATTGCATTCAGAAAATACATTTTACAAACTGATCCATTAATCCCGAGAGAGAGGGAGAGATAAAAAAACCAAAAGCTCTCTTAATCTCAACAGACACAGACAATCCAATGAACCAATCAGATCTCGATGCAAATACATGCAGCCGCCGCGAAGAGCGGGAAAACACGTGCTAGCAAGTTATGATTGGTTTTAGTTTTGCCTCTGTTTGGCTACGAAAGTGGGGAGAGATTTTTTAGCCATTCACAACGCCGTAGCAATTAAAAAACAAAGCAATTCCGAAATTACTTTCGACACTTAAATTAAAACGGCTCTATCGTCCAATTAAACTGATGCAATTGAACGTGACTAGGGGATTATCTTCGCTGAATGCCACTAATCCGGTGGGAATTACATCTCACACTTTATACAGGCTTCAAAAGTCTCAACTTGTTTATAGTAAAACGATAATTCGCTGGCAGACATATTCGCTTCAGTTATGTTTTCAACTGCTTCCAGCTTCTTAGCAGCAAACCGAGGTATGTTATCTGTCTTATATTTTGCTAGAAAGTTAAAAGGATGGTTTGTTTAAAAAAATTCCAGTTTAGATTTGAACTCCAAGATCTATATAGCAAGGCCAAGGCATTGCACACAGTCAAAGGGGTACAGAATTAGAATTTTCAAGTATGACGGTCTGTACACAAAAATGATATAATTTAAGTAAGGTTATCAATATTCTATGGTAACTAAGAAAAGCAAATAGATGTGAATGTATTAATGCGAGGTCCATATTATCGGGAAAATATCAGTTCTTTGAACGTTCGAAAAGAACAATTATATTTCCAATATCGATCAAACAGGCAACATTAGCATCCAACGAGCCAAGCTCACCGAAGGCTTTAAAAATTCATGTTTATGTTTCTTTTTTCGATTTAATACCGTTTAAAGGAATATCATCTACTAATTTTAATTTCGATTTGTTCAGATGTCTTAGCAACTCTTCGTAGCTGAAAAATCGACAGGCCGAAAGTGTTAAGAACTAAATCCTAATTTTAAATTGGGAAAATCCATCGTTAAACCAACAAATAAAACATTTGAATCTAAAATTATCATTATAATTCAAATCAATCTGTTACCTAGTTATTTAAGCTTTGTAAATTACCGTACCATCACACTGATACTGGGAGTTGAACTCCCGAAACATGTCTGAGTGTATTAAAAGTTGTAGTATTCGCTTTAATACTTAAATCAATAATAATGGATCTTTTCCAAATTCGCCGGCAGCATAGCACGTTTAGATCGGTTATCGTGATCGGTACGTTAATTACACTTTACATGCTTGACCTCTTTTCGCAAAAGTTTTTCCAAAACAGTAGAGCATGCATCCAGAAAAAGGTTGCAATATACTTTTTCTAATATTTGTTTAAAGGCACAATTCTCTCCACCTAGGGAACCAATAAGAATACTCTATTTCATCGTGGACCACTGCAGATGAGTCATATAACAAAATCAGCTGAATAATAATGCCGATAAAGACCGTTAATTCAAGAAGGTGCCGGCACAAATTGAATGAAAAACAATTTGCTAATCAACAGTAGTGCTTCGTGTGATATTTCTTACCAACACACGAAGCGGATTTCATATTTAAACATGCCTTTTCTTTTATTTCCTGCTGTAATATTTGTTGTTTACACACTACAAGCGATAGGTCTCAAGCACTGAAAAGCATGATTCAAGCGCACTTGAGATTCTCCAGTGACACTCAGAAAGTGTATTACTTGGAACATAACCTGTCAATCACTATCAATTGTTTGCGCCACTGTACATGTCTTTTAGCTGGCTTCTGTTTTCCCATTAGTCAAGTGCCTTCTCATACTTGGTCAAGTGCCTTCTCATACTTGGCGGCGTACTTCAGCTCCTTTGAAAAAGAAAAGTAGGCTCTGCGAGACACCATCACGACAGAAACCGATAAAGTAGGATCGCAACCGAGGACAGCTGTAGTTTCGTTGTTATTACAACTCTTCAGCAGTACTACGTACTCACTTGTCACCCGAATCACGCGTTGCCGCATCACGTGTTCCGGGGAACAAGGAGCCCATAGTGTCGTAAAGATGTCTCGCAAAGAAAAATGTTGGCTGGTTAGGTCTCTCGCAGATCCTACGTATACCGTTAGCAGCATTATCGTTTGCGGTCCCTTGCAGATTTTGCTTTTAAAATTGACACGTTTCCATGGTCACAAAGTAGGGTTCAAGTATGTGCATTGTACCCTTTCACATTCAAAGTGGGTTTCAAGTGCACTAACAAGCACTTAATGTGAAACCACCAGTTCACCTCTTTCAGTTCGAAATATACTCTCTTTTTAGGATGTATTTCGATATATCAGGTGGCCAATTTGCTGTGTAGAATGCAAATGAATACATCCTACATTTTCGTCGACTTCGATTGTAAACTGCTGACAACGTACGGTAAATATAGTTCTATTCAATTTATATTTTAGTTCATGTACTAGGCTGCTAACTTCGAACGCCTGAATTAAATCCTAAAGTGACATCACTGGTTACATTTTGTTTCGTTAGTATACAAATATATGTTATGCGCATTCTCTCTGCGTCTGTCGCAAGGTGGGCTTTAAGCGCGCATGGGTCCCGCATGCTTGCGCTTGCGTCTGCATATGCGGTTAGGCGGGAACAACGCTTGCGTCTGCTTGTGCTTTCATTTGAGTCCCCACAAGCGTCGCACTTCACTAAACGAGCGACGTAGCAGCTCTCGTAAGGTCTCACACCATTGGTTCGATACCCTTCGAGAGAAAAGTAGAACAAACAACACAACAATAGACACTAGCCCTAAAAACAATTAATAGCAGCTGTGTTTTACAAAGCCAATGAAAATAGAGGTTTCGGAAAACTGCTACACTACAGCACTAAACACTCTTATGTCGCGAGTTGCGTATTCATGTCGGGATCGAGGGCAAATGTGGACTTGTCCCGCGGGTCGCGGATTAAAGGGACAGTGTCCCGGTTGAAATATCGTGTTTTCATAATTATGACCAGGAGCTTGCTTTTAGCTTACTTTATTATCTTAAATTAGGAAGAAAAATCGCCAAAAGTGATGCATGCAAAGAAATATGAACCAAAAATACAAAATACAAAATTCCACCAGAGTGGAAACTTTGATTTCTTGTATAATCGAAACATCTTCGGATCTTCCTCGGAAATCTTCGGGAATCTTCGGAAATGTTCGGAATATGATCGGAAATGTTCGACAGTATTCGCAGAATTTTCCCGCCTGTATCCAATTTAGTTGAATGTATATTTGGTGGCTTTTGGCGATATAACATGGAAATAAAGTAAACGCAATTTCATTATTTGAGCGGGACAGTGTCCGCTTAACCCTTTTACTCTCAAGAGTGCCAAACATCAAAATTCAAGAAAAATCCTAAATTTCATTTTGTAAAATATCACAAAACAAATGGAACCATGCAAAAGTACTGCCGAAGAGGTTTCATTTGAATGGTCACACTATAGGTTTTCGTCCACAGAATCAAAAGTTAGAACAACAATACATGTCTCCATAATTGACTCTGGGAGTGAAAGGGTTAACCACGGGCTCTTGTATCACCAATAAATGTAATAACAACCATAAATGTAATACTCACCATAAATGTAATAAAAATCAACCATAAATGTAATACCAACCATAAATGTAATAAGAATCAACCATAAATGTAGTAAATGACTAACCATAAATGTAATACATTTTTAACCATAAATGTAATAATCTGACTCACCATAAATGTAATCAATTTTAACCACAAATGTAATAACCTGGATATTAATAAAAAAAATACGATTTTTAAAGGCCGTTTATATGGTTGGTGTACACGCAAATTTAAAAGAATAGCTTCTAAGTATATGAAAATATTGCCGAGAGTAAGCATCAATACGGACACATGTCTTGGCAAAGTATGAAGAAAATTGTAAAGGACTACGGGAAAAGTAGTGGACTTGTGTTAGCATTTGTATCACCCATAAATGTTATAACAACCATAAATGTAATACTCACCATAAATGTAATAAAAATCAACCATAAATGTAATAAGAATCAACCATAAATGTAATACTCACCATAAATGTAATAAAAATCAACCATAAAGTAATAAGAATCAACCATAAATGTAATACTCACCATAAATGTAATAAAAATCAATCATAAATGTAATAAGAATCAACCATAAATGTAATAAATGACTAACCATAAATGTAATACATTTTTAACCAGAAATGTAATAATCTGACTCACCATAAATGTAATACATTTTAACCATAAATGTAATGAACTGGCTATTACTATCAAATAGAGTTTGAAACTGTTTGAAGTGGTTACTTGATGTCTTGAAATAGAAGCTCCACGTTGTAACGAAAAATCAACCGCACTTGAATCATTATGTAGCGAGCTTCCAACTGCCAATGCCAACTGCAGTCAATTACATGTATGAAAATCCGCTTAACAACTTCATGGTCACTTGGTCATATATTTTTGGTATTGTATGGCACGTCTGAGTGTCACTTCTGGAAAGCCTTAGATAAACGTAAATGAGAATGCTTTTTGTGTAGTTTTCAGCAATAGAACAAATGCCGCTTTAGGAGTTTCTTCTCAGCGAGCAAAGCGTCCCACTCACTCAACAACCTAGAAGGTTTGAAGATATTACTATTCTTGTATGTACATAGCAACGAACCGTTTACAAAAGGTGCAATTTACGAAATTTCGATTTTTGTTCACCTCGTTTCAGCACTTTGAAATGAAACGTTCCGCGTCATGATGATTTTTAAGGTTTGAAACTGACGAAGGAAGATCGTGATACTCACAACCTCAGTGCTTTAAACGGGAACTCAATGATGAGGAGAGAAACCTTGAAATATTGACATTTGTCCAAACTCATACCCCTCAATATTTGGATATCAGCTGACCTGACATCCCTTGTTAAAAAGAAACTTTGTGTTCGAGTTGTGTTTTATTTCTTTTCTGTTTCTCCTAAAGTTACAAAATTTACAGTCGTAAAAAATCCGACAATTTATATTTTGAACAGTTTAATGGCAAAAGCTAACGAAAATTAATAATGGTTGAATCAACTCTGTCTGTCCTTTTTTTAAAAGCGGACTTCTGGCTGTTTGCAAAAGTTCTGACCATCAGGACTTGACTTAACCGTTAAGTATAACAACACAACGATAACGCAGTTTCCTGGAAGTTTATGAAACGATGAAATGTTCGTAACCAACAACATTATTGCACCCAACTTCAACAAGACTTGAAAACCCAGTAATAACAACACCGAACACACACAATACTTAGGTAGTAACACACACACTTAGGTAGTAACGTTGCACACAGATAGTCAGTTATGTGATAGCTGCCATCTGTCAGTTTTTCTTCCCTTTTTTCCAAACAACCTCTTTCCGGCAGGTATACCCACGTACCTACTCCAGCAAACAGGAGATTGATCCAAGCGTTTATCCAGTTTTTGCTGTTCATGTTCTCTTTTAATGCTAACACAAGTCCACTACTTTTCCCGTAGTCCTTTACAATTTCCTCATACTTTGCCAAGACATGTGCCCCTGTTGATGCTTACTCTCGGCAATATTTCCATGTACTTAGAAGCTATTCTTTTGAATTTGCGTGTACACCAACCATATAAACGGCCTTTAAAAATCGTAATTTTTTTTTGATATCCATATTGTGGTCAAAATGTATTATATTTATGGTGAGTCAGATTACTACATTTATGGTTAAAAATGTATGCATTGCATTTACATTTATGGTTAGTCATTTATTACATTTGTGGTTGATTCTTATTACATTTATGGTTGATTTTTATTACATTTATGGTGAGTATTACATTTATGGTTGTTGTTACATCTATGGGTGATACAGCTCTCAATACACAGCAGGTATTTACCTGTTAGCCACTGTGTTACTTATTAAAAGAATAAGCGATAAAAGTGAATATGTAAATTATTTATTGGCTAAACGCGATGTTGCCATGCGGCAAAATATCTTATTTTAATTCTATCGTTTTCTTGCGTTTATAGCTTATAGAGCGTTTTCACTCACGTGACCTTCAGTCCCGTGGGACTCAAATGACAAAGGCCATGGCAGCCATGTTGGTGTTCCTAACAAAAGAAGTTAATTAAAATTCTTTTGTACGGGAACACCAATATGGCGGCTATGACGTCAAATGAAAACGCTCTATTAGATCTTAGTTTTTTGCAAAAATACATTTTTATTTATTTATTTATTTTTTCACGTGATTGTAAATGATTTTATTGATAGATTTTTATTAGAGATATCCTGAATGCGATATAATAAAGTTATCTTATCTTATCTAACACGATCCACCACAATCAAGACCACAATCTGCGAAATACCCCTGACGGAATAATGAGACATGCCATTATATCAGCAGGCAAACTGCTATCTCATGGAGAAACATTGCATTTATTCTAAGCAACGTCTCACTGCCCTTGTTCACAAAACTACAGAACGGCAGTGACATCGCAAACAAACAAACGAACGAACGAACGAACGAACGAACGAAAAAGAGACAGAAACAAAATCAAAGCAACAACAACAACAACAACAACAAAAACAGAAAAACAAAAGTAATCATGCATGTATGGGGATTTAAGCCTGGCTACGATTGTTGCGATCGTTGAAATGGAAAGCACTGGTCCCCAGCGATCATAGCGATCGCAGCCGGCGACAACGAGTCAGCGATCGTAGCGATCATATGGAAAACGGCCAACGCAACGATTGCTCAACTTTTCTTGCAGCAATCGTAACGATCATATGGAAACAAGGCTTTAGTGATTGACCCTGACCAGTAGGTTATGCACCTTGTTGAAATGAACAAGATATATTCGTTATTTATAGACTCTAGAATATTTCAGTCGAACAACCGCAAACTCTTGGGTTACGGGAGATCAAAATCAAATTGATGATTAAGTGAAGTGACTGGTGTTTTCTTTTGCGTATTGCGGCGGTTCAAATAATCGCAATTTATTGCTTGGCAGAAAATTGTAAGAGAATAACAGCACGTCTTTCTTTTATTAAAACATATTTGCACGAACCGATCTTCTTAGATGTTTAATTATTTGTCATTCAAGTTGCAGTAAGTCAAATCTATACGATCAACCTTCACTGTCGGCAGGCGATATGTTATTTTTTTAAACCAAACGTTGCTCAGGCTGTGATGATCAAAAGGCTCAAACAGTTGGACCAGCGGTTGACAGTTATTATAAAAAAAAATTCATTCTAAACAGGATAAAGAGTATGCGACGAAGAAGAACGAATGAAGCACACAACACTCGCACGCGAACCAATTACAATATAACCTGTGATGTTCTCGACCAAGCATGTTACAAAAAATTGAAAGTAAGTGGCAAGATGTTGGTGGCTTCGGAATTTTCAGTGTTATATGTAACTGAAATATTGGCTTGGCGTTTATATTTTTACTCTGAGTGCAAAAGCAATTATCTTTAGTTCCAAACATTCTCTGAAATGGCAGTCATTTATGTCAGTTGAATCCTGAGAAAATCTACTGATTTTCGTGACAGCATTCACTGTTTTACATGAACAACTTGGTTGTCCTTTTAGTTGACGTGCTTTAACAAACGGTAGCTAAACTTTGGTCCTCAAACTCGATATATTTAATATTTCCTTCTTTCTAAAATGTTTATTATTCAGTTTACCCTTTCTCTGCCTTTGATATCTGAAAACGACCATTCTTTGTAAAAGGAAAAACATAACGTGTTTTAAATTTAGAATCGTGTAAAAATTTGAGTTATTATTTATAGAAATAAGAAAATATATGCTGTCAAGGCTAGAGGCCAAAATACATAATTACCATATTTTACCATCAACACAAAAATCTTTTATTAAAAGGCTTTTGCATTTTTTTTAGATAATGTGGTGCCAAAGTCTCTGAAATGTCATAAATCGCGAAATTAAGTATTTTACGTTCTGCTTTTATGCTTCATGCAAAAACATAAAGCTATTATTAGTAATTACGCATAAAATAGGATGTTCACAGTATTTTAGCGCATGTTGCTCAGAATTCCTTTTACAAATATTGTCAAGTATTGTCTTTTTTTTTGTTTTAATGAATAACCCCGATATAAAGTTATGGGTAAGTATGTCATGCAGTAAATTCGAGTTGGAAGAAACGTTTCTCAACATATAAGATTTTAGGTCGGCAGTAAATTTCTCAGTGCCTAATCTTTGCCAGCTGTTTAGGGATGTTTAAGAGCGGATGTCTGTAAATATCGACCGGAGGCGTGCAATAAGGAAAAAATCAAAATGCTTAAGGAAATTCACAAAGTAGCCCTAGGTGAACTGTTATCAGAAAAAAAATATTACTTCTATCTCATAATTGTTTTAAAAGTACGGAGGTGATCTTGGTTTCGCACCACTCGGGTCGGCTTTTTCCGGTCTCACACCACACATTGCGGAGACCTCGTTATAAAAATCAAAAACAATTTCAATGAGAACAACTAACAACTACCTAATTATAGGAAAATAACGCTCCATCGAATTGACGCGAATTCTTAAAATTCGCGTTAATTTAAGTCACGCTAATTTTTGTGAGCGTTAATTTCCGCGACTTTATTTTAGTGGAGCGTTCATTTCCAAGACCTTAATTTCACCCCAAATTCTGGATACCATCCGAACACATATAGCAACTAGGAAACAACAACCTTCTCTTTTCTGTACACTATTTTGTCAATCTTCTGTCATCTGCAATATTTCCAGTTCGTTCTTGCTTTTAGAAGAGCGGTTCTCCACATCCGTTTTTTTTACTACAGCCAAAATATCTTTAGAGCCGATCAATAATCGCGTTAATTTTCTTCATTTTGAAAATTGCCCCCTCTCTCGCGTTAATTTCTTTTATTCGAAAGTCATTTTTCCTCCAATTCGCAATAAGTTAACTCGCGCTAATTTCATAGACCTTAACTTACAGGAGCGTTAATTTCCTGAAATAAGGTAATCATATAAAGCAGACACATACAGGTTTTGAGCGGTCATTTTCTCAGTTTGGACTAAAATGGAATATTTGCGATCGAGATTTTGATTTATATTATTTTGAGCGATTTTTTGCAATGCAAAACTGACACGGCATTGCCTACCAGCCCTCATAAGTTTAACACGAGGCTTTAAGTAACATATACGCATGCGCATGCGTAAGAAAGTTTTATGGTATATTTTAAAAAGAAGATGTCCGACATGGAAAAGAGTTACTCCTTTCATTCACTCATCGTTCCTGCAAACCACGTTGTTACTATTGAATTTTTTATAAATGAAGGCTGTACCACAAGGAAGCCAGTGATTCTTCTGCGTGTTATACAGTTGCATACCGATAACTCGAACCCTCGGTAACTCGAACCTCGCTCCAACTCGAACCAAAATCGATTTCCCCAGGTTTTGGTTTATATATTTACTGTTATTTTGCCCACGGCAAATTAAACCTTCGATAACTCGAACCTCCCTCTAACTCGAAGTGATTTCGTTTTCCCTGCAGGTCATTTTCTTTATATTCATACCCACGATAACTCGAACCTCATCTGTCAAAGTCAAAACATACAGATGATATCCAGAAAACTAAGTTTATTGATGTATACAGTGTCCTTTGTCATGCCATAGTGTTCTTTTGCTTTACTTTGGTTTGTTCTGTTCTGTTCATTTGTCATGTTTTGTTTAAAAAATCGTTCTAGTTTGACTGTTTCTTGGTCAGTAAACTTGATTAAACGAAGGGCGTTTGATAATTCATAAAGCATGTAAACAAATACCATTTACAGTAGCCGTGGTCACACTACACGCTTTTACCTAGGTAAAAACGATTTACCTAGAGCAAATTCACCAGAAATTGCCCGAGGTAAATTCATCTAGGGTTTCATTTTCTCCAGGTAAAAAAAATCCAGAAAAGTCACACTACTTGAAACCAACATTAAAGAGTTAAGTTTCATTCACGCAATTGAATTTTTGGCGCGTAAATCCAAGAAGGCACGATGCTCGATCAAGCCGATCAAAGAGAAGTTTTTCTTTTTATTTCGCTACTTTTTTTAACCTTACTTCAACGTGCAAGGCGGTCAAGAATGCTGTCATTACGAAGAATGATTTCTCGACGGTTGCGACGGTTTGGACAACACGCGCCGCTTTTTAAAATAACAAAATTAGTTTCACAGCATCACATATTTCCGGTTCTGTCATCAACGCATTCGCCGACGAGCGTCTATTGGTTAGCTACCTTGGGATTTGAGTTTGCCCTTGCTCTCGCTTTGGGGTAGCTGTCAAGGAAAACTCTATTGTTCTCGTGATATATCCAAGCTCCAGACGATAAAATTTCCCCCAGGTAAATTATCTAGGGAAAAATTGGTCCCACTTGAAAAATTCAGTGTCCCTAGGTAAAATGTCAACATTCCTAGGGCAAAAGTCTGTAGTGTGACCACGGCTAGTATTGCCTAATTTCCGGTCATTTGTTTCCAACTCCCGATATAACTCGAACCTTTTCCGATTTTCCTTGGAGGTTCGAGTTATTGGGATTCAACTGTATTTACCTAACGTGAACATTAGCAATGTAACCAGGGTTGTAGGAGACGGTGTCGTGACACTTCAGTAGTTTTGCTAACGTTACTGTTTCGAACCGGAAGTGAGAGAAACCGGAAGTCAAGAAAACGGAAGTGTATATGGAATTGCACGATCGTGACACAAATAAAAAGAAACACGGAGGGCAAACCTTAACTCATGCCGCTCCGCGCATGAGTAACAACGAGAAGCCTCCTATTTCTCTCGGAGTCGAGCAGATGATCCCGGAAGCGCGCGCGAAAATCGTCTCGATCCCGCGAGAAGTCTCGACGCTCGGGAGACAGTTTTCGTTTATTTATGTGATTCACAACAGTCAAGTACAACTTTGTTCTTTAAACAACCGTATTAGAAAATTAAATTATGTCAACTTGCACAACAGCGCTGTCCTTACAAACGCAAGAAATCTCAATGGTGAGGTAAATTTTGCGAAATAAATAATAATAATAATAAAAAAAAAAATTATTGCGGGACTGTTTTTTCGGATCTCTGTTTTAGATTCCCAATACAAGCTAAGTGTCTGGCTCCAAGTCGGAGCCATTCTTGACTTTCTCTAACTCACTTCGGCGAAGAACTTCTCCATCTTTTCGTCGAGTTGTCTGGCGTCGTAGCTAAAACTATCCGCATTGAATCCTTTGCTTTCAACCTAGCGCGATCGCTTAAGGATATATTAGATCTTCGTACTTTTTTTCATGTTGGCAATCTGAGTTTTTTTCAAATATTGTATTTCACTGTTGTCAAATTCGGGAAAGCTATCCGCCACGGCAACTGTAATTTCTACATGTAGGTATTCCAAATTAGGTTGAAATACAACTCGCCTTAGCAAATCACATTTCAGAAATTTCCCATCCAGTAATAAAAATATGGCTATAGTTATTCATATAAAAATGCGTCATACTTGTTGGAAAACTCTTCTTAAACCTGCCATTTCTCCATGAAAGAAGGTGCTGGATCTATGGCTACAATATTCTCATAGAAAATCAATTCTTAGTTGTTTTTTTCTGCTCTATTAAGCCCCATTTACACAAGCAATTTTTCCTTGACAAGTTTACTTGTCAATTTTTTTTGCTCGTGTAGATTATCAACAAGTTTTCCTTTACAATTTTCCATTGACAATTAGGTTTCCTTGTTCGTGTAGACGACGAGCGAGTTTTCCTTGATAAGTTTCGGTTGTGCCCGCAATGCCTAAATCAATAATATCCTTGCCACATTTTCCTTGTTGTCCGTCTACACGAGCAAATTTCTGACTTGACAATTTTTCCTTGTCAAGGAAAAGCTAGCATGCCAGCTTTCCTTGACAAGGAAAAATTGTCCACTATTCTCCATCTACACGAGCAATTTTTCCTTGTCGAGGAAATATTGCTCGTGTAAATGGGGCTTTATAGTATAATGCGACCATAAGCAGATGCGATGCGCTGTGTGAGGAGATAAAAAAATCACTATTGCCAGCGAGCATACTAATTAGATGCCAGTAACTCTAGTTGAAAGACCACAACCGAGATAACTGTGGAGTCAACAGTCCGATCATCTCCGTACGCCTAAAACAATTATCGGATCGACGTAAAGAGTATATTTCTGTTAACATTTCACCTAGGTCTATTCTGTTAATTAGTTTTGAGAATTTTGATATTTACCTTATGGTCGATGTTTACAGGTATCCGTAACGGTAAAATCGGTTAAAATTCGCAGTATATAAATATGTATATATCTCCAAGAGATTATGATAATAATCTTTTGATATCTTTTTGAGATGGGTCATTTGTGAATATTATCCGATTCATTTGACGGATACGTTAAAATAAAAGGGAAGACTGAACCCAACGGCAGCGCGAAGAACAAAAGTGTCTTGCAAACTAAAATATCGGGCAAATTGTAACGTGTGTTCAATTTTTTATTGTCACCATTTTGTTTGCGTTGCCGTTGCGATCACTCTGCCGTTTATTTCTGAAATACTGATTTACTGATCAATTTAACATACGTTTTCAATAATCATTCCACAAGGATATACGAAAGAACAACTAACGGCTTGTAATATCTGCCGTGTTTGTATAGGTAATCATACGGTTTCGAGTTCAATTTGAGCTTTTTGAAAAACTCACTCGTGCAAATTAATCCCAAATTGAACGAGAAAACCGTATGATTACTTATTAATAATTGTACATGAAAAAATTTGCATCCATTTTTGTTTTGCAAAATTTTTTTTTCTTTTTTTTTGGCCAAAAAAAAAAAGAAAAAAAATTTTTTTTTTCGATTTGTAATTTGCACTGGTGTTACACTTTTTGCGCCGTTGTTACACTTGAACTGCACTGCTCTTAGCCAATCAGAATCGAGTAATTTTTTCATGTATATTATTATGTGGTAAAAAGCATCCATCGCAAACCATAATAACACTGCATTGTCCATATTAACTGTTATTAAAATTTAAGTTAGAGCAAGAAAAAGTGAGCTGATTACCCTGAAAAAAAAAATAACGACTTGTAATCAATTATAATGCATCAGTGCACAAACGGAAAAAAAGGCACAATATTATATTGTAGCAAAGTGAGTATTTTTCTATGCCACGAAGAATACAGCCAGTCAGAAGGCTGAAAAGCCGCTGCATATTCTGCGATAAAGGACTGCGCAAAGCTTTTATTTAAATGGCGACAACTCATTCTCGACAGCCGCAGAGCTCTTCTCTTTTACGCATGCCTATAAGGTCGAGAAAAGCTATGGGGAAGCCTATGCCAGACATTGGTTTTCGGGCGAAACGATTAAATGCATCTGATTGGTTTGTTATTGTTGGCGCGAAAACTTTGACGGATGGCGCGAGTTTTCTCGTCGTAGTAGCTTGCGTAAAATGGATTTTAAGGTTGCAAGGAATCAAAGGCTAGGGGGACAAGAATGGAAAAAATGTCAGAAGAAAATAAGAGAAACTTCAAAAAAGACGTGATGTAAATTTTAATTTTTTTCATTTCTGTTGACTTATTCTACGATCGTTTTTTAAGTATAGACTTGTTCAATCGAAAACAAAATCACTTCATTTAAAAAGGCTGAAGGGATATACATAAAAAGCGAAGAGCTCTGGGATCTATAATATAGCTCTGACATTTTGTTTTTCGGACTTTAGGCATGCGCCGTAAGGTCCAGATAGCTAGATTTTGGCTACGCTTGCGCAGAGTTTCCCAGAGTCTTCGGTCTTGCGCGGTCAAGGAAACCTTCCTGTGGGGTCTTGGGGTCGATAATGTTCACATTTGAGAATTTCATCCACAGCGCCACCATTTACATCATGATAAACATGTAGTACCACAGAAAAGTACTAATAAGAAAATAAATGGGGTTAGTTTCTAGAGAAACTGTGGTGCTGCGTCGGTGGGGGGATGAAACACGAGAATTTAGTTTTATCGACTGAGTCGATAAGGTAAATTGACCACCGTAAAAAGATTCAAATAGCTGACGTTTCGAGCGCTAGCCCTTCGTCGGAGCGAATCAAGGAATTGTGGGTAGTGTGTGGTTTTATATAGTAAGCGGTGGAGCTACGCTATTGGTGGAAATTTGGTGACGTGAAAAACAAATGTAGATTAGTTGAATGAAAAGCGTTCGTTGATTCCGTGGGGTTTGAGAGTGCCGATTTGAAAGATGATTTTTTGTTCTAGGTTTTTACGGCTTTCTGTGTTACCCTGGTGTAGGGAAAGGCCGCAGATTGTCATGTGTTGTTTAAAAAATTTTAAAAAATTTCAAATTACTCCAAAACGACCCCGAAACAGGCAGAATTTTTTCACAACCCCCACTAATTTCATTCAAACGTGACAAAAACATTGGCAACTTTCTAGTTACGAGCGCACTGAAATCTGACGATGTACCGGGAACTTTCAAATGCACACGCACACGATGTAACACTTGTCCTTTCATTCACAACGCGGACAAAATAACAGGACCCAAACGATCTATTAAAATCACTGATCGTTTTACATGCACCTCCGTAAATGTTATCTACTGCATAACATGTACTTTTTGCAAAAAGATATACATTGGCGAAACAGGGAGAAGACTGGGCGACCGTTTTCGTGAACATCTCCGAGACGTTGAAAAAAATGACAAAGACGCATCCAAACCAGTCGCGCGCCATTTTAATCTTACTAACCATTCTAAACAACACATGACAATCTGCGGCCTTTCCCTACACCAGGGTAACACAGAAAGCCGTAAAAACCTAGAACAAAAAATCATCTTTCAAATCGGCACTCTCAAACCCCACGGAATCAACGAACGCTTTTCATTCAACTAATCTACATTTGTTTTTCACGTCACCAAATTTCCACCAATAGCGTAGCTCCACCGCTTACTATATAAAACCACACACTACCCACAATTCCTTGATTCGCTCCGACGAAGGGCTAGCGCTCGAAACGTCAGCTATTTGAATCTTTTTACGGTGGTCAATTTACCTTATCGACTCAGTCGATAAAACTAAATTCTCGTGTAATAAGAAAATAGTCACACTTGAGAATTCCATCCACAGACTCAAAAGAAATAGTAAGAGCATAAATTAGCAGAACCACAAGAAAGTTCTGCTCAATATCTTTTATTTGAATGCTCACACTTTAGGATTTAATCCACAGACTCAAAAGATATAACCACCTTGTACAGCATAATAAACAGCACCACAGGAAAGTACTGCTCAGTGGCTTTCATTTGAATGGTCACACTTTAGGATTTCATCCACAGACTCAAAAGTCAGAACCACCTTGTACAGCATAACAAACAGTACCACGGGAAAGTACTGCTCAGTAGCTTTCATTTGAATGGTCACACTTTTGGATTTCATCCACAGACTCAAACGTTAGAACCACCTTGTACAGCATAACAAACAGTACCACAGGAAAGTACTGCTCAGTAGCTTTCATTTGAATGATCACACTTAATTAGGATTTCATCGACAGGCTCAAAAATTAAAACCACGTCATATGACTTAACATTTGACCCTGGCAGTGAAAAGTGCCAGACAGACCAACAAATGGAGATACAAAGGGCTCGTGTATAGGAGACCATTCAGGTTTTACTGTTTTGTGTCGGTGAACATCAACTGTGATTTTACTTCTTGGTATGTATAGTGTGGACCACAACGCTAAATAATTAACCTGAAAGGACATCATCGCGCCTTTTTTTTTCTATTCTTTTTTCAATACGGTAACCAAGAGTAGATAGGAAAGAAGGGTTCTGGCACACTCTTCGGCCGCCCCTTTTTAGCACAATTCCTAATTCTTTTTACTTTTCTCCTACTTTCAACACTAACTCATAATTTGCATGCGATCGCATGAAAATTGTTCCAAATTTACATATCCTGACTCTAAAAATTAATAAAATTATTAAAAAAAAAGCTGCTAAATTTTCAGCATTTTACATATTCTCTGCAAAAAATCATCGAAAAATTAATAAAAAATCAATAAAATCCGTCTTGTTCACCAAAAATTCTCATAAAATCGAACAAATCCATTCATTAATCAAAAATTCTCATAAAATCAAACAAATCCATCAGTTCCCCTAAAATCCCACAAAATTCATCAGAAATGAATTTTGTTTGAAAAACAGCGGCCTCAGAGTCTGCCAGAACCCTTCTTTCCTATCTACTCGGTTGGGAATAAAGAAAGATGAAATTTATCCCCAGAAAACTTTTTTGGGAATAAAAAATTTATCCCCAGAAAACTTTTTTTGGAATAAAAAATTTATCCCCAGAAAACTTTTTTGGGAATAAAATCAATTTCATTTTGGAAAAGTCAAATCAAAACTTTTTTTGGAAAGAAAAAAATAAAAATTCATTTGAGTTTTTATTTTGGAAATGAAAAAAAAAGTTTTGATTTGGAAAAGATTTTTCTCCAAAATAAATTTCATTTTAGGGGGAGATCTCCTTCCAAAATCAATTTCATTTTTATTTTTTTCTAACTAAAATCCATTTTTTCATGAAGTTTTATGTTAAAGATAGGCTTATCTCTCTTTTTTCCCCTCTATCTATTTCCTATAATTTAATCAACTCTTTTCAGGAAATATATATATAAAATCATATTTTTGTTTTTTATTTCGTATTTATATATAACTAAAATGGCGAAACAAACAGATAAGCATTTTACAATTTCAGATGGGAAAAAAACCAAAACATTCACCTCTATCAATTCTGCTGCGAAAGAATTTAACATTTCAAATTGTGCAATCACCAATGCTTTGAAAAAAGGAAACACATCTATCACCCGAAGATCGGATAAGAAAAAATTCTTTCTCGGAGAACCAAAACCAAAACCATCAGAGACAGAATTTTCTTCACTCCCAATGGATGAGGAATGGTTTGATAAATTCAAGATAGTAGTTTCAAACATGGATGAGTTTTGTAAAGGGATTGTTAATATATTATTTATGGATGAGGACATCGCATTTGATTGGAAAAAAAGAGAAATTTTATATAATGAGGAAACTGTTTCATTTTTCAAGATTATCTCCGTTATCTGTAAAGTAGCATTTCCGATTAACAGAGATTATTGTTTGGAAGAACAGAACAAAAAATTATCTGTTGGGGAAAAAAATGCTATTGACTTGAAACGATTGAATTTCATTTCCAAAATGAGGAAAAATGAAAGAACCTTTCAAGTGGATATGTTCAATAAAATCAAGAAATATAAATGAAATCTATTTCACAGCTGAAAATCAATGACCAATAGCTAAAGTTTTCCAGGAAAAAAAAAAAGTTTTTCTCCCAAAAAATTTCAGGAAAAAAACTTTTTTATTTTAAAAAGTTCATTTCAAATTTGCTTCATCAACCACTTTTTATCCCTTTGGAGGAGGAGGAGACAAAATTCATTTTTCCACAAGGAGTGATATCTATTAAACATTTTAATCTTGTAACTCAAAATGGATGATGAAAGCGAGCGAAGTGACCTCACCTGCTCAGAGGATGAATTAATGAGCGAAGATGAAACTCCAACAACATCTGATGAGGAATTTATTGTCTCTGATTCAGAGATGGAAGAAGCAGAGCAAAATGAAGAAGAGGAAGACATAATAGAACTCCTCTTTGAATCATTTATCAATCTCCAAGAGGAATACAAGATTCTTAAAAATGAACTCCAAAAACAAAGTGATCTCCTCTGGGAAATCCACCGGGAATTGAAAGAAAGAGGTGTTATTTCATAAATATGAATGTGAAACATTCATATTCTGTCTCAGAGATTTTCCATATCACTCAGTGGAACCCAGGAATTGAATTTATCGGGATATCCTTTCCATTTAACTAAGGCTTTCTTTTTCTTCTGATCGAGGTGAATAACCTTTTCAATGCGAAATACGCTTTGTGTTGTCCTTTGGAGTTCTGCTTCATAAAATGATCCAGTTATTTTTTCTCCCAACAGATCGACTAACCTATACGTTACAGGATTTGTGTTTAAAACCTCATCGATAACAAATATCTCCTCTGTCCAGTTCGGGGTGAAACCTTTGTCGAATATCTTTCGTTTGTATTTTGATATTCTAACCCTGTCACCGATCTTGAATTTTGCTGGGTTGTGTTTTGCATAAATCATATCTCCGAAAAGATTAGCGAAAACCTTTTTCTCATTTTTCCGTTCGCTAGCCTGCGCTGGGGTCATCCGAATGCTCGAATGAAAACGGTGATTATATTGATCCACTAACTCATCTAGTTTGTCAAAAAACACTGTATTATTGTTAGCAGAAAACATCCGGAAGAGTCGTTCCTTCATTGTCTTGTTCCAACGTTCAACCACAGACGATTTCTCTTCATTCTCTGTGGTATACAATTTTATCCCATTCTTATTCAGGAGATCCTTCATAATTCCATTGAAAAATTCACTTCCTTTATCAGTCCAAAGCATCTTTGGTTTTCGCTCCCTGAATATGGATCGGAAAGCATCGGCTACTGTTTGTCCTCGCTTGTCTTTCAGAGGGCGAATGAAACCGAACTTTGAGAAAACATCGATCACCATCAGGAGATATCTTATTCCTTTATTCCACTTAGAATATTTCCCCATCTCAACCAGATCAGCCGCCCAAATGTTGTCAACACCATATGCAATAACTCTTCTCTTTGGAAATCTTCTCCTGATTGGCTGGTGAAGTTCATTTGCTAGATTTTGAGTCCAGCCTTCACTCAAAATCTTTTCCCGTTTTTTGGAACGCCGAGGCCAAGTTTTTGTTTTGCATCAATGGTATTTCTCGCCAAAGCATGACCCCACTGTCTTTCTTTCCAGGGAATGGAATCCAAAGCGGCAACCATTTTTCTGTCTGCTTCATTTTTACATTGATGTGGGTTTGATTGTTTTGCGCAAACTGAATAATCCACATCATGCTGCATAGCAACTGCGTCTGTTTTTCCTGTGGGTTGTTGCATAATTTCAAGAATCTTTCCAGTATCGTCAAATCTGACTTGTTTTTCCAAAGGGTTATACGGGCCAGTGAAGTTATGTCCGGGAAGAGTGAAACCTTTCTTTGGTTTTGGTAGTTTCCCAATCAAGTTATGAATATCCAATCCTCTTCCATCCAAATCAGCTCGATCTGTCTTATATTTTCTGTTTGGTCTAATCACCGTGGACAGTTGATTCAGCATATCGGAAGAGGTTTTGGCAAGAAATGGTTTCATCTTGTCCAGGGCAAAATCCAATGCTTTCCTTTGAGTGTTCTTATTTCGCAACAATTCACTAGCTCCATATCTCCCCATTTCAACTGTTTTTTTCCCGAGCCAGGGAAGAGCATGAGCAACGCCAGTCAATGCTAATTCACCAAAGCCCCCACCTTGTGAGGGCAGACTCAGTTTCCCGAGGGCTTTGCCTTCATAAATCTTGTCTTTTTGATTCCACAGGAAGCGCAATGGCAAAACCACATCTTTCTTCCATTTTTTGCGGTCATGATTCCAGATGGCTCAACACATTCAGTTTGTTTTTTCTCCTTCACACAATATGACTTCATTTTCAATCGAAATATTCTTTTATGAATCTTTCATTTTGCATTGTATCAGTCAAACTGAGAGGTTGGAGAATATCATAGAAATCTTTCCCCTGCGACCATTGATGGAGGAAATAAAGGCAATAATACCCACAAAGAACACTGTTTATGTTTTGATACTGACTGTTGTTCCAAATCACCGGTTTGGAACTTTTGAATTCTTTGGGAAATCCCATTCCAAAAGAGTCAAAATACCACGTGAATTTTTTCCCCGGAGCGCAACAAACCCAATGAGTTCCTGCATTTTCAAGTGAATCAAGATTGATAATGCAGGGAGTGTGTTTTTGTGGCATGAATTGATCTCTCGCAAAGATGCCTTTGAAATTGGGAATCCTCAGATATTCAATCCACTTCAACAGATCAATATTTGACAGCGGTTTAATTACAAATTTAGGCCTCACAATATTGCCCCGAGAATTGGGATGTTGTTGAATGGGCTGTTCGTCCCCAGCAGAAGTCCTTTGCCCTTTTTTGATTTTTTTTTACCCATCCCAACAGAGTTTCGTCCCCAGTTACCAATAAATGGGGGAGGATACGCTCCCAATCTTGGAGCTCCTTTTCCTTTTGGTCGGCCAACTCTAGGAGCACCTTTCCCAAACAAATTCTTTACCATGTCAAGTGCTAATGGGATTCCAATGGATGCCAACACACTTCCTAACAATCCACCAGACTGTTTTACGGATGGTTTCATCACCAACTGTCCTCCTGATTGCAGGGCAACCAAAATGTCTTGTTTCTGTTTATTTGTCAACAAATGTTTATTGTCAATCAGTTTCTGAATTTTATTTTGAGGGATGAGAAATCCACCAACCTGACCACCGCCTTTTCCACTTATTGCTTTGACGACTTGACTTGCTCCTTCACTCGCTAAACCAGCCAGTGCTGACAACCCAAGTGTTTTACCCAGGGTGGGTATCAATGTTTTAGCCAAAGGAACAATAGCAGAAAATAGACTTCCACCTTGTTTCATTACTTTTCTAATTTGTGTTTTTGTTATCTTAATCTCAACTCCTTTTCCCAGAGATTTTGCTTTTGCGATTCTTTTAATTTGATTAGTTGTCAGCATCAGTTCATCGCTTCCACTTGTTTGATTACTACCCAATCTCAGGGTGATTGGAGTGTTTGTTCTGAATGCTCTTCCAAGCTTTTCTTTTTGTCCTTTAGACAAATTTATTTTATATGGGTGATATGTTGTCATTTTTAATGATAACATATGTTTTCACTCCGCTTTAGGCAATGACCAGCTCATTACCAACTTTATTAATCTTAGCTGTTTCCTCATAAAGAACCACTGCATGCACATTGAAGTTCGCAGTCGCATTAGCATTCAGCGTATATCGAAATATTAGCTGTTTGGGATCTCGTGTTGGTTTTTCAACTTGGTAAGACAAGTCGAAATAAATGAGGCTATAAAGTGATTGAAAGTTAGCCAAATTCAACTGAGTCCCAGTGTTGAAGTCATTTTTCCTCATTGCATAAGCCATAACATCATTGAAGATTCTAACTTTTGATTCTGTGTCATAGTCAGTTTCAGGATAAAACACTCCATTTCCATACTCCAATCTGCAAGTTGACAAGGATGAGTTTGCATCTGCTTCATTCAGCTTGAAAGTATCCATCAAATATGGAGAGTCTTCTGCAGGGTTATTATGGGGTGGAGCGGATCTTTTCAGCCAGACAAAAATATGCCTTACATTGTCAATGCTCGCTGAAATCTGGAAGAATCCTGATGATTGTGCAGGAGCTGATTGATCATATGTCTCCCTCAGATACTTCCATTGTGTTTCTTTCAGGAATGAACTGATAAATTTATCATAAAGAGAATCTTTGGGAGTCAGTCTTGGCACCCAAAGCAAAAATCTGTTGATAACAACTCTTCCAGCATCGGTGCCATTTGCCATATGAATCAATTCATCATCCTGTTGAAGATTAATTTCGAATTGCAGCTGCATTGGGACCAACATCCTGCCTTCCAGTTCCTCGAAAAAGGAGAAACGATTCAGGGGGATAATGCAATTAACATTTTTAGCACCTCCAGTTCCATTGTCTCGAACTGCCTGAGTTTGTATTCTCCTCGCTTCAAATCCTGTGTTATTCGCAGCTGTTGTCGCATTCACATCCAAATACCAGAAACTGTTTTTTGCGACTGATCTGCTGAAGTCATCTGAGTATTCCAACAGATTTTTAACAAAAGTAACTTTATGCAGATTGTCAGGTTCGTAAACAATCTTCCCTGCAGATCGGATGGTCATATGTTTTATCAAGGAATGTGAGCCATTTATGACTGTTATCCTATCAGCAGCAGCATATCCAGCACCATCTGCTAATTTCTGGAGTTGAAATTGCACTTCAAAATAAGCGTTATGCCAGTCATAGAACGTTGATCTATCATTGATGGTGAATTTATAACCATTTTTTGTTTGATGTTGCCCATTTGCTGGGGCTCTGAGTACATCATCCAACTGGAATCTTACTAATTCATTTCTTTGGAGATATTCATTCGATCGAAAAGCCATTTTAATAGATTATTTTAAATTCCTTGGCCACTGATAAGTCTATTCAAGATATCATTTGCACTTTCTCTCTGTGGTTGTTTCGCTGGGAGTGAAGCAGGGTGTGATTGTGGTTTTTTTCCTCGTTTCACAGATGGTTTTCCAATCTTCATGTTTCCCAGTTTTTTCATGATTAAATCACCTGATTTTTCAACTGCCATTTTACCCACTTTTTCTCCAGCGTGAGAAATTCCTGCGTCCAAAGCTTTTTTCGCAAATGGTTTTGCAACTTTTTTCAGAATTCCTTTCATGGCTGGTCCTACCATCTTTTTTAGTGGCTTGAAGATGGAATCAAAAATGATTCCTGTTCCTTTATGCTTATAAACAAACTTCCCCAGTTTGGGGTGATAATAACGAGAAAATTCATATGCTTTCATTTTATAGTCTTTTTTTTAATATCAACGAGAATGCTGTGTCTGCCCCATTCAGGTTAACAATTCGCCTTCGGCCATCCGTGATATAGATTCGAATGGAGCTTATTGTGTTTTTATTCACGGGGCAGAATGCTATTTTTATGGGTTCACGCTCAAAACTATATGATGCCTGCAGAACAGATGTGGAAAAGGAATAGATGATATCAGTCTCTTCCCCATCCACAAGTGAGTCATTTGTTAAATCACAATGAATGTTCAACATATCAGTATCTTGACTGAGATTTGGAACTTTAGGGCCAACATTAACTTTCTCCTTCAGAATCTTTTTATCAAACCCCACAAGCTCCCCGAAATTCGATTGGGTGAAATCCAGTTGATAATTTTCAGCCAGTGAAACTGTCACTCTGAACGTTTCATTGCTGAAAGCAAGATTGATTGGAAAAACATCTTTTTTCCCAGATTCTTTCACCACTGTTGCTTTCCGAATGAAATCATTTATCCCAGAATACTCCCAAACTCCAGCAGGAAAAGCAATATTGGAAAATGTTTTCCCGCCATCAGAGGAAAATCTAATCAGTTGATTTTCATATTGTGGATTGATGTTATACCACGTAAAACTCATATTGATGATTCGTTTCAACCCAACAACATATTGATCATTTGGGTCAAGAATAATTGGACGATTAAATTTTGTTATGAAATCTGCAGGTTTGTTTTGTCTGTTCTTAACAGCGTAAGATGACAGGACGATTTCTCTTTCCATTTTATATTTTGAAATAGGTTTTGTACAGCTTTTCATGCTGAGGCTTGTTAATCACTGACTCTTTCAGGAGAATATCGAGAATTGCAACTCCTTCATTTCTCACGTTGATGTTAGAGTTCCCAGCAAGGATAGAGCCAACAATGACTTCAAGTTTCTGGAGAAGATCTTTTGAATCTTTGAAAAATGAGATGCCACGTCCGTATCGTTTTCGGGCTCCAGAGCCTTTAAATGACTTGAGTTTGTTTCTATAATAGTTCATGTAGTCATTCAGTACTTTTCTTTTACCCTTTATGGCCTGCCTTTCTACATCCCTTTCATTTTTAGTTATTCTACCTTCATTTAATTTTTTGTTCAGATAACTGTTACGGTTGTTCAGTTGTGCTCTTATATTATGAGCCGGCTTTATAATGCTGTTTGCAATTAAATTTTTTTTCTTTTCTACTGGAACATTTGGCTGAGCTAAGACTTTATCTGTTTTGCTATAATTTGATAAACCCATCTTATCTAACATGTTATTAATTATATCTTCTTCAATATCTTGTTGAGCATCTTCCCATCCTTCAACTTCCTCTTCTTCATCCTCTTCTTCATCCTCTTCTTCATCCTCTTCTTCATCCTCTTCTTCCTCTTCTTCCACTTCATAATCAGGAACGGTTGATTTATATACAGATGATTCACCTTCTAACTCTTCCAGTACTTCTTCGTATGTTGGTGGTCTTACTGGAATTTGCTTAGCTGTTTGTGGTGATACAATCTCATCATCATCAAACAAACCTTCAACTTCCATCTCTTCAAATGGATCGACTTCAGGATAATAATCAATGTCTGTGGGTTTGGCTTTTCCAACTTTCTTTTTCCGGGGAAGTGGTCTTAAATTCGATGCAATAACATCATCCAGTTTCGATGTGATGGGTTTGAACATTTTTTCAAATCCGATTTGACTTGTTTCTTTACCCAACTTTTTCTGGGTGATGACATCGTGAACAAAGTTGATTTTTTTTCCCAAAGCAGATTTGCTTTTAGCTATTTCATTCCATTTCAATAAACTCATTTTAAATCCATAAATATGATGTTGAATATGATGTTGAATATGATGTTGAATATGATGTTGAATATGATGTTGAATATGATGTTGAATATGATGTTGAATATAATAAAATGAAGATTCCAAATTATGATTGTCAGGATCCAATTACAAATTTTCGACAGCTTCATCCTTTCATGCCTGATCAAGCTTTCAGAATGTTGATCTGCGGCCCTTCAGGATCGGGGAAAACAAATGTTCTCCTGGATATGATTTTGAGATTGTTGTATTATGATAAAATTTATCTCTATGCGAAAAATCTTAACCAAGCTAAATATCAACATCTGCTGAAAACATTTCACTCAATCAGCAAAGAAGCTGGGTATGATGTTGTGGAGGCATCCCCGGATGAAATCATCCCAGTTTCTGAATTGTCAGGGGAGAATCAAAAACTGGTTGTTTTCGATGATTTTGTTTGTGAAAAGAATCAAAAACCCCTGGTTGATTATTTTATCCAAGGCAGGCATAAGAATTGTTCTGTGATTTATCTTTCACAAAGCTATTTCCAAACACCAAAAGATATCCGCCTGAATTGTTCTCATTTTTGCATCTTTGAATTCCCCAGCAACAATGAAGTTTCCCTACTATGCAGGGAGACACAAGTCAGCAAAGAAGATTATAAGAAAGCAACACATGATCCATTCTCTTTCCTATATGTGGATAAGCTGAGGAAATTCATTGCTAAAAACTTTGATGAAAGACTTTAAAATGAGCTACTCAAATGGATTGCTTTCTGAAACAACAAGCACTTCCCGAGGGGGTCGAGATGGAAGAGATGGATTGCCAGGAGTTGGTTTTAAACTGACATCCACAGGGGATTATGATATGTCAAACAGAAAACTAGTCAATGTCGCTGAAGGAACAGCAAATGGTGATGCAATCACAAAACATCAAGTTGACACGCTAGACAGAAGTGTGGAAACCAAACTGATTCAACTGAGAGCAGATTCTTTGCAGGTTGATGGATCCTCCCATATGACTGGAGATCTGGACCTCAGGGGAAAGAAACTGATTCTTCCTGGAGAGATTGACATGGATCGGAAACTGATCACAAATCTGGATACGGATGAATCCAATGATCTTTCTGCTGTGAATATGGTGACGCTGAAGAAGTTCCACCCAAATGCTCCAGCACATACTCATGAAGTGACGAAGAACATCGATCTGAAAGAACTTTTCAATGTTGTCAAATCAAAGCAACAAACTTATACTGATTTATCGGCGAACTATAACAATCTAATCTCCTATAATGATGCAAAGAATGTCTTTCTCAGTCGGAAAGAAACATTCCCAATGGAAACAAGTCTTGATATGGGAAACCAATTTGTTTATAACGTGAAAGATCCAACAGCAATCGATCAAGCAGCCAACAAAAAATATGTTGATCAACATGTCACACAACTCACCTCATCAATTAGGTTTGTGGCCTCAGATACTCTTTCTCTTTCCGGAGGAACAATGACTGGGGAATTGGATATGGGAGGAGAAAAACTTGATGGTCTTCCCGATCCAAAAACATCCAATGAAGCAACATCAAAACAATATGTTGACACACAGCTAAATAACAAGACAGTAGCTCTGACAGAGAAACTGATTAAAACAGAAGCTGACCTTAAAAAATATGTCAATGAATCACATATATCTTCAACCTCCCACTTGAAGGATGAATTCCGGTATTTGATGGAGGATGTGGATGAATCCAGAGCTGAACATAATATGACAGTGACTGGTTTATCTGATTTTGCAAGTTCTCCTCATCAAATCAATAAGAAGGCTTTCAATTTGAAAATAACAAAAGATGTTTTAAATGAATACTCTGGGAGACTTGGTTTCAACATGCTGAAGCTTCCAGAAGGGGAATATACGATTTGCATTGAATTCTTCCCCGCTTCCATGACGGGTGTGAGCGTTGACGTTGTTTCGACCAGCTTGAATATCAATCAACAATCAACGAAAAAATTTGCGAAGTATTCTCGATCAATCATTCACATGCATAAATGGCAGATTACTCCACCGGAGTTCATCTATTTGGATTTGAAATGGCAAGGAACAACATCATCAGCTTCTCAAGGTCCAGCAAATCTGATTATTTATGGCGTTAAAGGTTCTCAATCAGATGTGCTAAGTTCTGTTTATGATGCTCCTTTCGCTTTTGACTCGGGGAAGATGGTCATGGAAACAAACCTTGACATGAATGGTTTCAAGTTGACAGGAGATAAAATTATTCAAACAGGTTATTATTACTATCCCGTTGATAAATATAGCTTCTTGTTTGGGAGAGATGTAAAATTTGTTTTCTTTCCAATGAAAACACGACTTGTTAAAGCTGGGATAATGTTCCATTCAATCCAACCATTTATACACCCTAAAATCGATCTTGCGATGGATATGTTAGTGAACAAAAAGAAAAAAACATGGTTTTGGCAAGGAGAGCTTGGTCAACACATTTGGAAGTATGATCTGGGAGATGGAGTTGAAATCGAGGAAATGACTCGTGTTGATTTTTATCCAGTAAAAACCTTGAGTAAAACTCCAAATATAACAATTATTATTACACTGGTTTTTGAGGTTTTGTCGTGAATTTTTTCATTTCTCTTTCAAAATGAAAAAAGAGCGACAAAAGAAAAAGATTCTCGATTTCAATCACATCAGTAAAGACATCTCTCCAGAAGAACTGGAAGAGATCAAGCAACTCTTCCGATTCTATCACAAAAGATTTTGGTGTTTGAAAAGAGCTCACAAACATTTCAAGCGAATGAATTTGTTTGTGAATTTGACATCTTCAGCTCTTGTTGCGATTGGCGCAATTGCTGGAGGAGTGACAATGAATCCTGTGATTTTGGGAGTGATTTCAGGTGTAGGATTGGTTGTCAAAACAGGGAATGAAATGAAGAAATATGGAAACAAAATTGAAATGACAAAGTTCGCGTTCACAACTTACGAGAAAACTCTGACTGATCTGCGTTTTGCTTTGAGAAGTGGAAAATTCATTCGAAATGAATTCCTTCCAGCAATGGAGGTGGTTGATGGGATTGTGATTGATTTGGGATTGGATTTGGAGAAGTTTGAGAAGAAATATGATTTGTTGTTTGAGTGATCTCATATCACATTCTCAAGCGATGAGGGTTCCATAAACAGTTCAACAATTTCTGATGCTGAGAACTCACCGTATTCAAAATCATCTCCATTAAAATCATATTCTATGAACATATCAATTAAGTCCTCTGGGTATTCACCTCTTTCTCTAATTTCTAGAATAATTTCTATCGCCAAATCATCCAGAAATCCGAGATTCATTAATTCTATAATATAATCACTGTCTTCCATCATTCTTTCTAAATCTTCTGCTTCCATTTTTAAATAAAAAAAAAAAAATATTTTTTTTTATTTAAAGAAAATGAATGTTGAAGTAAGTGAAATCAAAACGGGAGAACCAATTCTGAAAAACACAACACATCCATTTGTTGAAATTCCTCTCCGAATCAATGAGAAGCCAATCACAGTTCAAATCATGAAATGTATTTTCAAAATCTTCAGGAATGAAAACGGATTTTCATTAGCAATCAATCTCAATCAATCTCCTCCTGAACTCAAGGAAAAGTTTCAGGAAATTGAAACGCAAATCAGAAAGTTGGCGATGGAAAACAAAGAAGCAGTTTTGAAACTGAAATCAAAATTTGGGAAATTCACATCCACCGATTTCAACTTGATTAAAACAGATCGAAGTGAAATGGAAAAAGTTTGGAGTAAACTGTGGACTGATAGAAAAGGCAACATCTCTGTCCCATTCTCAAAATTTGGTGAAGGGGAAGTTGGACAAAGAAAATCCATTCGTTTCGATCCCCATGACCACATTGGAGAAAAACTGACAGGACATGTCATCCTCCGCATTTCACGCATCTTTTGTGGAAATTGTCAATCAATCACATGCTCAATCAATTCTTGTTTTGTAACAAAATTCCATGGAAACGTTTCAGCGTTTGATGACTTTGAAGATGATGAAGAAGAAGAAGAGGATTGATTTTTCATTTCTTGGAAATGAAAATTCAAACTTTTTCAATGAGGTCTACAAGGTCTTTATCATTTGCAAAAACTGAAGCGTGATTTATGATTGATTTTGGTCTTGATTTCTTTTTAGTCTTTTGAATGATTTTTGTATCCCTTTGATTTTCCCTCAATCTATCAATAAGGAAATCAAATTCAGGAGATTTCCATGTGATGTGGTGAGAGATCTCCTCCGAATCAAGGAAATGGTTTTTCTTCCTGAGAATTTGATTGAAAAAAACTGTGTTTGAAATTCCAAACTTTTCTATTTCATCACAATCAAAAATATCTTCTCCATCAACTTGGAGAAAGGGTTCATCTGTTATTTCTTCCTGAATGAAGAAAACTTTTTTATCTGATTTTCTGGTGAACTTTTTGTTTTCTGAATTGTTTTTGATGAACCTCCAAATGGTGGAATTCGGAATGCCAGTTTTTTCTGATGCTTCTTTGAATGTGAAAAAAATCTGCTTTTCTTTTCCTTCTTCCTGGATTGAAAACTTCATTTTGAATGAAAACATTTTTTTTTTTTTCATTCAAAATGCCAACTTTAAAAGAATTGAAAGATCGTGCACGTTCGGAAGGAATGGTTGGATTCTCCAGGATGAAAAAAGCTGATTTGGAAAAAGAGTTGCAAAACCCACAGAGAAAAATCATCAAGAAAACATCTTTTCCTGAAGTGAAATCAGCTGTTCAAAAAGTTCTTCCAGAAAGAATCTCAACAGTTGTTGAGTCATCCATTGATTCAATGAATTCCTGGTTTGGAAAGATGAAAAAAAGAGTTGATTGGAATCTGAAGGAAAGAGCTCGGGAAAAACTTTTGAAGTTGAACATGAAGATTGGAGAAATGCTGAAGAGACCTGAGTTTGATATTGAAGAAAAACCGGGGTTGGGTGGATCGACTTTTGTTGTCAAGGGAAAAGAAGGATATTCCGCAGAAGGATTCTTGAAGAACGTGAAAGGAAATGTGGTTGAAATTCTGAAGAAACATTTTGGGTTCAAAGTGAAAATGGTTTTGGTTTGCAGAATGATTTCTCATGATTTAGCGCAGGGAACAACCATTGAAAATGATGCCTTCTTTTCTTCCCTGGTTGAAGAAGTTTTTGAGGGAACTGACTTGGAAAAATTGCTGAGAGAAATGAATGAGAGAATGTTAGAAAACATGCGGAATTTCCAAAGGGGAAGAAGCAACTGGAGATTCTTGCGAGTTGAAAGATTGGAAATTCATCTGGATGAAATGACTGTTGGAAAATTCATTCCACTTCCTGATTGGCTTGCTGCAAAAAAAGCTTTGATAAACATGAAAAATGAAAATGATGATGAGTGCTTCAAGTGGTGCATTGGAAGATGGAAAAATCCAGTGGAGAAAAATCCACAAAGAATCACTCCTTTATTGAGAAAACAATGCGAGGAATTCAATTGGGAAGGAATTTCATTCCCCATTTCATGGAGAGACATTGACAGATTTGAAAGACAAAATAACATTTCTGTGAATGTCTTGGGGATTGTTGATGGGAAACAAATCGTGACTTTGAGAAAAGCAAGGGAAAAGAAAGAGAATCATGTGATTCTTTTCAAACTGAAAAGCGACGAAAATGAACATTTCGCTTTGGTGAAGAATTTGAATCGATTGTGGTTTGGAGAAGATTCCAAAAACAAAAACCAAAGGCATGTTTGTGATGGTTGTCTCAATTCATTTAACTCCAAAAAAACATTTGATGTTCATCAAGAATTTTGCATGGATGATGGAGTGAAAGCTGTTCTCCCTCCAGAAAAATCAATCATGAAATTCAAGAAAGTTCAATGCGCAACAACCGTTCCCTTTGTCATCTACGTTGATTTTGAGTCGATTTTGGAGAAAACAGAAAAGAAAATTGGGGAAAAAACAGAGCAAATTCAGCATCATGTTCCCTGCAGCTTTTGTTTTCTTCCTGTGAGCCAAGTTGGGGTTGATTTCTCCCCAGTTTTCTTTCGTGGAAAAGAAGGAGATGATGTTGGGAGAGAGTTTCTGGTGAAATTAGTTGATCAGGTGAAATGGATTCTGAATGATGTGCGAAGACCAATGCTGAGAAAAAATTGGAAGAGAATTCTTTGGAAGAAAGGAGAAAAGGAAGCATTCCAGAAAACTGATATTTGTTGGCTTTGCAGGAAAAAGATTGAGGAAAAAAAAGTTGCTGATCATTGTCATCTGACTGGAGAATTTCGCGGAGCTGCTCATGAATATTGTAATTTGCAAGCGAAAGTGCCAGATTTCACTCCAGTCTTCATTCACAATTTAGATGGATATGATTCCCATCTTTTCATCAAAAACATGGGAAATGAATTTGGAGAGATTGATGCAATCCCAAACAATGACGAAAAATATGTTTCTTTCTCCCTGAAAATTGTTTGGGGAACATTTGAAGATGAAGAGGGAAAAAAAACATGATTTGAAACATGAGATTCGCTTTGTTGACTCCCTGAAATTTATGAATTCTTCTTTGGCAAATCTTGTTGGAAATTTAGGAAAAAATGATTTGCATTGTTTGAAAAGATTTTTCCCAAATGATGATGAAGTTGATTTGCTTTCCAGAAAAGGAGTTTTTCCCTATGAATTCATGGATTCATTTGAGAAATTTAATTGTGAACTTCCTGGGAAAGATGCTTTTTTCTCCCAGTTGTCTGGAGAAGGAATTTCAGATGAAGATTTTGCTCATGCTGAAAATGTCTGGAGAAAATTTGGGATGTTGGACATGGGAGAATATCATGATCTCTATTTGAAGACGGATGTTTTTCTCCTGACAGATGTGGTGGAAAATTTTAGGAAAGTTTTGTTGGAAAACTATCTGTTGGACCCCGCATGGTTTTTGACTGCCCCCTCTTTCTTTTGGGATGCTATGTTGAAGATGACAGGAGTTGAGTTGGAATTGATTTGTGAAGGAGATGTGGAAATGTTTCGGTTTTTTGAAAGGCAAATTCGTGGAGGAGTTTCCACAGTCTTTCATAGATTTTCTCAGGCAAACAACAAATTTATGGAAGATTTTGATCCTTCCCAACCATCAAAGTTCATCGTTTATCTCGATGCAAATTCCCTTTATCCAACTGCGATGGTGCAACCACTCCTTGTGGGAGGATTTGAATGGTTGAGTGAAGGGGTTTTGAAGAAATGGGAGAAGATTATTGATGAAGAAGGTTATGGATGTGTTTTGGAAGTTGACTTAGAATATCCAAAAGAAAATCATGATTTCCATAATGATTTTCCTTTAGCACCCGAACTTTTGGAAGTTGGGGGATTCAAAAAGTTAATTCCCAACTTGATGGATAAGGAAAAAATGGTTTTGGATGGAAGGAGTCTGAAACTCTTTCTTTCCCTGGGAATGAAACTGAAAAAGATTTGGAGAGGAATTGGATTCAGAAATAAAGCTTTCATGAAACCTTTCATTGAATGGAATACGAAACTGAGAACAGCAGCCAAAAATGATTTTGAGAAAGATCTTTTCAAACTGGCAAGCAATGCTGTTTACGGGAAAACCATGGAAAATGTTAGGAATAGAATTGATATGAAACTGGTAAATGATAGGAAGAAAAAAGCAAACTTGGTGAAAAAAATCAACTTTAAACACGCGGCCAAGTTTGGAGATAAAGTTGCAGCTGTTCATATGAGAAAAACAAAAGTCGTTTTGAATAAACCAATCTTTGTTGGAGCAGCCATTCTTGATCTCTCCAAAATTCACATGTTCAAATTTCATTATGGATATGTGAAAAAAAAGTGGGAGAATGTGAAAGTTCTTTATTCTGATACAGATTCCCTTATTTTAGAGATTGAGACGGATGATTTCTTTGCTGATACTGCTGGGGATGTTGAGAAATGGTTTGACACATCTGGATATCCAAAAGATTATTTCGCTGTGAAAAATGGTTTTCCCGTTGGGAAAAACAAGAAAATTTTAGGAATGTTTAAAGATGAAGCTGGAGGAAAAATCATTCGTGAATTTGCTGGATTGAGAGCAAAATGTTATTCCATAAAGATGGATGAGGGAAAAGGAATCAAGAAAGCAAAGGGAACAAAAAAGAATGTGGTTAAAAATAGGATTTCACATGAAGATTTTGTGCGTGTTCTTCATGGTGAAAAATTTCCTCCAATGAAAAATGTTTCTCTCCGATCACATCTGCATGAGATTTTCACTGAGCAGATTTTGAAAGTGGCTTTGAGTGCTGATGATGACAAGAGAGTTGTAATGGATGATGGAGTGAACACTTTGGCTATTGGTCATTGGAGATTGTCTCCTCCTCCTCCTCCTCCAAAGGGATAAAAAGTGGTTGATGAAGCAAATTTGAAATGAACTTTTTAAAATAAAAAAGTTTTTTTCCTGAAATTTTTTGGGAGAAAAACTTTTTTTTTTTCCTGGAAAACTTTAGCTATTGGTCATTGATTTTCAGCTGTGAAATAGATTTCATTTATATTTCTTGATTTTATTGAACATATCCACTTGAAAGGTTCTTTCATTTTTCCTCATTTTGGAAATGAAATTCAATCGTTTCAAGTCAATAGCATTTTTTTCCCCAACAGATAATTTTTTGTTCTGTTCTTCCAAACAATAATCTCTGTTAATCGGAAATGCTACTTTACAGATAACGGAGATAATCTTGAAAAATGAAACAGTTTCCTCATTATATAAAATTTCTCTTTTTTTCCAATCAAATGCGATGTCCTCATCCATAAATAATATATTAACAATCCCTTTACAAAACTCATCCATGTTTGAAACTACTATCTTGAATTTATCAAACCATTCCTCATCCATTGGGAGTGAAGAAAATTCTGTCTCTGATGGTTTTGGTTTTGGTTCTCCGAGAAAGAATTTTTTCTTATCCGATCTTCGGGTGATAGATGTGTTTCCTTTTTTCAAAGCATTGGTGATTGCACAATTTGAAATGTTAAATTCTTTCGCAGCAGAATTGATAGAGGTGAATGTTTTGGTTTTTTTCCCATCTGAAATTGTAAAATGCTTATCTGTTTGTTTCGCCATTTTAGTTATATATAAATACGAAATAAAAAACAAAAATATGATTTTATATATATATTTCCTGAAAAGAGTTGACTAAATTATAGGAAATAGATAGAGGGGAAAAAAGAGAGATAAGCCTATCTTTAACATAAAACTTCATGAAAAAATGGATTTTAGTTAGAAAAAAATAAAAATGAAATTGATTTTGGAAGGAGATCTCCCCTAAAATAAATTTATTTTGGAGAAAAATCTTTTCCAAATCAAAACTTTTTTTTTTCATTTCCAAAATAAAAACTCAAATGAATTTTTATTTTTTTCTTTCCAAAAAAAGTTTTGATTTGACTTTTCCAAAATGAAATTGATTTTATTCCCAAAAAAGTTTTCTGGGGATAAATTTTTTATTCCAAAAAAAGTTTTCTGGGGATAAATTTTTTATTCCCAAAAAAGTTTTCTGGGGATAAATTTCATCTTTCTTTATTCCCAACCGAGTAGATAGGAAAGAAGGGTTCTGGCAGACTCTGAGGCCGCTGTTTTTCAAACAAAATTCATTTCTGATGAATTTTGTGGGATTTTAGGGGAACTGATGGATTTGTTTGATTTTATGAGAATTTTTGATTAACGAATGGATTTGTTCGATTTTATGAGAATTTTTGGTGAACAAGACGGATTTTATTGATTTTTTATTAATTTTTCGATGATTTTTTGCAGAGAATATGTAAAATGCTGAAAATTTAGCAGCTTTTTTTTTAATAATTTTATTAATTTTTAGAGTCAGGATATGTAAATTTGGAACAATTTTCATGCGATCGCATGCAAATTATGAGTTAGTGTTGAAAGTAGGAGAAAAGTAAAAAGAATTAGGAATTGTGCTAAAAAGGGGCGGCCGAAGAGTGTGCCAGAACCCTTCTTTCCTATCTACTACCAAGAGGTTAATTAACGAATTGTTGTGTCTTTTGCTTTACTTTTTTCGAGTCAGTTGGTTTTCTTTTCGAGTATTTAGATGAGACAAAATTGAAAGAGACAAATATTGAAAACTGGCGGAGTGGCAGTCAAGAACTTAATTGTCAACAAACAAAGCGAGATATTTATCATGTGGGAGGCGAATTTGCGACTTTTAAACGAAGTTTAGAAGAAAAAAAAAACACATAATAAATTTTCTCACATGTCTCACCTCTGTTCCGTACACAATTCACACAAAATTAACCTCCACCCCCTCCCAAAAAAAGGAATTTTACCATATCTGTTCACTAATTAAAATTCAAAGCACTGATGTTAACAAAATCTTTTCTTGTTCTCAGTGATTTGCAGTAAATAGTGTAATATCAAAATAGTACACTAATAAATTAATATCCTCCTATTCTAGAAAAACTGAGAAAACTTTAATTTACATTTATTTAACAAATTGCAACGTGGGTGGCGATCAATAACGAACTATTTTTAAAAACCATATTGTTTGTTTTTGACAGAGAACGATTTTGCAATGTTCTGAAAAGACGCAATTTCGCTTCCCACGCAATTAGGATTTTACTTTGTTTGTGAACAATTAAGTTCTTGAAAAGTATCTCAGCTCTTGGTTCTCCAAACATTTCATTTATGGCCTATCAAAAGCAAATTCAGGGTTATCTTGAGTTCCTTGCGGCGCCTTTCGACCTCCGTAGACAAAACCAAATTGAAACGTTTTGTCGGGTGATATCAGTGATATCGAGTAACTGTATGTCATTATTCATAGTTTCGGCAGAACAGAATAAAATGCGAATTACTGAATTGCTACTATTAAATATATTTTATTGAAATTCATTTCCTTCTCCCCTCGGTAGGGAATAGGAGCCGAAAATCCTTGTTAGGCGTTTAATTATAGTTCTTATCAATATGGCATCTCAACACTTAGGAAAAACTTTCAAGCAAGAATTAAATTTTTTGAGTAAATTAAAATACTAAAATACGTGTGTTTAAATAAGAATTTAAAACATTTAATTTTTTTCGAAAATAGCACCATTTTCAGCGAAGGCAAACTAAGTTCTTGTAAAAATGACGATATTATTATTATTTTTTCGGCACATCAAAAGATTTTCACGAAATATGTAAGAACAGCAATTATAGTAAATATCGGAACAAACACAAAAAGAACACAATGCAATGCAAATTACGGAAAGAAAACTACAATTATCTTTTTTTATAACGGAAACGTAGCAAAATTTAAGAAAAGTTTATAAGTGTTCTCATATGCATGGACACTTGGAAAATCATAAAAAAGTATTTGTTACAAAGTTAAAAATCCAGCATTTATTTTCTTATACAGTGAATCGGAATCTTGATATTTCTAACCTCGTAAGGAAACGGAAATTAGTTCGAAAAATCGAAGGTGGCATCGAGGCTGAAATCATCATATACAATGGAAAAGAGTTTTGGTTCGAATAATCGGGAGGTTCGAAAACTCGAGGGTCACGAAAAATCGGGATTCTACTGTAGTTGGATTATGCATGTGAATCCATTCAGTGTTCGTGGAATACGAAAATCAGGTACTATAGCTTCTTGTACTTGAAATTCTTAAAATACAGCTAATTTTTCTTTATAATTGTTTCTGTTCAGTTCAAAGATTTTAAAGAACTCTGATTTGCATCCTGCCTCGCTTTATACCCCATTCACACCAACGCTTAAACATGTTTAAATGTCGTTTAGTTTAAAACAGGTTTAGAAAAATACCTCCTAACCTCGCGTAATATTTGGAGTGAAATCGTTACTAAAAGAAACTTTATTGACTTTATTACCATTCCAGGTAGTTTGAGTCATATACATTTCAAAACGTCCAAGATAGAGGCTAAAAACGTAGTTAAACTAAACAACATCTAAACATGTTTAACAGTTGGTGTGAATGGGGCATTAGTCTACAAATTGAGTGAAAAATAGTTGTTTTTGTTTCGTGTATGGAGACGCTCAGCTGCACCGCCTGAGGCAAACTACTTTATTGTTTAATGACTAGATTGTTATTTTTTTTTTCGGTACATCAAAAGGTTTTCACAATCGTGTAAGAACAGTAATTATGTGAATAAGAGCAATCACAAAAAATAACAATGTTAATCACGGAAAGAAACATAATTATATTTTTTTATAACGGATGCGTGGCAGAATTTAAGTGGCAATTAACTAAAACAAATTAAAGAAAAGTTTGTCAGTGTTTTCATATGACAGGCGTTTAGAAAATCTTGGAAAGGAACTAAGTTTAAAATCCAGTAATTTCTTTCTCAGAAGCTATCACTGAGTTTGATAATGCATGTGAATTCATACGATGTTGGAGGAATATAATACAATTAGGCACTAGTTTCCTGTACTTGAATAGAGATCGATTTTGGCGTTTTTTGGGTGAAAACTGCATCAAATTAAAACTAAGTGCAATTGTCATACACGAAATGCGTATAGAACACTATTAGGAAGATGTCAAGTGAATTTTCGAAGACAGCATAAACCAGAATAAGAGTTTTAGCGAATTTTCCAAGACACAGAGCGATAAATTTGAAAAAATGGGCCCAACACCCAGGCAATCTGCAGTCGAGAAGACACTTATTTCTTATAAACGTTTCTAAACCGCAAAGCTTGACCATTATTGAACATTTGGGTTTCTACTGATAAACATATGGTGACAGCCTCCTTAAAGGGGCGCTGTTACTCCGAAATAACAAAATTGTGTTTACTTATTTGTAATGTCGACGTTATATCGCTAAATACCACCAAATAAATGGCTCAATTGAATAAAAAGATACTATAGAGCAAAACAGAAGCAATAGTTTGGTGAAAAAGTTTCGTGTCAGGCGGTCAAGAAATCAAAGTTTCCATTCTTGTGAAATATAGCGTTTTTTAGTCGTTATTTTGTCTTTTTAGATGATATTTCGTTACGTTCATCACTTTTGGCGATTTTCTATTTCTACTTTAAGATAATACAGCAAGCTTAAAGGGATAGTAACACGAGGTCGAAACTTGAAAACGTCGGCCCACTTTTCAAGTGGAGGTATTTGTTGAATCAAAAAATCCGTTTTGATAGCCAAAAGAAAGAAAAAAATCACTTTTAACAGTGATATGTCCGGTGCAAGAATAGTGAACAGTGCCGCGCGTGGAACCTCGTGATACTATCTCCCTTTAAGCTTAAAGCATGCAAGCTCCTGGCCATAATCATGAAAACGCGATATTGTCCATTTAATGCGAAACTTCTATAGGGGAATCTTTGTTAACCGGCGATCAGCCTCTACTTTCGTTTCGCTTGGTAAAACCATTCCCCGTGGGAAACGCGAAAAGAAAACTACAGCCTAATCCAAATCTTCTAACGCAACGCCTACCGCTAACCTTTTCAATTGATTGATTGACATTTTTCAAATCAGCCAAGCAAAGTAACTTGGTATTCAACGTTTTCATAACGGTAGTCCGAAACTGAAAGCGCTTTGCTCGATGTTTTGTCATTTTTTTCCCGAACAGATTTTCCACAGAAAAGATTCGTTAGTTGCTTCTAATTCTGTATATGTCAGTCACAAGAGAGCGGAGAGAGGCTAGGGAGAGAAGGAGAAAGGGAAAGAGGGAGAACTGAGGGAGAGAGAGATGGAAAGAGGGAAAGAGGGAAAGAGGGAGAGCTGAGGGAGAGAGAGAGAGCAAAAAAAAAGCCGAAAAAATACATAAACACAAAGTAAAAAAGCAACGAATAGCGTTTGGTGTGGTAGATTATATATTGCCGGCTTCGACGCACTTCTATTCCTTGCGCAAAAGCACGATTTAAAATTGCAATTATCTCTACAAGTTAATTTTAATATTTTCAATTGTCGCTCAAACATTTAACCTCCCATCTACACATTGTTTTTAACCCGTTTAATAAAAGTTTTATTTTCCGAGTGTAATTCATGCGGCATCTTAACGGCCCAATACAAGGTAAACAATCGATCATGTTATTGTCTTAATTTTAAAGCTTAACGGGGGTTTGTAGTTGTCATATAAGACATATGACAACGATTTGTGTCAATTGAAATGTGGGGAACATTTAAGACGATCGAGCCGAGCAACATACCTTGAACTGACTTACTAAGTGGACGATCCTCTACACAATTAGTAATAAATCTGCACTAAAATACGTCACTTGAATTGAAAATGAATAGTCAACTGATAAATGTTGTGATTTACCATCAGAAATACTCTGAAATGAAATCTTCGAGTAGAATCACTAACCGATACAATATTTGTCCTAAAGCACAAAATTATTCACATATTAATATTCAAAAACCTTTACTGCATGCATGAGTATAGAGTCAAACTAAAATCAAACTCTGAGTGTTTATTTACATCATATATATATTCTAAAAACTTGTGGATCATTTATTCTTTATACGAATTACACCACATTGTTCAAAAAGCAAACATTACTTGTACAATTGCAAACATTGAATGCCCGACTCATAACAGTTTAATTTGAAAACATCTCAAGCTACATTTTAGCATTGATAAAATTGTGTAATTTTGTATGTGTCTGCTCTAACTTTGTGGTACATTTCCTTCTTCAGATTCGCTGCGGTAAGCTCATTTGGCCGGCGCGGAAGGCAATTTCGTAATTAAGAAAGCCAATGGAAAACTCCGCCAAAACAGAATAAAGAAATCTCCATTTAAATCGCTGACACATATGATAATTTCGTCTTTTTGTCTCATTGTATTTAATTTCACCACTCGAATATTAGAGCACGTGGTTGCTTTATATTTTGTTATGAGCTTTAAAATCCTGTTGGAATTGCGAAGGAAGCACTCATCGTACAAACAGAAGAAAATCCCGGTTACTCTTGGACAAATCGGCCGCACACACAACATTTCCAAGAGAGCTTCCAGCTAGCGACTTTACAAATAAACACTGGCTATTACAAAGACAAAGACTTGCAGATTTGGTGACGACATCGTCAAATGTTGAATTCAAGTATTTCAGGCGGATTACTAAAAAGACATCTCAGCGTTAGCAACAATAAGCCGCAATCAAACGACCGCCCCAGAGAATCTATTGGTTCAAGAAGCGGCAAGCTCGCAAACGATTCATTCTGTTCGACGAGGGACAAGCGTTTGACAATAAACGTCAGTGGGATTAAGTTTCAAACGTGGCAAAGCACGCTGATGCGTTTTCCTGATTCGTTACTTGGCAGTGCTGAGGCGATGAAGCAATTCTACGACGCCCGAAGGAAGGAATATTTTCTTGATCGCGATCCGTACCTTTTTAAATTTGTTTTGAATTATTATCGCTTTGGCAAATTACACTGCTCACAGGAAGACTGTCCTGCCGCGTTTGAAGAAGAATTGCAATTTTATGGCTTTTCAATTTACGACGTAAACGATTGTTGCTGGGAATATTGCACTCCAAAAGAAAAAAGCGTACTGATCGAAGCAGATGAGGAGGTAATTGAAGGGGAAACAATTAACTGCGATGCAAATTTATGCGACTTGCACTGCGAACCAAAACTAACTTTGCGGCAAAAGATCTGGCGAACCATTGGACCTTCAAAAACTACAAAGACTGGCGTGATATTTCACATAATATACGGTTTTTTTATATTCGTAAGTGTGCTTATAGCGTCCCTTGAAACACTACGATGCGGCGAGAATAAAACTTGCGGTGAAGCCTATCAGAACATCTTCTTCACAATAGAGTCAATCTGTGTTGTGATATTCACCGTAGAGCTTATGATTCGTTTCTACGTTTGCCCGAATAAAAAGAAGTTTATGCTGGACGTTATGAACGTAATTGATATATTAGCGATCCTGCCTTATTACATAACATTAATTGTCACGAGTTTTGGAGTGGAAACAAGTTATATTCAAATACTAAAAGTTCTGCGAGTGATACGGATTCTCAAGTTAACGAGGAATTCTCGTAGACTTCGTTGCCTGTTGTTAACTCTTCGACGGTGTGCAGCGGATATCATATTCCTCTACTGTATTTGTTTCTTAGCAATTATTTTGTTTGGAACAGCAGTTTATTATTTAGACCTGATGGGAGGAGATCCCAAGTTTTCCAGCATCCCGGAATCATTCTGGTATACCTGTGTTACGCTTATGACGGTTGGGTAAGCATATTTAACTTATATTTTGAATTTATATTTTGAGTCTGAACCCAGGTGGTGGTGGTGGTGGGGGGGGGGGGGTGGGGGGGGGGGGGGGGGTGGGGGGGGGGGGCGCAGGGACTCGGACACCCTTAACCTATACTAGACCATTTTAGCTGCATTTTGAAACCCTATTCTAGACTAAACACTGAAAAATCCTACCCTATCCTAGATCTTTTCTGGACTCGCTATTTTCCAGAAGCTCGTTCACTATCACAGTCTAAGATACCAGGGGTCCGTAGAAATGCCGTACTGCCCGCCGTACCGATTTTTAAATACCATTTGCCAGTAAACCTCGACTAGACTAAATTCTTTACGCAACTGATCAGTTTCGGGTAAAATGATACCCTATTCTAGACCAAAAGCTCTGATTACTATACCCTATCCCAGACTAAACTGCCTGAAAACCATACCCTTTACAGCGGCACATACTGCTTATATATGGGAGTACCCCCCGGGAGTCTGAACGCATCAGGTGGGGCCCCACCATCAGGGGCACTCAACAGATCATTTCGGTGGAAAAGCTGTTCGCCTTAAAAATTCGTAGTTTTCTTTAGTAAAATCCCGCCTCAAATTTTCGTAACGTCGGAAAAACCGTTTTTGGGTATGAAATAAAGTCAGCTAGGATTTTGTAAAGGAGAAAGTAGCTAATAAATTCCTTTCCCAAAAATTGTCTGCTGCTGAAATATTTAGCTAAAAAAAGAAACCCCGAAAAGACCAAACTGTATTTAGCGTTCACATAGTTTCCGTAATCCTTTCACTCCCAGAGTCAGTTATGGAGACACGTGGTGTAGTTCTAACTTTTGAGTCTGCCAACGAAACCCTTTGGTGTGACCATTCAAATGAAACCTCTTCAGCAGTACTTTTGCATGGTACCATTTGTTCTAACTTTTGGGTCTGTTGATGAAATCCTATGGTGTGACCATTCAAATGAAACCTCTTCAGCAGTACTTTTGCATGGTACCATTTGGTTTTTCAATATTTTACAAAATGAAATTTTTGGCACTCTTGGGAGCCAGTAAAGGGTTAAAGGGTTAAAGGCACTAAAATGATATTATAGACATTACAAGGCTATTCCAAGCGTTCTCCTAAACATTCATTGTTGGGTGACCTTGAGCATCGTCATCATCACATCATCCACATCATCGTCATCATCACATTTGGCCATCTGTCTGTTCAGTTATAGATCACAGATGACGTTAAAATGTGGTAAGAACAAGAAAGTGACACACGAGCCACAGGCGAGTGTGTCACTGATGTTCTTATCACATTTTGACGTCTTCTGTGATCTATAACTGAACAGACACACGGCCAAATGGAATCTAAAATTGCGAACTTGCCTCGTAGCGCTCGACTGTTCGAAGATTTGCTCCAGTTTAGGTATTTTTCAAATCGTCAAAAACACTTTTCGTCTTGGTTTCTTCTTTTTCTTGCTCGTAAGCAGCTCCTGCTAAACATTTTTCGAGCCGTTTTTCACTTGCTCAATCCAGAATCATGATCTTGCAAACATTTTAAAACTGTGCGCCATGTTCGACAAAACAAAGCAAACAATTGTTTCTATGACGTCAGCAGTGCGTCTGTACTCTGATAGATCATAGGCAATGACCAATCAGAGCGTGTAGTATTCAGTTCATTGTATAAACAAAAACGTCCTTTTATTTGTAACGTCAATGGTTACACTTTAGAGTTTAATCCAAGACTCACCGTGCAGAGCATACATGTATTAAACAATACACAACATGACAGCACCACAGGAAAGTCTAGCTTTTATGCTCAGACGACTCCATACAAACCCTTTTAATTTTGTCTCATTTCCAAGCGTTCATTCGAATGATGTCATTTTGGCTTTCCGGTTTATCAACAGACTTAAAGATTTTAATCATTAAAAAATCAGATTAGAGAAAGAAGGATTGATTCTGGAAAACACTTTACAAGTTTTGACTTTAAACTTTTATATAGGCTAATTCTACTTAATGAGTGTTTTCCCATAATTGTAAATCGTTAGAAAACTCGAAACCTTTTGGTTTTAAGTATTGCTATTATATTATCATTGCCCAGTATTCATTTTCTTTTGCGTTAACAAAAGGGGATCCACAGCACTTTATTAAAGGCAAAATAATTCAGATTACTATAATTACAAAGACAGCCACCTTAGTTATTGGAGCAACAATTTGTAAAGCTAGAAAAATTACCACAAATACTAAATACATTTACAACAAATCCCTTTTGAAAATTACAATTAATTTTGGAAAAAGGTAGCTAAAATAAGCAAGTAACATTTGCAAGTACTAATGAAATGGTTATTTTCTTTAAGTATAATTGAAATCAATTGCGTTTAGACATGGAATCCGTATTGTTTAGTCTCGTTGGTCGAAAAACGTTTAGACGATAAAAATTTGTTGAATTTATTATCTGCATCTATGATTTTCTTTTAAAAATAACCCAAGTCATTTGTTCATGCTTCACTTTACTGTTTAAAGACATTTGTCTTCTCGACGATTTAGTAGAATATAGTTAGTATTTGAAAAAATAACAGCTGGTCTTACAAATAGGACGATGAAACACAGACAATGTTCGTTTTGGAATTGATCACCCACCCAACGCTTTCAAGCTGTTTATACCGAAGTACTTGACGTCTTTGATTAATATTATTTCCAGAAGCGCATATATATATATATATATATATATATATATATATATATATATATATATACCCTTTTGCAAAACATATTGCGACTCAACAATATATATAAATATATTTTCGTCATTTGTGTTTATATCGCAGATGACAGGCGGCAAATAGTTCTCAAGGTGGGTACAGTAGCATTTCACAAAGTCTGCTGTACCCACCTTGAGAACTATTTGCCGCTTATCGTCAACGTGTGTGATGTGAACACAAAGGGCGAATATATATTCATATATATTTTTAAGTCGCAATGTTTTTGCAAAAGGGTGTATATATATTTGCTAGAAATTATTTGAAGCAAATAATTTGTTTTTATTTCCAAATATGCCTTTTTAATTTAAAAGCAATAAGAAAGAAGAGGTGATTTATTTATCTAGGCCTCTGCGTCAATTTCTTATTATCAAGCATGATATCAGTAAAATTATGTGTAACGGCCAACTTCACTTCGATTCAATATATAAGGCTATGTGTGATATTGGGCTGTCTGTGTGCAATATTTCACTTATTTCCATAAATCAATTTTGCTGTCAAAAAACATTATTTCTTTCAGCTTGTTTCTATATTCCTTGTAAGTTAGCTATCTTGTTTTGTATCCACTAGCGACATTAACATCATCGTAATCAGAATCGTAATCATAAACGTAACCTTCTTATGATCTAGAGGCGATGATATTTCTTAAATCCTTTCGACAAAACCAGCTTATCTCTCCTCAAATAACGCCATATTGAAATGAATCCGATTGAAAGGAAATGTAACTAGGAATTCATTGGCTAGAACACAATAGCTCATTTGGGTTGTTATGATTAGTGCGACATAATCAAAATTACAGACATAATTATTATGTCTATAATTTTGATTATGTCGATCATAAGCGCTCTTATAAGTATGTTTTGAGACATTCTCAGTGAGTCATAAGCAACATGACGTATGGCGCTTGTGATTGTGATTGTTATGTTGCTAGTAGGTAGCAAGCATTATGTTCGTTGTGACTCAGTGGGGAAGCTTAAAAACATAATCATAAGAGCGCTTAGGCTTGGTTCCCACTAACGACATAATCATAATCATAAACATAATCATAATCATAACGTTGTTGTGATGTAGTGGAAACACATACGTACAAGCAGTCGACTTTAAATTCTTTTCTCGTTTGTTTTGAACACGGTGCTTTAAAAATGGCTGCTATACAAACCTACACATTAATAGCAGCAATGATGGGCTTTCTCGCATCAACTACATTTAATCAGGAGTTATTTCGCCATCGCATTATTATAATACACTGTGTATTAAAGTCTATCAAAGATTTATTGTAATATCGGGAAACTTTCCACGAGGCTTGTAAGACGCTCATCAAATTTCGACGCCATCTTGGAATAGCATGAACTGCAAATTACGGAGCATGCGCGGCCTCGCCAAGAACAGTCACGAATTTATGAGCTGAGCAGCTTTGGCTTTCTCCGCCTTCAAAAAGTAGTCTTTGATAATGTGACAAGTCGCCCTTAAACCAACGCAGAAAGATTTTTATTAGCTTTCACGCTTGATGAAGCATAAAAGAGGCGACAGAGGATCCGTGGAAGAAGATACCAGCGCTGCTAAGAAATCCAATATGGACGATTGCACTGATGAAAGTGACACTGCGTTCGGCCAAGAAGAGGAACCAAGCCTACGAGATATCAAGGATATACTTGTGAACATTCAAGCCACTATAGCTACCATCGTAGAAGAAAATCAAAATCTTAGAAAAGAACTCACGGACTTGAAATGCTCAATTGATTTCAATGATTCTTCTTTGCGCCAGCTAAAGAAAGACCACGTGGAAACATCACAAAGAAATACGCTATTAGAACAAGATTTACAGAAGACGAAAGAAGAATTGCTCAATGCAAAAAAATTATTGCAAGAACAAGAAAACGAAACCCAAAACCTGTGGTTCTCTCTAGATTCTCTGGAACAGTACACGCGAAAAAATTCTATAGAGATTCATGGCATTCCAGAAAACCTTTACGTCAACGCACAAGATGTCGTTATCAGTGTTGCTAAAACGATTAACGTCGAAATTGTGCGAGAAGATATCGAGATTGCCCATAAACTACAGCGGAAAAAAGGAAACAAGCCGATCATAGCAAAATTTTGTAACCATAAAATTAAGACCAAGTTCTACAAAGAAAGAACCAAACGGAAACATGTCAAAGTCTCTGATATTTTCCCACAGTATTCTCCAGCCGAAGAATCTTTAAATCGTATCTACATAAATGAAAACTTAACCCCATTCAGACGAGACCTCGTATCAAAGGCACTCAGAAAAAGGAAGGACAAAATATTAACGTCCGTCTGGACTTTAGACGGAAAGATCTTCGTTAAATCCTCGCCCGACGCGGACCCTATGAAAGTACAATCCGAAGAGGATCTAAACAACATCAACATCAACATGTGAACCTAACATCTAGAATCTGGATTTGTAGCGGAGAAATGGCTTGGCCGAACTAAGGTTCTTATTTATCTTCTCTTTCTCCTCAGCATGTTCCATCTTGTTCTTTCTTTATTGGTATATTGGTATGAGTGTTCGTTTGTTTATTTCAATTATATAGGTTTATGTAAGATTTATTTTACGCCTGTCTTAGTCTCTTTAGACACCTGGGGTTTTTTGTCTTTCCCAGCACACCAAAAATTTTGCTTTTTCTACAAATCTACCGCTACACATGTTCATTGCTTTATTATTTCTGAAATAGTTAAACTTGTAAGGTTTCACAGATCGGTTGAACTTTACCAAAATTTATTCTATCAAAAACAAAACTACTGTCGTTACAAATAATGTATGCTTGAACAAAAAATGACAACTCCTTTCATCGCTTCCTTTTGTTCTTTAAATGTAAGAGGTCTCAACCAAATGCGTAAAAGAAGACAGTTATTCAGATGGCTTCACAACAATAAGTTCGACATAATTTTTCTGCAAGAAACATATTCTACGCAAAATATGGAAACCGTATGGAAATCGGAATGGGGCGGCGATGTATATTACAGTCATGGCACAAATCACTCAAGGGGCGTTATGATTTTATTCAATCCTAAAGTAGACATACACATAGACCATATCACGGCTGATAAGAAAAGCAGATATTTACTTCTTCAAATAACAATACAAGATACCAGTTTTTATTTGTGTAACATCTACAGTCCCAATACTATTTCTGAACAAAAAACGTTTTATGCAAATTTGCAAAACATTCTTATTAACACTTGTTCTGTCGATGAAATGATTATTGGAGGTGACTTCAATTGTCCCCTAACGTCCCAAGATAAGATTGGTGGTTGCGAGGTAAACAAAAAACAAAACGTAATTAGCGAAATAAAAAAATCTATGTGCTTGTTTAAAACTTCAGGATGTCTGGAGGTGCCAACATCCTAATCAACAGCAATTCACATGGCATGATAAAGCACTAAAAGTACAATGTCGGTTGGATTATTGGCTGGTTTCGGCAAAATTGTCTTCTCTTGTATTAAATACGACTATTACAAACTCCACACTATCTGATCACTCAGCAATAATTTTAACACTTAGATCTAAAGATTATACCCAAAGAGGTCCTGGGTTCTGGAAAATTAACAATTCTCTTTTAAACGACGATGCTTTCATTGAACAACTAGCGAATAAGATTCCCGAATATAAAGAAAAATATTACTATCTCGAAGATAAAGGCCTCGCCTGGGACATGATAAAAATGGAAATAAGAGGTTTCTGTGTACAGTATTGCAAGAGGAAAAACAGAGAACGCAGAGACATTGAAAAAAAACTTTCAGATCAGATTGACTCTGATGAAAACACTAGTGACAAATAGATCAAAAGAGAACATCTCCAAATTATATCGTCTCAGGTCGGAGCTCGATAAGATCGTAGTTTACAGGACTAAAGGAGCTATTATAAGAAGTCGAACACGATGGCACGAACAAGGTGAGAAAAATACCAAATATTTCTTGAACCTAGAAAAAAGACAAAGCTCAAAGTCATACATATCTCGGCTAAAATTAGACAATGGACAGGAAATCACAAATTCGGATGAAATTTTAAAACATCAAAAACTTTTCTATAAAAATCTCTACACAGCGGTGCCTACTAGCGATGTCCATGACAATGTTTTCTTTAACGATCCCAACTTAACTAGACTAAATGAAGGAGAGCAAGAAGAACTTGAACTGCCCCTCACTAAAGAAGAATGTTTACAAACTTTAAAGCACTGTGCAAAAGGCAAATGCCCAGGTAGCGACGGGCTTTCGATTGAATTCTATCTGCACTTCTGGCCATTATTAGGCGACGCAATGGTTGAAAGTTTTAACTACGGTTTTAAGAACGGTCACCTAAATATTACACAGAAACAAGGAATTCTAAAAGTCGTGTCAAAAAAACGAAAAAAACCGTCTTTATCTAGAAAATTGGCGACCAATATCACTTCTTAATATTGATTACAAAATTGCAACAAAAACCATAGCTGGTCGGATCTCCAAATTTCTGCCGAAACTCATCAACGAAGATCAAACTGGATACATCAAAGGCCGATACATTGGGCAAAACATCAGGCTGATAGTCGATATATTGAAAGTAACTTCGCTAGAAGACATTCCTGGTATAGCAATTTTCATCGATTTCAAAAAAGCTTTCGATTCAGTAGATTGGAACTTTATAACTAAAACATTAGAAGCTTTTAACTTTGGCCCACAACTTAAAAGATGGATTACAACCTTCATAATAAGAGTTCCAGCTGTGTTATAAATAATGGTCACGCTTCAGAATTTTTCGCCTTACAACGTGGAGTTAGACAAGGCTGTCCGTTATCTGGAATCCTTTTCACTCTTTGTGCTGAAATTTTAGCAAACGCCATAAGAAATGATAAAAATATTTCGGGTGTTAAAATTTACGGCAAAGAATTCAAAATCTCTCAATATGCTGATGATACAACTGCCTTTGTGACTGACACAGCTTCTGCAGAAAATTTGTTTCAGCTTCTTTATGCCTTTCAAGAATGCTCCGGCCTGGAGATCAATACATCTAAGACTGAAGCAATGTGGATATGTGCAAATAAAGGAAAAGAGTCAACACCTCTTAACATTACTTGGCCCTCAGGAACAATATATGCACTTGGGATTAATTTCTCGTACAATGAAAAAGAATCTTATCAAAAGAATTTTGAAGAAAAATTAAAATGTATGAAAAATGTATTAAATTTATGGAAGCCAAGAAACTTGACCTTGTACGGCCGAATAACTATTTTAAAATCCCTCGCTCTATCAAAACTTATATATAACACATCAGTACTTAAATTTCCTGCGATCTTCATAGCCTCGGTGAAACAAGCTATTTGTCACTTTGTTTGGAATAACAATCCAAAAATTAAACATAACACGATGATTGGCTCAATATCAAAAGGCGGCCTAAATTTGCCTGACTTTGAAATAATAAATAATGCACTTAAAGTAGTCTGGATAAGAAGATTATTTGAAAGCAAAGAAGATGTCAGCTGGAGTCACATTCCTCTAACATTTATACGACACTTAGGAGGCGCGTTTTTATTTAAATGCAACTACGATTTAAATTATCTCAATGTAAATATCCCAATTGAATTCTATAAGGATATAATTCTAATTTGGCAGACAATGAATCAGCACACCCCGCAAACCAAAAAACAAATACTGGAAGAAATCATATGGAATAATAAATATATAAAAATAGAAGGTCTGTCTGTATATTACCAAGAATGGTACAACGCTGGAATCATTAAAGTTAAAGACATCTTCGATAAAAACAAATTCCTTACACCTAACGAATTCTGCAATAAGTTTCATTTAAAATCTTCAAACTTTCTTAAATATCTCGGATTGTGTAACGCCTTCCCCCGCGAGTGGATTCGTACACTAAAACAAACCAACCAAACCCCTACTCCGGCCGTTCCAGAAACTGTCGACATATTACCGATAAACAAACTTTCCTGTAAAATAGCGACTGAATTTTTAATCAACAAGAAGTTTCAACCTCCAACTGCAGAAAGAAGAATGAATCAAGCTAATTTAGATGACAATGCAATAAAAACTATCTACAAAATCCCTTTTAACGTCACCAAAGATATCAGACTGTCCATATTTCAGTATAAAATTGTACACCATATTTTGCCAACTAACGCTACTCTATTTAGAGATAAAATTAAAGAACAAGATCAATGCCACCTGTGCGAACAAAAGCAAACATTAAAACATTTATTTGTATCTTGCTTACATGTCCAAAGCTTCTGGACAAAATTTACACATTGGTGGAATACCAAAAATGATGACTCCATCGAGCTTAATGAAGAAAATATCATCTATGGATTTACAAAAAATTTTGCCCTACAACTTGGTTTGAACCTCTGTTTAATAATAGCGAAACATTACATTTACACCGCTTCGAGAGAGAAAGACCAGTACTTCTTTGAAACCTTCCTTGCCGTTCTTAAAAGTAAACTCGATATAGAAAAGCACAAATCAAAAACGCAAATAAATCTGTAAAATAGGATAGTCAAAATATCAACTCCTTTATATGTATATGTGTATATATACTTCCTTTTGCTTGTTGTCACCTTTCTCACCTTTTCTTTTATGTATTTTTACACCATATTTATTTACCTATCATTTATGTAATATTAATAACACGTTCAGTATCATTCAATAAAAAAAAAAACAAGTGACGCCAAAAAAAAAAAAAAAAAAAAAAAAAAGAAAAAAAAAGGAACTGCAAATTACTGGAACTAGGACGTTCATTGGCCAAAATACAATGAATAAACATACGTCATGATTACGACTATGAACGCTAGATTTACATTCCCACTACGACATAAAAAATCACAAACATAATCATAATCATAAGAAAAAAGTGACCGATCATTTTCTTATGACTATGATTGTGTCGATCCTAAGCGTCTTTATGATGATGTTTTTCGGCGTTCCCACTGCGACATAAGCGACCTAACGCCCCTTATGATTATGATTATGATCGTTATGTCGCTAGTGGGAACCAAGCCTTATGATCGACATGATGATAATCATAAAAAAATACTGTCTTATGATCATGTCGCGCTTAATCTAAGTGGGGACCACGTGAAAACATTAGCTACATAAAAAAGTAATATATATAGTTAGGCTTAGCCTAACAGCGGCGCCCTCTGAAGACCCTCTGAACAAGCTTAACTAAGATGAAACTTAACTAATAGGTGAAAGGTCGGAAGCACAAGAATTAAGATTAATATTGACGATCGGGCTATTTTTCAATTTTAGCAATTCTCAAAAACAGTATTACCCGACCGTCTGCACAGTACATTTAGACCGTACAAAAGTTCACAAAAACAACTTTTTCTCCGTCTAGAATAACTATTACGACTACTGTTAAAAAATACAGTTGTAGCTTGTCAAAAAATGCCTGAGAAACTGATTTGGAAATCAAAATTGCCAAAAATACAAACATATTTGCATACGGCCACGCGAGTGAAGTTAGAACTATTAATAATAAAATTCAAGTCTTGTTTTGTTTACATAAAATCGCTTTTCAACCTATGTAATGAATGAACAAACACATAAAAATGGACAACACAATCTTCTTTCGATAAATTTTATTCAAATCTCCATTAGTTTATGTTGAAAAGCAAAACGGAAAACGCGCATCGAGGCCGAGCCGTGTCTTCGATGAAATTCAAGAAATTAATACAACTGAATTTAAGCTACACGTTTAAAAACAATTCTCCAAAACTAACGAGAACACATTAACAAAAAGTCAATCACAGATTGATATCTAGATAAATTTCCATCGAAAAATGTAATTTGTTTACCTTTAAGTCCCTCCGGCGACTACTGTGCTTGGAAATTCTTTAAATCTCCGCTTTGGTGCTGAAATCCGTAAAACGAACCCATCTCTCGCATTGCTAAAAACGTATATAGTTCCTCGAAGCAAGATTTTATCCCTGAAAGCTCTTCTTTTTCCACTAAAGCGGCTCCTGAGTATCCCTTAATTAGCATCCCAGTCTTGAGTAGCAAACCACGAAAAAATGCAGGAAAATTAAACCGTTTTCTCCGCTCAGTAAACACAGCAAAACATCAAAGTGTTTTCCCAGCTGACGTGACATTCGGCCGTGTAACCGCGCGAAAAAAAAGCCTCGCTTTGGTTTCAACATGACGTCGTACGCGCATATTTTGTGACGTCATACGCGCCCGCGAGCTAGTCCTCCGCTAAGATCCCGGATGTTGTGTGGCGTCATACGCGCATGCGCGCTAGCCTTGCGCGACACACATCTCCGACACACATGTTTTTGTTGCAGACAGCGCCCGCGAAACATTCCGCTAGCCATGACCATGAAAAATGAGGGCATAGGTTCTATGAGTATGGGGCTCCGCCGGGCCTTCGGCCCGCGGGCTCCGCTAATAATAATCATAGTCATAACAACGGAAATTAACTACAGTATTGCGTTCTGGCCAATGAACACCAAGTTCCAGTTCTTTCCAGTCAGCCGGATTCATTTCAAGGTGGCGTGCATTGATGAGAGATAAGCTGGTGTCGTCGAAAGGATTTATGAAATGTGCCTCCACTAGATCCTAGATCATAAAGAGCTTATGTTTATGATTACGTTTATGATTAGTAATAGTAATTGGACTGAGTTGAAAATAATTCAGATAGTAATTGGGCGAGTAATTTCCAAAACTAAAAAATGTTTTGGTATTAACAGAAATCGAAAAATAATTGTCCAGTTTTGTAATAAATTATCACCCTTAAGTGAGTCAAAACTTCCGATGAGTGTCTCTTGTCAGTGACGGGTTGCAATTGGGTCTAAATTAATTGCAACTTGAAACAAGTTTATAGCTTAATTTTTTTTCAAGTTCTCAAATACATTAGCACATACACATTAATTTGTTCCTTTTCAAGAATTGGTTCATTTCTTTCTCTTGATGTTTTAGTATTATTTCTGTAAATAAATAAAGGTATTATAGCATGGATTTGACTAAAAAGGTCACAATGACCATGAAACTGCCTCCTTAATTAAGACTATGTTTCAAAATTGTTTTATTTTGTAGTTATGGTGACGTGGTACCTTCATCAGTTCTTGGCAAGTTCGTGGGTTCAGTATGTTGCGTTTCCGGTGTGGTTCTTCTCGCTTTACCCATTCCCATACTGCAAGAAAAGCAAGTCCCATGCACGCTGGAATCTGTGACGTCACGAAAACGACGGAGACCAGAGAAAGCTGTTACCGGGTGCGCGGGCTGTTTAGAGGAAAACCAATGTTTACTAACGTTGGCCAATGAGAAAAGACAAGATCTAGAAAATGGAGTCATAAGGAAACAATATAATCATAAAAGAAAAACGAGTGTTGTGAAACTCTAAAAATGTACCTAAAAGTTATAAAAGCAAACCTACGGCCACGTGCAATGACCTGTCAGACGTTGCTTGATTTTTAGTAGCAAAACTGAGAGGATCTACGTAGTTAAACGGAAATTCGTAAGAAAATACAGATCTCTACAACGTTTACAAGGTTTACTTTTACAAAGGTTTTTACGTGCCGCCATTTTGCGGCGTACCTGCGATAGGAGGTACTTCTCGGATATTTGGTGAGGATGTGCCATCCGGTTTCTCAAATCGACCCAATTGCAGACCAACTTGAACCCATTTTTAATATCTGCTTTCAGACCCGACCTCTAAAATCCATACCTGTTTTCAGACCTCGTTTGCGCATGGTATCTAAAGCAGTAATTCGCACTGTATTCGTATCGAATGGTATTTTTGGTTACTTCTCTTTCTCACTTTTTCGTTTGACGATGAAAAGAGAAATACGTTGATACGCTTCCGTCGTTCCCTTTAAAACTATACCAATTTCAGACCAAAATTGTGAAAATCTATACCCGTTTTCAGACCAAAGGGTTAAAAAAACATACCCTTTGGGGCAGCACATCCTTATATAGCTTATGTAGGGCAGTGCACTCCCCGGGGTTTGGTTCAATATCTGTAACAAAAGACCTAATTGAAACGAAGGAATCGCGCCGCATTCACTGCAGCCAGACCTCTCACACAGAGAGGTGCCGGCCCGTTCAAGAAGAGCTGTTGTACTCTGGTTTTCGACCCATTAAATCTTAGTTCTTTAACTGCTTAGATCGGAAAAACGAGAATTTCAAAGAAGAAAGAAAGAAAGAAAGAAAGAAAGAGAAAGAACGCGCAAAGCAACAAAAGGTAAACGCTATGAAATGTGTGAAATACCACGGATGCTTTATTTATTTTCACTTTTGTTTGTTGATTAATAAAGAAAAGATTAAAAAAATCATTTTAAAACTTTAAAAACCGACGATGTTTCGACGCTATTTCACGTCATTCATTGTCAAGTCAAAAAGGTAAAATTGAAACAAGAATATATATGAGGTAAAACAATACAGAAATATTTGGTGGTCCTATGGGCAATATCTATAGACAAGAGGTTACAGTTTGTAATGATAATGCTGCGAGTAGATGTTGGACAGTAAAACATAACGGAAACAGTGAATGTATATACAGATTTTAATAATTTCATAAATTTATTTTTTTGGGTCAATTACCATCATTTCAGAATTACATAACATTATAAGTTCTTTGTGATTGTGAAGTCAAAAATGCAAATATTTTGAACAGTAAATGTACTGAGGGCAGTGGTGGATCCAGACTTGGAGGAAAGAGGGTGGTGGGTATTTCTTGTTGGTCCTGCAAGGCTTGTTTTGGTGGGGAAAAATTAAGATTGGTCTTGGCCTCCCTTGGATACACCTCTGTAAAAATAGATACAAATACAATTTTTTGGAATCGAATGGAATACATAAATTTACTGCCAAGTGCGTGGAATTAAGTTCCTAGTGGCTTTTGATATATTAACTTGTCGGATACAGGTACTGCTTACTAAAGACAACGGACAATAACAGTTATTATATCCGCCCGGAGAAGCTGATCATTTGTTTGCACTTCAGCCCACATAAGTGAATCATGTGTTTGCGCAACAACAGGCAAATCGTTTAAATTGTTAGTCTCAATAGACCCACACGCCACTTTGGGCAGATCATCCAGGGACAGGATCTCTGTGTCAGCGATGGATCTACTTTCAAGAGCATCGAAATAAAGTTGATTTCCCTTTGTAATAATCTGATCTACCGTGGAGGCGGTCCATTGTTCAATCGGTAAACTGAGCAAGTAACAACGCAGAAAAACTCATGAAAGAACATTGTCTTCCCCGGAAATGTCACTAAATCATTCGTGAACTTGATGAATGCTTCCAGCAAAAAATAAGTTTGAATTTGGCATGATACATTTACAAATAGAAACACAGTGATCTTCAAATCGAAGAAGCAAAGAGAAGCGAGCGCAAAAGACGCATCCAGATCCAGACGCATCTAAGTTATGATGACACCGCTGAACGTACGCTTGCTCAAAATCATCGTCATAAACAAAAATTGAGACTGCCAGCAGAAGATAAGGCGCAGGGAACCCAAGCAAACACAGGCAAACCAAAGATTAGTGTGCTTCTCGTCTGGGGCTCGCAGCAATAAGCTTAGCCTAACAGTGGAGCTCTCTGAAAAGAAAAAATGATGATAATTTTAACTTAGATGAAAGGTGGGAAGTACAAGAAAAATTAGAATCAAGATTGACGACCGGGCTATTTTTCAATTTTAGCACTGCCTTTGCCAGTGAGCATTTATCGAGGAGTTGTTTGGTTGAGCACATGGCGAAATTAAGATCTCAATCCGACTGAATTTGAGCACGTTTTATAAACATTTTTCCAAAACTAACGAAAACACAAAGAAAAAGTCAATCACAAATTGATATCAACATAAATTCCCATAGAAAAATGTAATTTCGTTTACCGTTAAGCCCCACAGCTGCTTAAAAATTCTTTAAAACTCCACTACTTCGTTCTGACTTCCGAAGAATAAATATCGCCTCGCATCGATTAAAACGTATGAAGGTTTAAAAATAAGCACTTAGTTCTATTTCCCTCCAAAAACGCTTGACTTGGATGTTACACGGCCACTAATGCGGTCTTGACCACTGCTTAAGTAATGTCAAACTTGTCTTGAGTGGAAAATCGCGAACAAATGAAGGGAAAAACGATTTACTAAACCGTTTTCTTCGCTAAACACAACAAAAGTGTTTACTGTAACTGACGTAACATCAGCCGTCTAGCTGCGGGAAGCGCGCGAAAAACAAAGCCTGGCTTTGTTTTTAAAATTACTAAGATCCCGGATGTTGCGCGACTTCGTACGCGCCCGCGAGCTAGCCCTGCGTGACTTGGAACGTGCCCGCGAGCTAACCCTGCGCGCCCGCGAAACATTTCGCTAGCCATGACCATGAAAAATGACGGGCATGGGTTCTATGAGTATGGAGCTCCGCGTGCGGGCCTTCGGCTCGCGAGAGCTCCGCAAAATTAATGTACCTTTTCATTGTTTTGAACAGGTTATTATTTGCAATAATCCGCATAAATGCTCACTGAAATAAAAAAACAGGTCGTTATTGTTGTAATTGAGGTTGAACAAGAGGTTATTATTTTCAAGGGAAAGTTCCATCTATCGGCTACTAAAATCTGTTAAAACATTTGGCCGTCATCCAGTTTTTGGTCCGCAACTGATGGCTGAACTTGTGCTACTCAGCTAAACACGGCCATATTTCCACCGGACATTTGGTGAACGAATGCCAGTAACAAAACACGAAATACGTTTTTCTTCACCATATAGTTTATCCAGGCGCGAAGATCAAAGTTTCTCAACCAATGTCATCTAAATGAAATCGCTGGATGCGATTCATATGTATTCAAACGCCATCAAACTTTGTAACTTTTCCTAAAAGTTATCTGGCAACAATTTCTTATGACAATTTTTTGATCACGTGACGTTTCCATGGCAACAAGATTTTGACAGCCATGTTTTTGGAAATTTGCATATGAAGAAAAACAATGTTTATTGGTATAACTTTTGTATTTTTACGTTTATTTATTGGTTTTGATTAATTTTGCGTCAATTTGGACGGTTTTTAAGAGGTTTTAAAAAATTCAGAAATCCAAGATGGCGAATCCAAGATGGCGGCTGTATAACTAATTACCTAATTACCTAATAACCACGTCATATGACGTCATCGTTCCATTGTGCGGACCGCAAAGTTTTAGACGTACTATGTACCCTCTAGGTTTCATTGTCATAGCCTTAATGTTCTTGAAGTTACAAAGGGGGGGCACAATGTGCCCACCCCCCCCCCCCTCCCCAGGTCAGGAACTCAAAAAAAGCCCAGGCCGAATAGGGTTAAGATAAAAGGTCACTGTTTATAGCTAGAAAATTTGAAGGTTTCAAGTGAACTATTTTGTCCAGAGTGAATAGATGGTTTTCACTTACGTGACCTTCAGTCCTGTGGGACTCAAATGACAAGGGCCATGGCGGCCATGTTGGTGCACATAACAAAGGAAATTCATTAAAATTCTTTTGTAGGTGTGCACCAACATGGCCGCCGTGACGTAACGTGAAAACCACCTATAGCTGAAGTTTTGGCAAAATTTACATCTTGTCATTGAGTTTCGAAGACAGTAGGGAGCGCGGAAAGTTTACGGCAGAAAATTTTTATAAAGCAGAATTTCTCTGATCTAATTTCATATTTGTGACTTACTTGCCAATAGAAGTTAACAGAAAAATTATAAGCGAAATCTATTTCCGGAGCGAAAATCAATGAGGATCTAAGGGAGACCGCGTCTTAAAACCTAAAAAAAAATATTCCTCGGAGATACAGGTCGTATACTGAGGTGGAACAGGAGGTTATTATTGAAAATAATAACCTTCTGTTCCACCCAATGACCACAATAATGACCACAATAATGACCTGTTGTTCCATTTCAGTGAGCATTTATGTGGATTATTACAAATAATAACCTGTTCAAAACAATAAAAAGGTGCATCAAGTTTGAAAATAATAACCTTCTGTTTCACCTCAATGACCACAATAATGACCTGTTGTTCCATTTCAGTGAGCATTTACATTTATGTGGATTATTACAAATAATAACCTGTTCAAAACAATGAAAAGGTGCATTAAGTTTGGAAAACATGTTTCAGATACTTCAGTGTCTGTCATCAGTTCAGGATGTTTATAAAATTAGTAACTGTATATACAAAGTTACAAAAAAGTGTTGATTATAAATAGTAGAAATAATTATAGCTGATACAAATTTGTGAGAATATTACATAATTTGGGATACAACAGAATTAGCGGAATACAAATAATGTGATACAGGTGTAGATCTGTGAAAATATTACATAATACAAAAGCATACAACTAAATATGTGATACTTTTATGAAAAACAAAACGTAGTGATGATAACAAGGATGAAAAATTAAAGTAAGAGTGTGAAGTTTTGCGCGAATCGAGTCAGTTTGGGTGTTAAGAGAAGGCTTGATGTTCTTTATAAACAACATTTCATAAATTAGGCAATCGAACTTGCTTCTGCATAGTAGTACTTTACTTTACTCTATTGACCATCTTTTTAAAGTACTAAAGAAATGCAGAAGCAAGTTCGATTGCCTAATTTATGAAATGTTGTTTATAAAGAACATCAAGCCTTCTCTTAACACCCAAACTGACTCGATTCGCGCAAAACTGTTTATTTGACACTTTTTTACTTTTTAAATTAGAATTGTATGAGTAGTTCTATTTTTTACCGTTGTAATTATACCCATAGCTAGGACTACCAAATATTTCTGTATTGTTTTACCTCATATATATTCGTGTTTCAATTCTACCATTTTTGACTTGATAATGACGTGAAGTGCCGTCGAAAGGTCGTCGGTTTTTAAAGTCTTAAAGTTTTAAAACGTTTTTTAAAAATCTTTTAGCGTTCCATTTTATGATAAATTCGTTTTCCAAATCTCTCCTTTTACATAATAAAGAAAAAAACATGCTATTCTACTGCAAACGCCGAATTTGCAATACCATTAAGCTTACTTATACCTACTAGTAAATCGGCAACACCTCATCTGGTGTCTATAGCTGGAAAATCGTAGCTTAAAAAAAGTTCAGTACCAGCCTGATATTATTCAAGTTCCCAATATTCGTCTCTAAAATGAACTTGAACAGAGCATAATTTATTACTCTTTAAAGAATTGGTTAATTTCGCTCTTTTGTTGTCTTCGTATTATTTTGTAAATAAGTGAAGGTATGGTAGGATGGCTATGTCCAGAAACGGTCAAAATTTCTTTAAAATCTCTCTTTTAATGGATCAGTGTTTTAGGATTATTCTAGATCTATTTGAACAAAGGCAACTTTCGTAGCAAGCTTTTTATAATTATGTTTTGTTTCGTACTTTGAGTGTCAGTTGGTATAGTTTCGTTTAAAATAAATGCCATCCAGCCACACCGGTTTCCATGACAACTTTGCTTGACAAGGGACGGTTGGTAGTTTCTTGGTGTTGCGGATGGTGTGATCACCAAATAACGTAAAACAATAGATTGAAAAGACACTGAACAATACCCACATCACAACACAAAAGCTCACCAACAATGGCTTCCGCAACACCAAGAAACACCAGGACTGTTTAATACTGAAAGGGACGATGAATGTTTTGTTTTTGTTGAACAAAAGCCAGCTTGTAACTGGTGTCTTTCCTAACACACTAAATAAAACACGGTATTTTTTTAAGGAAATAAAACACGGGTTTTTAAAGTAAATAGTGGGTGTTTTTTTAAACGCATTTGGCTGTGTAAAATAATATTAGTATTTTCTTTTATCAAGGTTTTAAAGGTTACAATAGCCATAATGAGCAGGACAGTCTTGAAAAACTATAAAATAAGAACTTGTCGAAACCGCCAGGTTACATGTAAATAAATTAAATTGAATTATAATTGTGGGCGAGCCAAAACTTACAATGTCAAAATAAAGCTTTTAATGGTATTGCTGATAAAAGCTTGTAAAGAGCAGAAACATGAATTAATCACACGATAGTTGAAACGAAAACATCTGGTCTGTTTTTCTTATTCAAACAATGCCTAGCAGGTCATTGTATTGTTCAACTCATGTTACCTCTCAATGTGCGACAGGTCCCTTTTCGAACAGGGAGAATTTCTCTTTTGATCTGATACTTTATAATCTTCGTTTATAATGGTGTCAGTCATTAATCCGTTGTTAACTGTAAGCGTGCTGAAAAAGCAGTAAAAGTGCTGGCTATTTTAAGTGATCTTTTAAAAATAAGTTTAAATGGAAAAATAATCGAGCAGACAACGCGTGTATGAAGGCGGCTGCCATTAAGCATTGCACAAACCCAAGAGATTGTTTCTAACGTTAAACAAATGACAAAACAACGCTCTTTGGTAAATTTATTGACGTTGTTTAGAATGTGACATTGTCCTCGGAGATTGTAACAAATTTTCGCCTTCACGCAGTGCCCTTTTTTCTTTATTTTTCATTCTCCACAAGACAGCAGTTTCCTATTGGGCCCAACACTGTTTTCGCGCGCTATGATTGCCCTGTTTTGCCATTAGTAATTTAAATTCTAAAAACCACGCTAATTTAACCTCTTAAACAAGACAGATACTCAACATCGGCTCACAAGCAAGTGCTGGTAAGAATCCTTTATCGATAGATCGTTTGGTGAAAAGCGTTTTAAGACAGCCCGATGTTCTCGTGTTATGCCATCACAATAAAAAAGCGCGCCGTTTGAATGTAGAATGTGAAATACGACAAAACGTGCTGTTTGTTGATGGACAATAATAAGTGCTGGAAATTAACATGCACAGTTGGGCAAATAAGAAATTCGATATGGACTGTCAAGGCTGACTTGATTTACATATGGACTGGAATTGTTTCGAGACATTTTAATGTTTCAAGAATAGATCAATCGACCTGCGCAGTATTTAACTGGTTTTAATATTATTTTGGTGAGGTTTTAGCTACTTTCGACTTTGTTAAACGCCGATTAGATTTCATTACGAGCTATCGCAGTTAAATACATTTGCATTGTTTTAGCCAACAAGTTGCTACAGAGAATTTCAATTTCATCGCGATTACAGGGGCTGCTCACAAAAGAAATCTGCAGAGTTAGCATACGATGGATTCACAGTGATGAAGAAGTTTGACATGGAGAGTAAAACGGAACAGTTTTTAAACAGAGCGTTTTAACTAATGGCTCGGCGGCTCCACTTTAAAACTCCTGACTTCAACAACAAGAGGAACCGAATTGTGTTAAACGTCAGCGGGCAACGCTTTATGACGGATAAAAGTTCTTTAATGCGACATCCAAATACGCTACTCGGGAGCCACATACTTTCTCGTTATTTTGACGAGACAAAACAGGAATACTTTTTCGACCGAGATCCTCACTTGTTTCGCTACATATTGAATTATTATCAAAGCGGAAAGCTACATTCATCGCCCGACGACTGTCCCGTTGCTTTTAAAGACGAGCTGGATTTCTTTGGGATTCCGCTTTATGAACTTAGCGATTGTTGTTGGTTAACAACTAATGTTGACGAAAAAGAAAAGCATCATTGCCATTATGCCGTAAGAAAAACAAGCGTGAAGGCGGTGCGCGGTGCCCCGGTTAATTATTTGGCCTTGAAAAGGCGCGATAACCAATGCAGGGAGAATGTACGGAAGCATATACACAAAGAAGGAAGTTCGGGAAAGTTAACGCGTCCTGAAAATAGCCATAACCACCTGCCACCATCAAGGCCTGGAAAAAGACAGGGACATTCACCAAGAAAACGCGAGCATTTCGTTGAATTAACTCGACCGAGACACTCGACCGGGAGTGTAAATTCAACAGACGGCTGTGAAAATAGTCGCAAATGCGAATTGAATTGCAAATGCAGTCCTCCGAGAACAGACTCCAAGCTGCTGCAGAAAACGTTTAATCTTCTCTATGGAGTGTTCATAATTCTAAGCGTTGTTACGACGACGGTAGAGACCGTCGACTGTGAGACAAACATCAAGTGCTTAGATTTGTATCCCAATTTGTTTTCAGCGTTAGATTCCACGTTTGTTGCCGTATTCACTTTGGAATTTCTCATACGTTTTTGCTTGTCCAAGAAACGCTGTGCATTTATGAAAAATTTCTTCAACATAGTCGACCTTCTTGCGATACTGCCGTTTTATATTTCACTTTTTGCTTCGTTATTTGTTAATACGGTAGACGTAACTTTACTCATCACCCTGAGAGTATTACGCGTTTGTCGGATAATAAAGTTGACAAGGGGTTCTTCGCGACTTCAATCTTTGCTGTACACGCTTAAAAACTGCTCTACGGATCTTCTGTTTTTATACTTTACATTCACACTAGGAATTTTGCTATTCGCCAGCGTACTGTACTTTGTTGAAAGAACAGAAAATCCTAAAGGCTTTAAGAGCATTCCGCATTCGCTGTGGTACACGTGTGTGACCATGATGACCACAGGGTAAGTTGATAAATAAGCCCTTTCAATTCACGAGGAATAAGGTATCATGGGTATTAATGACAAACAAGTTAAACAAGGCGACGTCCATGGGTTTCTTTAAAATTTATGGTTATAAACCTTTTCTTTGTAGTCAAACTTAAGAAACGTCTTTAAAGTTTAAGAAGTTTAAATTAGAGCGCTGCAATTCTACAGATGAGGCCATTGTATGGGCCATACGATAATCTGCAATTGTATGGCGATCGATCGCATTAAAATGTCGGACGATGTACAACATAAACATATTTTCTTTTTGAAAACATAGCGAATTTTTTCGCGCTTTTATTTGAAAAGTTCAACGTTGAATTATTTTGCAAACCTTAGAATTCCCGCCATGTTCATCCGAAACACACCCGATGCTACATTTTTCTTGAAAAATAAAGGCTGGTAACGTTTGTTTGAATTCAGAGTGCGTCGAGAAAGGGTAACCGTTGTATATTTAAGTTGAGAAACGAGTGCTCTTTTTTCTTTTTATTTGATGCCCTGAAGTGGAAGCTGAATGGCTTAAGGTCGGAGGCACACCGGGAGACGGATCGCGGCGCCTAGTCGCGGCAACCAAGTCTCCTGTAGTTGTAGTTGGTTGCACCAGTCCCCATGGGGCTTTCCCCTAAATCCCCTACATTTACTAAACATAACGCTATAACTACCAGTAAATCCACAAAGTCTTATCAGGACAGCTACTTCACAAAATGTAGAATACATAAATTTTCTCTTTTTCGCGCTTTTTCTAAATTCATTATTCCAAACAAGCCGATACAGCTTTAGAGGCAAGCTTTTTTTAACCGTACATAATAATGTTCTAAAATATGTCTCAATTCTTTTTGCATTGTTTTCTTTCCGTTTTGTTTCTTCAGGTATGGCGACGTGGTGCCATTCACAACTTTAGGGAAGATCATTGGCGGCCTGTGTTGTATCTGTGGGGTGGTAATAATGTCGCTTCCAATACCAATTATGCAAGACAAGAAAGTCGTCGTGATGAGATAGCAGTTTACTACATCTGAAATTAAATCTATCCACGGCGGACCATTAGATTTTGGAGGAGGGTCGGTTTGGGTGATTTTGATCCAATGCAATATCCTGCAACAACTGGCTTTGTTTTTGAAGAAAAATGTTTATTTTTTCGCAGCTCTCATACAGCTAAAGTTAGAAAAGAAACTTCCAGCACAAACTAAATCGATCCTTACGTCAAGGAGAAGAGATTGAGACAGAAATGGTCTATAAAGAAATAAATATGGGCTCCTGATTCAACTGTTTGTTGTTTTTATTTTCTCATTTCTAGCTCAATCTCTTTGCCGTATGAGTCAGTTTGCCATTTTTTAACTATTATTTCAGGATTTTTACTGAATATGATCCAGGTTTACAAATGCCGGATCCGGCGCTCTTCATTGGTTTGTCGCTGTGGTTTTGCCGTTATTATTAGCTTTTGAATACAGACTTGATCACCCAACACCCACCCACACCTCTCAGAAGTTTAACGTTTCGTCCCTAAGAGGAGCTGTTATCAAGAGAAATGATCTGTTGAGTTTCTTTGTTTCGCTAAACGACTTGCTGCATGCTCGGTTGTCCTGATTCTAAATAAGGATAGCGGGCCAATAATATTTATACAGAATTTGTTAATGGGCCGGATATTTTAGTTAAAAAAAAGGTTTAAACCTTTAACTCCCAGGAGTGCCAAAGATCAAAATAAAGAAAAATTCCCAATTTTGTTTTGTGAAATATTTAAAAACAAATGGTACCATGCAAAACTATTACCAAAGAGGTTTCATTTGAATGGTCACACCATAGGATTTCGTCGACAGACTCAAATGTTAGAACTTCACTACCTGTCTCCATAATTGACTCTGAGAGTGAAAGGGTTTAAAGATAATCTTGCTGAATAGCAGTCTCCTTTGTAGCCGTCCGCAGGCTTCATCGCTCAATCTTTCGTTCCGTTCGTGGGGAAGGGGAGGGTGAAATACCCAAGGAACGCGTAGTAGGCAATGGGATATCTAGGGTAGGGGCCAGGGGGGGGGGGGGGGGGGGGGTGGGGGTTGCCCCCCCACCTATTTACATACATACATACATACATACATACATACATACATACATACATACCTTTATTTAAACACGGTAAAAACATCAGTTACAAAGCAAAATAAAAACTGGTTTACATGTTTGCCGTGTGGGAGTACGAGGTGGACATAAGGCGATTGATTTCTTTATTAAACTTTTTATAAGATCTAATAGCTCTGACATTCTGTGGAAGATTATTTCACAACAGTGTCCCACTATAGCAAAAACTGCGTTTTAAAAAATCTGTATGGGGCTTGGGCAGACAGAATTTGTTTTCCTTGTCTCTAAGTTCATAGTCTGTGCTGAAAGGTGTAAACAGGCCTTAAAGATACTCCGGAGTTTGGTTGGTTACAGTTTTAAACATTAGTTTTGCTTTGACTTTCTTCCTTCTGGTAGAGAGGTCATCCCATCCCAGACTAGTGCGAAGGGTAGTAGCACTAGAATGAAAATCAGACTTAGTAATAACTCTAATGGCGCGATTTTGTAATTTTTGCAGCTTATCGGCCAATTCAATACTTAGACCGTCCCACACAGGGCAGCAGTAGTCGAAGTGCGGCTCGATAAGAGCTCGATATAGAAGACTAGCCGTTTCTTCACTTATAAAAGGCCTCAGCCTTTTAAGTGCACCTATACCAAAAGAAATGGTCTTGGCGATTTCGTCAACATGTTTGGACCAAGATAAATTTTAGTCAATGTAAATTCCCAATGATTTAGTGTCGCTCACTCTTTTAATTGCGTGCCCTTCAATCTGCACATGTACATTAAGTGAGTCGGTAGCGGTATTTGCAAGCCTTTGACGTGAACCTATTAACATTAACTCAGTCTTGGCAATGTTTAGGCTTAATCTATTCGACCTGAGCCATTCATGAAGGTTAGATAATTCGCTATTTACTACAGGTTCAAGTTCAGGTAAGCTACTGGCAGCAATACTGATGTTTGTGTCGTCAGCATACATTCGTGTCGTCGGCATACATTCGTGTCGTCGGCATACATTCGTGTCGTCGGCATACATTCGTGTCGTCGGCATACATTCGTGGAATACTCAGACAGTTCGGCAGGTCGTTAATGTATATCAGAAAAAGAAGTGGGCCAATTAGACTTCCCTGTGGGACTTTACAGGTGACTGCAAGCGCACCAGATAGCCAAAACGTAAGGCCTGGAGGCCCGAAATTATTTTTCAGTCACTAACATTTTTACTCCCAACCCCACCCCCATTCACTCCTGCCCCTCCTCTCCTCTCCTCCTCTCCCCTCCCTTCCCCCTTTTATTCACGCCACTGGTAGGTTAGATCATAGTTAATCGAGGGACTGGTTACGAAACCTTGCAGACTTCAATGGCGATAACAAAGGAGCTTCAATTAATGTGGAATAGTACTTAACCGTGCACATCGCTTGTTTTTTGATCACACGCTATGACTGAATAACTGAAAAACGATAACAAAAACATCGAAAAAGGCATTTCTTAGGTTTCATAACCACTGCACTTTATTAGCTATGGTTAGATACATACTAGGACTGAATTTACCAAGTCTAGGTGGGGCCACATCTTTACTATTAGAACTTCAATAAACGAACCGCCGACGGTTAAACGACTTTTAAACGTGGTTAAAGGAGAAGTCCACTCTAGAAAAGCGTCCTTTTTTTCTTTCCAATAAAAAAGTACATATGGGGATAAGATGCTGACCAAAGTTTTGACTTCTAAAGAGCTTCCAATTCTAATTAAGGGGGCACTGTCACCTATTAGTATCACTTTGAAAAGCCAAGAAACACATTTGTTTCAATGGAAACCTTAAAATAATGGTCCAGTTTTGTTAACAAATACTCTACCAGTGCACAGAAACGTTATCTTTGGCTGCGGATGGCTGCGGATGGCTGCGGATGGAAATAGTTTGCAACTTGAAAAAATTGGCCAATTTTTTCAAGTTCCTCCCAAGAGTCGTTGAAAAATCGCAGAAAATCTTATTATGGTTTGTTCTTCCTTTAAGAAATCACTTAATATTATCTTCTTGGTGTTCTAAAAGCAATTTTATGTTTGAGCAAAGGTACTTTGTCATATATATAGTGTGTTTTGACCAAAACACAGCAAACTCTGCGTGACAATTCCCCTTTAAATCCTTGTCCAAAGTAGCCCAAAAATCGTTTTGAACGTCGCCATTTTTTTTTAACCATATTTAGCAGCCTGGTCTTGAAATGTGACGTTATAGATTCCGTTCAGTTTGCTACTTGTTTTGTTTACTGTACTGAAATCACATTTCTTGAAATTCACCGGAATTTTTCTTAATAATTTATGATTCGGCCCGAAGTGAATTTTCTGAAAGCAGAAGTTACAGAGACTTTATATCGACCTGACTTTGATTTTTTCCACATCGCAGCACCGAACCCGGTCTTGAAGAAAATAATTCTTTACTCATTAACACAAAGAAGAAAAACTTTTGAGACGGGAAAGGAAAAGGTAAATTTTATCGAACTTTATCCAGCTTTCAAGGGCATTTGTAGCGATTATGTGACAGTTTCAACACTGGCGCAAGTAGGATTAAAACTGAAATTGTAACTCAAGTCAAGGATATTATTTGTCTTCGGGGCTTCTTTTATACACGGTCGGATTTGTTCAGGTCTTCCGCGGAGAGTAACTTGATTGTGAATTAAACTGAACAACAATTTTAAATCAATTTACTTTTAGTACAAGTACAGTTCCTTCTCAGCCGGTTTTCAAAATAAACGTACAAGTATTCTATTCAACGCTTTCCAGCGATTTTATTCTAAACAAGAAGCTGTACACAGCTTGAACTCGTGGCGCCTTTAAATCATTGCAGCATTGATTCCCGAGTGTTTTGAGTGCTTTTACGGAGAAACATAAGCTTAAAATTATGTCTATTAATCAAAGGCTCCTAAGAGCCAACCCGTAAAGAAGAATGCTAACGCGTAACGCAATATTCTTGGTTTGCAACCACGTGACAAGGCGGCCATGTTGGTGGTCAATACAATACAATTTTTCTCGCAGAATTTGCATGAAAATAGAGTTTAGTTTCCAGCGGAGAGAAACGCTTTTGTTCTTGACCACCAACATGGCCGCCGTGACGTCACGTGCAAACCAGCAATTGCCGTAAGCTTACGTTTTCACACTGACATGGTTCGATATTTTTAAAAAAAAATTAAACGTAAGGATTTTTGACGAACGAATAAAAACAGTGCATCACTTTCATAATGTTCAGTCGGAAAAAAGAAAAAAAAAAGGACTTGAGCGAGACTCGAACTCGGGCCTTCAGGAGCTAAGCCATAGCATCAATCCACTAGGCTATCAAGTAGTCTGTGACAGCCGCTTCCCCGATCCCCTCAGAAAAAAAATCCCCGATTTTTTTTCTGAGGGGAGGAGGCGGCTGTCACAGGCTACTATCAAGGAGCACATGCTCAAATAGTACTAAATTTTAATTTTTTAATGTAGATACGCATCGAAACGCGTGTTTCGGTGTCAAAATCCTTTTAGATCGATTTTAATGTTGCACTAAAAACTCCAAATGCGAAACACCTGTAAGCTTATTGTTGTCTATATTAATTCGTTTACATCAAATTAATGATTGTGATCGCTGGATTCATGTTGTTGTTGTTACGAAACGTATTCGTAACAAAGCATACAGTCACTAAGTTTACAGCTGATGGAAGGAGCGAGCGAGTGATTCAGTGAGTTTCATTTAGCCACCGTTACCGATAACCGTTCATTACGCTTTCACGTATACACGGGTTTAAAAGTAAGACTACACTACATTCACTACATTCAGTAGCCGACACTTAAGCTCGATCGTAGTAAGCAAATAGCAAGTTATGTAAAACACAAAACTTACCGGAGCAAAAATCCCACAGGAATAAGCGGCGAACACAATATCAAAAGGTCCTATCCATCCATGAACGCCTTGCATTGTCTTGAAAACGTGCACTTGTACGCTGTAGTTCTTTATTTTGATTCTCAAGTCAAGACACGGAGAGATTTTGCGGTTTGTATTTCATGGCTGAAAGCCATATAGTCGTCGACATAAACTTAAATTGCGTGCATAAATTTGCATGCGCTAATGTGACACGAAAAAAAAACAAGAAAAGTCACAGCCGGATTTACAACTCGTGTGCTGCGCCACGAGTAATAATAGGAATCGGAACGTAGTTTGAAAGCAAATTCCACTAGCAAACTGAACATAGAAGTATATTTCTTTTGATAATATGAACATCATTTTCAATGAAATAGTCGTCGTGGTTATTTTTTGTCAAACAGAAGCTCATATTAAACAGGGAAGCGATTAACTCGTTGCCAAGGCTGGGAATTTTTAGTAAACGCGGAAAGCCAGAGTTCAAATGCTTTCTTTTTGCTCAACCATTCTGTTGTGTGCTCGGTTGGGGCCCGGTGGAATAGATGCTTGGTACGTACGTCTAGCGGTTCGCTGTTCTCTGTTCTCTGACAGCTTGCTGACAGACAATTTTAAAGTGGTCAGTTTTGTGGCAGTAGCTGCAAGTTTGTCCTGAAGCTGGGCATATGTCAGGAGAGTGTTGTTGTTTGCTGCCACAGAAGAAACAAGATTTGTTGGGGTGGCTTCCAGGTCGTGCTTTTCTGCCAGGAGGTATTTGGAAGTTTCCTTTTGGGCTATTAGTGGAACTGTTCTTCTATAGTAGAGTAAGCTAAAAGGTTGTTTGTATGTTGTGCTGCCTCAAAGGATATGGCTTGCATTTGGTTTACCACGAAAGCTAGGGTGAAGGGAGAGGGTCATCAGGTTTTCGCTGGCCATCTCTATAAATTAAAAATATATCTTCTCGGAATCGGCTGAACGATTCGTTGATGCGAAGAGAAATTTATCCCTCATAAATTCATCAGCATTTTCAAAAAAAAGAGCAGCGTCCCGCGGCGGTGTGAACTGTGGTCTCTCATTCTGAGATGGACGGTTTTGGTCTGCTTGCGACATTTTTGCCCAGGAATGGTATCGATCTTGCATAAGGGTACTTGCACCAACGTAATGCTCCTTGATTTTTCGTAGCCAAACCCAAGGCTTTCCTATATCTTAGGTTGGGATTTTGGATGCCATTACGTCATCCAAAGTGTTTCATTCGGTGGCTGAAACTGAAAATGTATGGCCTCCGCGTGATAAAGGCCTATAGGGAGAAGTTACACGCTTCCACGTGATAAGCTTCTGGGTCAAATATATGCAAATTTAAACGCGACACACGCTGGAATGCAGTTATTTACAGTCGAACCTCCCTAAAGCGGACACCCTCGGGACCAAGGGTAAGTGTCCGCTTACGGGAGGTTGAAAAAAAAAAGTGCACTAGAAGGCACGTAAAACAACAGTACATGTCCTTTTAAAGCTTTTAAGACCACTTGTAATAAAATTATCCATCACAGGGTTGACTTGTTGGATTTTGCTTTTTATATCACACAAATTTAGAAATAATTTTAACTTTTTAAGTCTTTCAATCTTGAACCTTAGTTTTTAAAATAACTAAACGGTTCAAGATTGAAAGACTTACCGCTAAATAAATGTACATATCTGTGAAGTTCTCGTAAGCCATATAAAAACAGCACCATACTCAATCCCCCATGATCGTAGTGCATGTAGTTACTTTCTAAAACGCAGTGTCCTTATAGGGACGTTATTACAGAAAAGCTGATAAACATAGGAGCAGGATATGGGCTAGTATTGCCTTGCGAGTTTAAATATCAAGGAGATACATTTTCGTATGACTGGCTCGAAAAAAGTTAAAAAAGGAAAACTTTGATGTACTGTGTTGAAAAAAAACTTATTGGAATCGAAATGATTAGTTACCTACATGTAACTTTACTGTTCAGACACTTCGCTTTTGTTAATGTTATGTACAATTAAAACCATGAAAACCGAACTTTTCTTGATACAGTGGAACCTCGTTAATAAGGTCACCAACGGGCCATGAAAATTTGGCCGTATTAACGGGGTGGCCTTATTAACGAGGTAGGGTCAAATTTCAAGACTGGTCTATGTTTCTGTTTCATGACAGGAAAGTAAATTGCTGTTTTATTACGTTAACGATAGAGGTCAATGACATGACAAGTTACAGGAATTGTGAAAAAATACAGTGTTGTTTCTCAAGAACTGTACAGTATTTGTTTTGTTTGGTCAATAATTAATGCGTATTTGGTTCGAGTGGCCGTATTAACGGGGTAAAATTATAAAGGATGATACAGGTTGGGATTTCAGAATGTGGCCGTTGGCCGTATTAACGGGGTGGCCGCATTAACGGGGTTTTATTATAAGAAAATGCATGGGCGTTTCGCCGGGACAAAAAAAAGTGACCGTATTAACGAGGTGACTGTAAGGCGGGGTTCCACTGTATCGTATACTGTCCGCTTACGGGAGGTTATTTTAGACCCTGTGGATCCCGAATAGATGTCCGTGTCCGCTTACGGGTGATTAAAAACATGGTGTTGGAGAGGATAAATCACCGGGACCGCGGTTTAGTGTCCGCTTATGGGGTTTGGGTGTCCGTTATTGGAGGTTCAATAGGCCATTTCCGAGTTGCCTTTAGCCTCTCTATCAAAGCGAGGCTAGGTGCGAAACCTTTCATATGAAAATGAGTTTTCATTCACATGCAAATAGGTTTCATTTGCATGTGAATGAAAACTCATTTTCATATGAAAGGTTTCGCACCTAGCCTCGCTTTGATAGAGAGGCTAAAGGCAACTCTGAAATGACCTATAGAGAGTTTTCACTTGACGTCATAGCCGCCATATTGGTGTTCCCGTACAAAAGAATTTTAATTAACTTCTTTTGTTAGGAACACCAACATGGCTGCCATGGCCTTTGTCATTTGAGTCCCACGGGACTGAAGGTCACGTGAGTGAAAACGCTCTATTGTATATGTTCATGTTTAGCTTATTCCCTTTTGCGAAATATATTTTGAGAAGCAAGAGACTTCCATGATCAGCTTATAGGCGAAATCGGCTTTGCAATCGCTGCCAATCCTTGTTACTTTTATTAATAATAACAGGAATCGGTATAACATAAAAGCGCCGAAAAGCGTTAACGATGCATGCTAATTTCCGAATACAGCGAGAAAAAGCTGCACGTAAGCCAAAATTTAATCAAGTAAAAATAGATTTCAAAACAGTACAATCTCTCATCTTCATTCGCACCGGAGACCTAAACAAATCAATCTGTGTATAAAAAAATCCCGAAACCAAATAAATATATATTCGGCTTGAGAAACGATTTCAATCCCTTCCTATTTGTGCCAGTGTAAAATCTCACATCACTACAAAGTTCCTTGAAAGCCTGATAAATTTCTTTTGAATTTACCTTTTCCTTTTCCGTCTCACATGGCACCACGTGCTAATTCAGGAGAAGCTTGGCTTTGTTAATTTGCGAGAAACGAAGACACGCCAGCGTCCATGTTGGATTAGATTTACTACATGCGTTCATCCGGGAACGCTAGTATACATATGGTGACGTTATCATACGCGAGTAACGCAAATAGTATTAAACGTGACATGCCCGCTTCTCTCAGGACATTGAAGTTTTGATAATTTGTAATGGGACGTTTCTTGGTGTTGCGTAAATTGCGATTACCAAATGTCATGAAACAAAACAAACACCCATCTGTTTGTCTGGTTACGAAAAGCTCCAATTAACCAAGATGAATATAAGTAACAAAACCAAAAGACGATTCAGTTAACAAGTGAAATTTTATACATAAAATTAGAGGCAAAAATCAATATCGTGTGGTTGCACGCTATTCTTATTTTTGAACCCGATGCTTTCCACAAGACCAACGATTTGATGTTTTTTTTTTCGCTTTCTTGGTGCACAGGTGTCATATTGTTTTTTAATTATCACCTTAATTGGACAACATTTAGGCTTGAAGCATTTCTAAGCGATTTTGTTGTAAAACAGCTTGACGATTATATTTTATTTTATCTTCAAGCTTCGTACTCAGATGAGATTTATGTTGAATGTTTATCGTATTCGTAAGAAAGAAACCTTTCAAATAATTGTAAATCAAATAAACAAACGTTCTTTGCAGCCCTATGTAGATTTGTATACAAGTTCCAAATTTAGTTATTCGGGATAGATAAAAAATAACCACAGACAGAAAAAGAAATAGAACACCCTTCGAAAGTGAGGCACGTAATATAAAAACGTTGATTTACATCTGCCGAATCTGCATTTTTTTTATTTAGTTTCCGAACATTCATTTCACAGCTCTGAATAGGAAACACCAGGTGACTTTAATTTTCAGCCAATCAGAAAAGACGATTTCGATTAAGAATCATTTAGCGACAGCAAAAGTTATTTACGGATTAAAACGGTTAATGACTTGACTTGTTTCGATTGTACTCACTGCGGAGGATTTTTTAATTTGTTTTAAAAATTCCTTTTTAACGCCTCAATGAATGCCCATGTTTCCCTTCCAAGTATCTGCACCTAATTGCGGTTGTCTTGAAGAGAAACGCAATTAGACTGATGTGTCGACTTCGCTTATTTACAAGCTTCGAAACCCCGGTCGAGGAAGAAGAATATCTGCCATATCGAAAGGTATGATATTGATAAGTATATATGTTATCAAGGACTATATCAAACGGATACAGAATCATTCATACTTATGACGCAAAATCAGATTGATTTCATTTTGTTATCGGAAAAGAAAACATCAAGATTATAGCAAATCTCGAACAATGATGGATCTGTGCCAGAAACTGTTACTGACATTCATAAAATACATAAAGAAGGTAATCTAACCCGGCATTAAACTGATTAAGAACCAAACGGCAAAGATAAAAAGGATTGGCGAAGTAGTTCTTTGCTCTTTGCAAGTACATTGCACTACTAGCAAAGTAAACGGACACAATTCGACAGATATTACTTATTGTTATTTCTTTCTATCGTTATGGTTCACTTTCAGCAGACGGACTTGCTTTTGTGTCAATAAACGTACTACTAGTCTGTCGAGTGTCGGATCGTCCGGGGCAGCATACTTTTGAAATTGTTGTCACAATGACTGACGTTTCGACAACCTGAGCGAAGTCATCTGCAGAGTCATGTGAATTAAAACATCTGTTAATTGTATAAATTCTAGTTGTTGGTGTCAATGGTTATTGGCGAAACTGACTAAACGGACAGCAACAACCAGACATTAGGGTTTAAACCATGTACAGTATAAGTATCCTTAGTGAGTGCAGGTTTTGCTTGATGGATACTCGTCCCCAGGGCCTTCTCGGCTTTCAAAATGGCGGTGCGGGCGAAGAAAGCCCTGGAAAAAGGCTGTCAAAATACTCCAAAAGTCTTGAAACATTTTGTCGCCTAAAACTTGATGGAATGTGTTCACTTGACGAAATACTCCACAATTCTTGGAGTATTTTGCCGTTTTCAATCGTTTTAGCGTAGACAATAGAGAAAAACGCTTACAAAATATCGGTGTTTGAAAAGAAAACGCATTAAGGCCGGGCCAAACGAACGCAACATTCCAACGCAACATCTTGCAACATTGTTGGATCGTGTTGTGAAGGAGCTGACAAAACGCGCGCAACATGTTGCAACATGTTGGATGGTGTTGGATCAAGTTTGAAAATGGTCAAATTTGATCCAACACCATCAACATGTTGCAACAGGGTGGCCAAACGCGTGTTAACACGTTGCGCGCAACAATGTTGTAAGATGTTGCGTTGAAATGTTGCGTTCGTTTGGCCGGGCCTTAGATGTGGACAAGTCGGCATACAAAAAAAGTATTGTGAACGAAAATATTTTGCTACGTTCACGGTGAGCTGAAAACTGAGGCATTAGTGCGGGCGAGCCCTCAATCGTGCCTTTGCATTTTCTACTGTGATTATCCGAGTTTGGATAGGATGATCTGACTTTGACGGAATAAAATAAATAGTCAGTTGAAGGTTAAATGATTGGTTAAACCTACTGTAGCCGCCGAACATATTCTCTCCTCTCCTAATTAAATACCGCAGTTAAACCGATTACATCACTAGTTTGATCCAACGTACACCAGCAGGATCGTCCTCCACGGTTACTTGCTTGAGCTTCTCATTGCATAAGCAACAACTGGTATAAACCCATGTGTAGCCAAATAAAATAACTATGCTATAAAAGTGTAACTAAGGAAAAAAATATAACTAGTAGTAATCATAGATTATAGTGCGTCTCCTTATCCCGTGGCACCTCGTCTTGACCTAGTACCTCAGTTTCATGAATTAATTCAGCCACTGTTTAAAAGGGCTATGTCGCGGGATATGTCACGCAGGCAAAAATGCTGGGCCGACATCAAACAAATTCACGCTATCGCCGTGGGATCGGGAAAAATCCTGCCGTGCTGTGTACTCCGAAAGGTCTCAGATTTTTCCGACATATAAATAGTATATTTCTCTTGATTTCATTTCGGTCTAATATTTCTCCGATTCAGAAATCATACTCCTCAGTACATGAACTAATACCGGAACGGGAAATGAGAAATTTCTGAGAAAGCCTGAAAAAGTGCTCCCTTGATAAACTTCTTGGACACCGCGTTAATGGAGCATGAAATCGACGATTAAGTCACGCAACATTCAACGTGAATTTCGCAGGATTCTTCGGATAAAATTACAACTACCAGTTGCAAGTAGGACACAAGGCTGTTGAATATAATTCCTTTATTAGCTAGACAAATTTTAGTCACAAAACTGCGAAATCTTTAGTCGCAAATGCGCCCGATACAGGCGCAATTTCGAGCACTGTAAAGTCAATCTGCGTTCGCCTGGCGCGGCCGGTCAGTGAATTATTGCTACAAGACATACAGCGAATTGCACCGTACCGTAGAACATCGCGAAGAACGACGTCGGTATTTAGGTGAAAGCTTCCCAAATCAGGCAGAGAACCACAGCAAAATCAAGATAGAACATTCAAAACATACCAGAACGGTAGCGAGGAAAATCCGATAACTTCTTGCTTGATTCCAAAGAGACCCAACAACTTGCTTGGTCCGGAAATGAACCTTCGTCCAATTTTTCCACTGCGTACTTTTAGTACGCATTGAAATATTGAGCCGTACGATTCCAAAATCAGGAAAATATCCGAAACTAAATCAAGACAAATAGATTATTCACATGTAACATTTCGGAACCCCAGCTCCCCAGGATGATGCCTGACGAGGTGACCGTAAGGCGAGGTTCCACTGTATAAAACCATCAAAATGAAATTAACTAAACATTATAATCAATAAGATAAAGCTATGCATTATCAAATTACATTACTAATTACATGAACATCGATGGGAAGTGCGGTCTAAGAAAAGGTAGCACACTGAGCCGGCGAGGAAAGTTTGGCATCAAAAGTCCAAGTCAGGTGCGTTTGGTATTTGACTAATCGTAATTGAGTTGTTGTCTAACTCACGGTGTGCGAATGTCACGGGTTTCACTCTCGTTGGAGACTTTTAAAAACATTCTTCTCAAGCTCTCCACAAGCTTGTGAGTAAACTTAAAAGGACACTGTCCCTGCTGAATATCGTGTTTTCATGATTTGTCCAGAAGCTTGCTTTATTATATATCTTGAAATAGGAAGAAAATCGCCAAAAGTGCTGGACGCAAAGAAATATAAACTAAAGAGACAAACCCACTTGACTGCCTGTCAAGAAATCAAATTTGGTTAACTGTAATCCAGTTCTATCCTTAATTGTGGTCCTGCACTTTGACTCCAAACTGCTTCATCTGTTTTTCTCTATGGAATCTTTTTATTTATATAGATCTATATTTGATAGCATTTGGTGATATAATATGGAAATTAAGTCAGCAAAATTTCGCTATTTCGGTGGGACACTGAAATTGTTTGACATTACACGACAGAGTTCGAATATCAGAAACCCATACACCGAATGCAAATATGGCCGCCCAACAATATCAGGTTTGAAAGGTTCTCAAGAAAAGAAAAGCAATTGGTTAATGGTAAAGATCAGGTCAAAACAAGTCATCGTGTGCATTTTCAAAGCCATATTCTTAATTTAGAAGAAGTTAGAGGCAATCAAATTTTGGGGAAAACATGAAAGCGAGGCTAGTTAGGATAGAATGTCTTTTCTCATACAAATGCTTAAAATTTCAGTGATCCATAACTTTGCAACCGTTAAACCTAAAACACCCAAACTTTGCAAGATGATACACTTAGCAGCACTCGTTTACGTGATATAAAAAAAACTGCCTGACGGCCATATTTGCATTCGGTGTATAAGTGGGTTGAAACGTGCAACTGTCTCTTGCACGCTTCAAAACAAGCTTCCGATTATTCAATTTGCTAAGAAGCTGTTACAGCCATATTTAGAAAATCAAGATTAAAAATATTAACCAATCACGCCAGAACAACTTGCTTCCAATCTCGAGGGACCGAGGGGTTTCCAAATATGGTACTAAGCAAAAAATGAATATTCGGAAGCTAGAACTGGTGAGTTACACGTTTCAACCCACTTATGGGTTTCTCAGTGCTAATATTTAATAACTTTCTCGTCAGTATCAAACAGTGGATCATTTATCTTTTCGTAATATTATTGCAGGTTACAAAGTAAAGAACGAAACGCCAGTTGACAGTCTTAATTTGACAACATGGCTTAAAATTCTCGACAGCTCCACACATAATTAATTTTTTGTCTTAAGGTGAATGAGGATATAAAAATATCTCTAACTCTAAAATAAATCAAATCAAGAAAATGGCTTATTTTGCCTTAAGTCATCTTACTTCTCATATCTAGTGGTCGCATTTTTCCATTATCTGGCTTCAAATTTAATTTGCTTCCAGACATGAAGGATCAATAACTATCGGGCAAATAATGATTAACGTCTTCAAACTATTTCTTCCTCCTGAAAGCACTGGCTAAGAATCATTATGTAAACTTTCATCTAGCAGCGTTTTACATCTTTCGTGATTATGCTTTGAAGGGATATTCTGCGTTAGCCAATGGGAAGATTTTGTTTTGTCTGAGAGCACAAGAGCCAATTGAAAGTTAAATCCGCCTTAATCTGTATGTCGCTCTTAAAACTTTCAACTTCTCTCAGTAGAATTAACGCCAAGGCGATCAAACTCTGCTGGAAATGTAAATTGTTACATGCTTTATGAAGTACATCTACTAAGGTAAGCGAGAGTCGTCTTTCAGCACCAATTGTTTTTCCTTCTCTCAAAGCTATTAATTACATAGATATAAGCGATGATAGTCAACGCCGAAAGAATGATTAGAAAAATAACGCTTTGTTTTATATCTACGCTTAAGTTTTATTTCAAGAAATCTCGCTTTTGCTCTGTCGTCAATATGGATCCCGTGTGTCGGATCAAAGCGTGAATCGATTTTTTAGGCATAGTCAATTTTAAATTTGATATTAAAAAAAGGAAACTTAAAATTTTAGCAATATAATATTATCTAGCGCGGTCCGGAAAATAAAAATAATCGAATAAAGGAGAAAAGTAGGTTTCACATCTTACCAATATCTTGACATTAGAGAAGAAAAACAAATAAACATTATTACACTGAATAATTTATTGCAGGTCTCACTACAAATATAGAACAAAGTTCTATTTTTTAAAATGAAAACTGAATTAAATCAGAAGATTGCATTAATTAAGGCATGAATTTTTTCAATTTAGTGATTTTTTCGCCATATAATCTGTATTGAATCATGATCTTGTCGGCAAGCGTCTCTTCAAGATAGATACTATAAGAAAACTTACGGTCAAGTAGAAACGGTTAAAAGCTTCGTTTGAATTTAGTAATTGCTCGTTATTCGCAAGGATTGTCAGAAGGCAGAGCGAGAAGTTGTCTAACGGGGCCAAACTCACATTCTAGGGGGAGGTGGGTGGTGGGGGGATAAGAACGGGGTAGGGAGAAGGGGGGGGGGGGGGGGGGAAGGAGGGAGGAAGAAGGGGGGAGTGAATAAAGGGGAAAGGAGTGAAAGTTTTTTAGGCCATTTGAGCCTCACTTTTTTACGAGTTAGAGCGCGGGAGGGGAGAGGGGGGGGGGGGGGGGGGGAGGGGAGAGGGGTGGCGGACTTCCCGACCCCACCCAACCCTATCCACCCGTGTAGACATTGACAACTGCTCTGCTAAAACAAAACAAAAAAAGACAGCGAAATGATTATCATTTTCAACCTATCGGAGGTGGGTAAACTATACTTTCCCACTCACTGTCAAATAATACTGAATTTGTTTTCAGATATTAAATGTCGCAGGGGCTTATTTGTTTTTTTTCAGTCTTGTGCAACAGTCTATTGAGATTTTACTTTCTACTGTTTTAGAGCAGTTTTCAATTGAGTGTCGTAAAACCAAAACCAAAGTAATTACTCTGACCAATCACAGCAGTCGTAAACAATCCAATGAACCAATCAGAGCTCGAAGCGATTACATGTCGGCGGCGCCAAGCGCGGGAAAACGCGTGCGAGCAAGTCACGATTGGTTTTGGTTTTACTTCTGATTGGTCGAGAAAGTGGCGCGAGATTTTTTAGCCAATCACAAAGCGTAGCAATGCAAAACCAAAGCAATTGTGTAGTTACTTTCGACACTCAATTGAAAACTGCTCTATATAACAATTTGTTTTTTAAATTTATGAGAGTTTGCAATTACATATCTTTGTTTTAATTTAATAAACAATATTGTATTTTTGCACGCTCTAGTACAAAGAGTAATAAATGTCATAAAATAAAAAGAAAATAGGAGGTAAGGAAAAAAAAAACAGCAAACGGATAAAGGTAAGTTAATGTTTTGAGGCTTAGTCGTCAGATCACAGCTGGATGAGTTTTTCAATTGTTCACTGTGAAGTTTGTTTACGGAAGAACTCGTTAAAGTCAATTGATCTGTGTAGGACTTTGTAGGTATAAAATATAATGAAAATATATACTTAAAATATAATAACATATTCTTTCTAAAAGCATGGCACATCGACTGGAAAACCGCATGGTTAATCGAAAGTACAGCGAGTCGTAGAGCATTTTTTGGGGGGTAGTGTTTTCAATCTCGCAGAGTGGAATGGAATATATAATGCTCTGTTCACCAAATGAGCAGGCTTTGTTTATTCTATTTTTGTTTCTTAGGTGCTTAATGACATTAAGAAAAAAAGTACAATGCTTAATTCAAAATAACCGCAGTAACTGTTGTTAGCGGAGATGTTGTCTTTCTTGGTAATGATTCAATATCCTCTCCATTGTCTATTTCTATTGTTCCTTGAGGTTTACGTGTTGCCTGTTCCATTAGTGGAAAGCGAATGTTCGGAAATCCAATTAAAATCTTCTTTGCCGACCGAAGGACTTCTGCTTCAAAGAAATGGATTAGCAGGGTCACTTCAATCTAATGGTAAACTCTTAATTGGTCGACATTGACCATGCGTACGCACGCACATCAAGAACATAAATGTTTTTAATGGGTTTAGGAGTAAACGTGACAGCCACATGAAGTTTCCGATGAAATGCACCAATCGTTTACTACCAAAGGAGGTATGGTTGGGTAAAACATATATATGACCATGTTTTCACATTTTTCATCGATGTATTGACCATTTGTGTGCATATAAACCCACTTGTGGTCATGCCAACATATCTTAAGAGATTTGTAAGACATTGCTGTTTGCTCGTCTATAACTATAATTTTACATCTGTTGTCCATATTTATGCATTTAAGCAAAGTTTCACAAATTCGCATAAAATTACTAACAAGGTGATGCTTTGGATTGGTTATTAATTTGACTGTGCCATTTAGGGACTATCGCGAACTTTTGTCTTGTAATATTGTAGGCAATGTGGTTTCCGGTGTAATTTTGTATTCGTGTTTACTCTGATCTACAATGTATTTGACAAAGATGAAAAATAATACATTCACTGTTTTATACCGCATGTGTGATAAGAAAAACTAACGTAGACCTCTCAGTATTGTTTTCCGCTCAGAAACAATATAAATGTCGGTATTTTTAAAAGTTGTGCTATCATTATGTGAACAGAGTCGGCAAAAGGGCAACTAATTTTCACACGTGACCAAGACATTGACACTTAACTTCCACCTGAAACTTATTGCACGATCGTTAAATATAAAGTATATTTTCCTTTACCAACCAGCTTCAAAAGTTGGGTACGATATAACAGGAAAGAAAGCTTGACTCCGTTTATCACGTACAAGTCATCTGTATACGTACTTTTGATGCGGCGAAAACTGACAGAAAGATCTACTGTGGTGATAAACGTTGCGAACCAGGGGAAACAAGCCAGACGTGTCTTTCGTATTCCAAATGAATCAAGACAAACAAGGGAAGCTTGGCAATAACAGGTATTTTTGTTAGCTTTGGTCGTTTTTGAATGATTTATTTAGTGGTTGTAGCAATATATTTCTCCACTGTTTGAGGGATACTTTTGCTTGAAAACTTACCACGGCGTCAATACCTGTCAATATGGGTTTGCTGCGAGAGCGATGTCCATAAGCTAGATCGTTTAACGAGCATCATTTACAAAGTAACGGCTTAAAGGATTTACAAAGTGATGAGGGACATGAAATTTACGATCAACTCGATAGCCCTCTTCGACGAAAGTAGAAGTGAAAGGCGAGAAATTGCTTCGACCAACAACGAAACGCTTCAAAATATTTAGTACGTGCATATCTCGAGTATTTTAATTGAAATGCCAAGCCATACTTCCAGATTTTTGGTTTGATTTTCCTAAATGAAATACACAATTGCGATTATTCACAATTTTTGTTTATTCGATAAACTCACGCTTAAAGTACAAATAATGGAAAACGTTGAAAACCGTAGCCTTCTTCTCCAAGCCTTTGAACCATCAGGAAAATTAATTAATTGAAAGCAACGCTCGCTTGAATAAATTTTCCGGCGAAAGTGTTTTGTTATTCAAGTAAGTATAATAAAGTAAGCAATATCCTTTTATGAGAAAAGCCAGATATCCTGTTACGACATAATCAAGCAGAAATTGTAAATTTGCATTTAAACTGACTAGAAATTTAGAAAAAAGAAGAGAATTCGCAACATAAGTAAAAAAGTGCCATAACATTAAAATTTGTCTCTCGCGGAAAAGTGTCATTTTTTTATATGTCGGAAAGTGCTAGATTTTATATATATTGTCAAAAATTGTAAAATTAAGAACTCAAAGATGGGCCGGCCAACTAACCAAGGAAAAATTTAAATGAGCACAGTTATTAGTATTTTTTGTAGTTTCGGTCCGGATGGTCGACTGTCAGGATAATAAGTGTTTTTCTTTATCACCCAATGAGTTTGTTTAGCATTGTGTTAAACCTTGAAACATGTTTATTTTTAATATCTTTCACTCAGTCACACGGACAAGACTGAGCTAGAGTTTTTGATTATTGCTTTAAAATGAGCTTTTGATATTTTTTTCATACAATGTCAATGTATTGCCCAACGGATATAGGAAGAATACATAGAGGCAAGATCGTAGTCTCTCGAGGTTATTCAGAGAAAATTTGCGTAATACGGCAGGTTATTTTTACGAGTCAGGTTTTATTTTTTTCAAGCCTTTAAGCAAAAAAAAATATATATTAAAAATAACCGAGAAGTAAAAATGACGACACAGTCATCTTCTCCTAAATTAATCTAGTATGTTTTTAAAGTGTTTTGTAGCGCACATTCAAAAGGGTGTACGCAATTATAACGTGTCATATATGCACTCGTTTTGGTGCGTATTCGCACTTTTAAATGCTATATGTCGAATAATTATAAAGCGAATTATTAATGCATCTAGGGAGGGTTGCTATGAAATTCGCAGAAACTTGAACCGATAGAAAGAAATACGCTAGTAATCGAAAGGAAAACTAATTGGCGATGATTCGGTTTGTGACTTCAACACTTTCTTGACCTAAACCTACTGTTTATCTTCTTTCCCGAAAATGACTTTGCAATTATTCACCCAAGTATTCATCATAAAAGGTAATAAATTTCGGAAAAGCTTAACCGCAATTTATTACTCGAAATTGAGAAAACACTCCATTGCAAATGAAACTGAAAAATCCATTTATATAATTCATGATTTGCATTATACAACCCAGATTGTTAAATTAATATTCATTACGTTTAATTGTCGAATACTTTTCTGTTAATGTAAAACGCAAGCTCAATTAAAAAGCCATTATTTGATTATCTTTTTCTTTTATTATTGTTCAACGAATATCGGTTGAAATGAGAAAATTGGTTATAACATCTTTTCAGTTTTTTTTTAATATATCAGACTGAGAGCAACCCTGATTTCGTTTAGTTAGTCGCGTGAACGCGCGTTCGACGAGCGAGTAGAGCAGAGTAGCCGGGAACGAGCACGCATGCCTGAGACTATGCTGCGCTAGGTATGATCAGTGATATGTTCCCTTTTTTCCATATCATGATAAAAGGGACATATTTTGAAAGACAAACAACCGATAATGAACATTATATTGCCTTACCTTTTGATTTACTTTCACAAAGTGACCACAATTTCCTTCCTAAATCAAGTGGACTGCTAAAAAATTATATTTGGAACTTCCAACTTTTATTATTTAAGGGACACCGTCCCGCCGAAATAACGTAGTTTTGCTGGCTTATTTCCATGTTATTTCGCCAAATGCCACCATATATACAACTAAACTGGATAAAAAAGATTCTTTAGAGCTAAACAGAAGCAGTTGTTTTGAGAAAAAGTGCAGCCGATTTCGTGACAGGCGGTCAAGAAATCGATGTTCCGATTCTGGTGGAATTTTGAGTTGTTTAGTCGGTATTTTGTCTTTTTATTTCAATCATATTTCTTTGCGTTCATCACTTTTGGCGATAAATTTTAAAGATTTTTTTAAGATAATTAAAGCAAGTAAAGCATACTCCTGGCAATAATTATGAAAACACGATGTTTCATCCGGGACAGTGTCCCTTTATTGTGGTGCATGTGTGAAATATTCTAGAAGACTCCGCAATAGTTAAGGGTGGTTTCAGTATATGTGCTACACTAGTCAAATCCCTTTCAAACCTTCGAAATCAAGTTTTTTTTTCAGGATTTATTTGCAATTGCTTTAAATGCGCTCATTATTACGGAATTTATTTCTTCCTTTCATTCCCGCCGCGGTACATATTAATTGATATCAAAGGTTACACCTTAACTTATTAAATTAAGGTTCTATTGACCATAATATAAACTGACGACGGCGATGATATCAGATGGATTGCTAAAACGAATTATAGTGGTTTTACATTGATCCTTTAACATCCAATAATACCATAAATCACAATTGAAAAAAAAAACCCGAATTTCATTTTGTAAAACATTGAAAAACGAATGACACCATGGAAAAGCACTACTGAAGAGGTTTGATTTGAATGATCACACCATAGGATTTCGTCAACAGCCTCAAAAGTTAGAACGACATTACATGTGTTCAAAATCGACTCTGGGAGTTAAAAGGGGATAAATAGATGCAAAATTTGAAAGCTTTGGAAAAGTGTTGATGGAGTTTAAGTGACTTCTTTAGTATAAGTTTGACTTTAGTAAAACGATTAGGCGGTTTTATTGTCAGTAAGACACTTTATGTGCTGCACTACTATGCGAAGACAGGTTTTCTGGCACTAAAGGACAACTCTCTATGACTCTGGGACGGCTCTTTAACCTGGGGGAACACTCGCTGGCTTTAGAAAGTCCGCCGGATCTGTTACAGCAGATAATATCTCCGAGACAAATAGAACAGACGGAACTTTGGTCCAACGTAGTTTATTCTACTTGTACTCAAGAACATACGTAACCAGAATATAACCATAGTGTAACCATAGTGTAACCGGCAACTCGACCGGGGGCATAGCCCCACCAGGCGTATTCCGACTCACGTCTTACAAAGCACTTGTATTTCAGACTAACCTAACACACAACTTGAATTACATCATAACAAAAAGCCTTGTTAGAAAACATAAACAAACATTTCAGAAGTCCTATTGGATGAGACTAAAACCAAGCTTTGCAACATTAATTACTTTCAAACTAACGCAGACACTAATTAACTATTATAGCGCGAAAGCGCGCGTGATATCCCGGCCTAATAATACTTAGCCGACGAGGCCGTAGGCCGAGTCGGCTAAAATTAGGCGATATCACGCAAGCTTGAGCGCTATAATAGTTTTATAATTCAACACATTGATAACAAAGCACAGTTTGAAGAAAAAATATCGCCGACAACCTTTTATTTAAAAAAAAGCTTACATATGTTTTACCTCGCGAAACTTGCAACATCACACAGTTTATGAATGAAAGTAGCGCCTTTGTCGATATTGCGCAAGCTTGAACACTATAACTGTTTTATAATTCAACACATTGATAACAAATCACAGTTTCTAGAAAAAAATTCATTTTGATATACAACCTTTCATTAAGTAAAAAGGCTTACAACAATATTTTACCTCGCACCATTTCTTAAACAACAAGCAGCGAATGCCGAAACTTTTACCAAGCTAAAATTAATCGCGAAAATTAATTTAGCGTACGAGGAGCTTTCGTTTACCTAAAGAACGGGACAGAGTAGTGACTACAAGAATTAAAACATAGTAAAATGGCATAGAATGTCTTAGTTACAAGTGTTTCGTATCTTAAAAAGTTCAATTCAGAATCAAAACAAATTGAACAAACACACGGCTACGTACCTAAACATAGCGGCGAAAAGTCGGAAAGAACTGCAGCGTACAAAAATTCACAGCTAAAGGATACAAGAAACGGTTAAAACATCGTACCTGTAGTTGATTTGGCTTTTTATTCCCTTCCATCAGCACCAAATTTTCAAACATCGAAGTACGAGCTGAGTCGATCAATGTTGTTTACAAACTTGCTCGCTTTTTAGCTCCTACAGCCGTAATGACGAGATCAGAAACTTTTCTGATGAAGCATCAAGTCTATATCATATTCCAGAGGTGATTACCAAAGGAATTTTACGAAAATTGTTCTCCTTCATTCACTCCTTGTCGAGCGGTTAAACTTTAAACCAGTTTTCATTCGGCTACGCCAAGAAACACTGCGACCGCGACAACGCGAAAATTTCGCGCCTTTTTTTGTCCAATCATGTGAACAATATTTTTTCTTTTTTCTTTTCTTCTCTTTTTTTCTTTCTTTTCCCTTTTTTAACTAATAGTTCACGCACTTTTTCGCCCAAAAACACAAAATTGCAGGCAGCAGTCATTTTCACTTTCCTTCAAAATGCGAAATTTACCGCCATCGCTGGTTATACGTCATGTAGACATAACGTATATCGATAACTTTTTCACCATATTTGGGCAGTGTATCGATGTGTTGAATTATAACTTTTACACAACAAAGCGAGTGAAAATAAATAAGGTTATCGTACTGAAAACTAAGAGAAAATAATTCTACGCTGGATTTATACATTTTTACACAGCAAAGCGAGTGAGACTAAATAACAATAATTCCTGTTATCACATTATTTTCTGCGATTTCACAAAGAGCCAAGTTCACCAGGTTTAAGCTTTATGTTTCTTTTGATGATTTTATGCCGTTTAAAGAGATTTTTGAGACAGTTACCAATTTTCCTTCTGTTCGGATGCCTTAGTTGAAAATTCAATAGGCCGAAAGTATTACATGTATTCGAACAACCATGTGTGATCACCACTCGTAAGCGACCACCTCTCGTAAGCGACCACCTCTCCTAAGCGACTACCTCTCCTGAGTGGCCACCTCTCCTAAGCGACCACCTCTCCTAAGTGACCACCCTCCTACGCGACCACCTCTCCTAAGCAACCACATCTCCTAAGCGACCACCTCTCCTAAGTGACGACATCTCCTAAGCGACCACCTCTCCTAAGCGACCACCTCTCGTAAGCGACCATATCTCGTAAGCGACCGCCTCTCCTAAGCGACCACCTCTCCTGAGTGACCACCTCTCCTAAGCGACCACCTCTCCTAAGCGACCACCTCTCCTAAGTGACCACCTCTCCTAAGCGACCACCTCTCCTAAGCAACCACTTCTCCTAAGCGACCACCTCTCCCAAGTGACGACCACTCCTAATCGACCACCTCTCATAAGCGACCACCTCTCCTAAGCGACCACCTCTCGTAAGTGACCACCTCTCGTAAGTGACCACCTCTCCTAAGTGACCACCTCTCCTAAGCGACCACCTCTCCTAAGCGACCACCTTCCATAAGCGACCACCTCTCCTAAGCGACCACCTCTCCTAAGTGACCACCTTTACTGAGCGACCACTACTCCTAAGCGACCACCTCTCCTCCTAATCGACCACTTTTCCAAAGTACCGTTTCTTCCAGTCAAATCATTACAGTCGGAACCTCTCGTAAGCGGCCGCGACCACTTTGAACGCTGGCAATTTGAATTTTTCTGTTTTGTTTTATTTATTTAAATTTTGATGGTCGCCACAGACCCAAGTCGAATAACATGTTAAAGCCTCTGTATGATTCAATATTTTGCGCTGATAAGTGCCTCGTACATTAAGAGCGGATGTCTGTAAATATCGCGAACCCGACGACACTGGCAAAATTTCGAATTTCTTTTTATTTTACCAAAAGAACCTATTTAGTGACCTATTTTCGAAAATGGGTTTAAAAGGTTCGATTTCATTTTACTTTTTTCAAAATTTCGATAAGTGGAAAATTAGCCTTTTGAGTCCGCGGGTGCTTTCATGGATCATTGAATTTTGGCTATTTTGGACCATATTCAAAACGCTCCTATTATCGCAACATTCGGTGTCCTACAATGCCTTTGACACAGTGAATAAAACGTCTTTTTAGCTTTCTTTTGCAATAAAATTTTGTCGGAAATGTTAACTTTAAAATCATTTTGGTCTTGAACAAAACACCTATCTCCGCCATGTAAACAAGAAGGCAAATTTAAGGAAACTTCGAATTAATAAAATGCAGTCTGGTACATTAGTATTAGGCAAAAAAACAACACTACATTATAGCTGAATCTGTCTTTTATTTATTCTGAAATTATTTTTGGTGGCCCGTGAATACAGCGCTACTGAGAGATTTATCCGTGAAGGCTATTTTTAGCTTGACACCAACTTCGCATTCGATTTAATTGAATTTTAAGCGCTGGAATGACGGCGAGCTTAAGAACGAAACAGCGAAATTGGCCCTTAAACAGGTCTTTAAAGCTTTGAAAACAACATTTACATGTTTTAAGCTATAATATTCATATGATTTTTTATCTAGGAAGCATTCAGTTAAAATGTAAGCTATAATCATATGTATCATTGATCGACTTTGTTGCCGACGTATCAAAATACGGCATAAGTCTTTGAACAGTTCAAGGAATGTTTAAGTTAGCTTGTCTCGCCTTTTCGTTGTTGTAAGCAGCAGAAATACAAGGATTCTTACATAGATATCTCACAAAAACCATGGCTTGCTTGACATTACAGCATTTGATATTCGCAAAATGTTGTTACGTACAGACGTTTCGTTATTTACACACAGTGTACTCACATAAAAATATCCGATGACTTCCAATCCAAATGTCGCAGACATAAATGTACGAGAAAACATTAAGGACAGAAAAATATAGTCACATCTTGCCGTCCATTTAGTTGTATTAAGCGATACAAAAGAAACCATCACTCGTAAATAACAAGAGGTCAGTGAAAGGCCATAAAATAATTGGTTGCGTGACCTAGTCACATTCACATGCACTCCCAGTGGACCGGGGAGCGAAAAAGCAAAAAATGCGGGCCGCATGAGGAAGGCTTAATTGCATTTGACTCCTACAACCCCTGAACCAAACGGAAAATAAAGGCCTAAACTGAAAGAACTGTTTCAATACTACAAACTTGTCATTTTTCCCGTGAGTACCCCTGTCCGTCGCCACCATTGCCATGCTAGATGCGTACTTTCTAACAGCATACCGGTTTTCAGTTAACTTTCAAGGGGGAATGGTGTATTATATCCGGGGGGCTTGTAAGCGGCATAAAAAAGCGTTTCGGAATGCGATAATATGAAATAAGCTGGGCGGACTAACACACAGCATTATTAAACTTATAAAAATACGTTTTTCACTTCATTTCAATATTGCTCTGCACTATACATACCGTATACGTTTCTAACTTTTTATTTGAAATGGTTTAGTGTTCTGTTAAAATGTTTACATCAAGGAAATAAAGAAAAAAAGAGGCGAGCTAATATCCAGAGGGGGCTTATAACCGGAATATTATTTTTGTTTGTCTAACGTCGGGCATCCAGCTCACAGTATTTGGCGATTCCAGCGCCTTCCACAAATCACAAATCAGGGACATTTTTCTGGTAAAACAACTCTTAACACTAACGTCGCAATTTCAGAAATGCCGGTTATACCCCCCCCCCCCCCCCTCCCCGCCCACTTTTAGGTCCATCCACCTGCAAACAAAAATAATATTCCGGTTATAAGTCCCCCCGGATATTAGCCCTCCCCTTCTTTTCTTTATTTCCATGATATAACATTTTAACAGAACACTATACCATTTCAATTAAAATGTTAGGAACGTATACGGTATGTATAGTTAGGCTTAGACACAAGTTGCTCGGCAACGTTTTGGCAACTTTTTTTTGTTTTACAGCCAAAAGTATTTTAATAAATATATAATTATGATATAAGAGCTTACTTATCATAAATATGACTCAAACATGACATAAAAAGTGCGTGAGCTCCTCTCAGCAGTACTATTACCTGACCCTTTCTTTTTGGCTACTTAAATGGGTTGCCTGTGGTTTTTGAGGTCACTCCGGTCAGCAGTATCACCAATAAGAGCAAGTTTTTCAACATGGCTGTTCTTGTTGAAAGTTTAGAGGAGGACATTTCTTCGAATGAAGGTGAATCAAATGATCCTATCGAGAAAGCCAAAAGGCTCGGAGCAAACCTGAGTGTTCCAATTAAGGGCGCTATTTCAAGAAAGCGGAAAATCCAGACGGATTATTGATTCATTGGAGGTAATGTTTTGCTACAATGGCAACCAGAGGAAAAAGCTCTTGGTCCCATAAATGATGACTGTCTATTAGTATTACTGCAATGGCCTTTACTAGTATCACTGCTAAAGGATTCTGTGTACATAATGCAACTGACTATTGGGACAGTAATCTGGTCAGTTTTCGTTTGTAATCTAGTTTTGTTAAAAGAAAGAAATATGATTTTTATTAAGAAAAGTATGTATATCTGAAGAAATGAATCACAAATAAAAGCAATTCCACATTATTTTTTCCGCGCCAGTAACTTCGTGGTGAAAAAAGAGGGCAAAATTGGGGCAACTTTTCGGCAACTTTTTGGAACCTGAAATTGGCAACTTTTGAGCAACTTTTTTTTATAAATTTGGGGCAACTTTTAAGGAATTTTCGAGAAACTTGTGTCTAAGCCTATGTATAGTGCAGAGCAATATTGAAATGAAGTGAAAAAACGTATTTTGATAAGTCTGATAATCTGGATAATGCTGTGTGTCTCAGCTTATTTCATATTATCTCATTCTGAAACGTTTTTTTATGCCGCATATATGCCCCCCGGATATAATACACCCTCCCCCCTTGAAAGCTAACTAAAAACCCGGTATAACCGGTATGCTGTCAGAAAGTACGCATCTAGCATGGCAATGGTAGCGACGGACAGGGGTACCCACGGGAAAAATGACAAGTTTGTAGTATTGAATCAGTTCTTTCAGTTTTCGGCCTTTATTTTCGTTTGATTCAGAGGGTGTGGGAGTCAAATACAATTAAGCCTTCCCAAGTCCCGCATCATTGGCTTTTTTCGTTTAATAAATAATCTCTCCCCGGTCCACTGGGAGTGCATGTGAACGTGACTAGGTCACGCAACCAATTATTTTATGGCCTTTCACTGACCTCTTGTTATTTACGAGTGATGGTTTCTCTTGTATCGCTTAAAACAACTAAATGGACGGCAAGGTGTGACTATATTTTTCTGTCCTTAATGTTTTCTCGTACATTTATGTCTGCGACATTTGGATTGGAAGTCATCGGATATTTTTATGTGAGTACACTGTGTGTAAATAACGAAACGTCTGTAACAACATTTTGCGAATATCAAATGCAGTAATGTCAAGCAAGCCATGGTTTTTGTGAGATATCTATGTAAGAATCCTTGTATTTCTGCTGCTTACAACAAGGAAAAGGCGAGACAAACTAACTTAAACATTCCTCGAACTGTTCAAAGACTTATGCCGTATTTTGTTACGTCGGCAACAAAGTCGATCAATGAAACATATGATTATAGCTTACATTTTAACTGAATGAATCATATGAATATTATAGCTTAAAACATGTAAATGTTGTTTTCAAAGCTTTAAAGACCTGTTTAAGGGCCAATTTCGCTGTTTCGTTCTTAAGCTCGCCGTCATTCCAGCGCTTAAAATTCAATTAAATCGAATGCGAAGTTGGTGTCAAGCTAAAAATAGCCTTCACGGATAAATCTCTCAGTAGCGCTGTATTCACGGGCCACCAAAAATAATTTCAGAATAAATAAAAGACAGATTCAGCTATAATGTAGTGTTGCTTTTTTGCCTAAAACTCATGTACCAGACTGCATTTTATTAATTCGAAGTTTCCTTAAATTTGCCTTCTTGTTTACATGGCGAAGATAGGTGTTTTGTACAAGACCAAAATGATTTTTAAAGTTAACATTTCCGACAAAATTTTATTGCAAAAGAAAGCTAAAAAGACGTTTTATTCACTGTGTCAAAGGCATTGTAGGACACCGAATGTTGCGATAACAGGAGCGTTTTGAATATGGTCCAAAATAGCCAAAATTCAATGGTCCATGAAAGCACCCGCGGACTCAAAAGGCTAATTTTCCACTTATCGAAATTTTGAAAAAAGTAAAATGAAATCGAACCTTTTAAACCCATTTTCGAAAATAGGTCACTAAATAGGTTCTTTTGGTAAAATAAAAAGAAATTCGAAATTTTGCCAGTGTCGTCGGATTCTCGATATTTACAGACATCCGCTCTTAAAATTACTAAAGGTTCGTATGATTCAATGTTAAGACCCATCTCTGTATATTTTTGGGTGGGGGTGTGCTGTTGGGAATCTGAAACCGTTACTCTATACCAGACCATGTTCAGCAGATTTTGCAACCCCATACTAGACTAGACACCGAAAATCCCTACCCTATCCCAGACTTGCAATTTTTAGAGTTTTATCACTGTTAATGTTTTTAATGGCAACCATCCGTCAACAATTTTGCCAACATAGTTTTTTATACCGTTTTGGGAAGGCTCTTTCTCTTCCGAGTTTCAATTCCTATTCTAGACTTTATTTTTCATACCACTGATCAGTTTTCCGGCAAATGATACCCTATTCTAGACCAAAACTCTCTGTTTTCTACACCCTATCCCAGACTAAACTGCATGAAAACCATACCCCCCCCCCCCCCTTCCCAGGAGACCCCTCCAGTAAGCGAGGTAAGGTTCAATTGTAATTTGGGGGCGGTGTGAGCATCCTGGCGAAACAATATAACCTGTGTTACAATATACTGTCAAGTGCCTTTAATCAAGGGAGAGCGAATTCAACCACAGCTATTATTTATTGGTGCTTCAAAGAAACTGGGGAACGACTTAGTCTAAATTTTTCAAATTACAAAGCAATTCCATCCTAGCCATTAACTGCTAAAAACACGTGACACATTATTAGTTTTAGCCGAATATTAATAATCGCTAACAAAACTGGAGAAAACAAAGTTTAGACTTCCGTATTGATAGAAATATGTCTTTCCAAAAGATATTAATACCGTACCCATCTAAACCCTGGATTTCCTATTTCCAGTATCCATTATTCCGGTTATTTCCCCCAAAATATTTCTTATCCATATGATTTGTGCTCCCAATATTCCTTGAGTAACCTCCGATAGAGCCGCATAAATACGACGGTGATTAGTGTCACGCTGGTCATTCATATATGAGATTATATGGTATACTCTGTCCAATATTCAGGTATATTCAGGTATACTAAGGTATATTCAGGTATATTCAGGTATATTCTGTCCAATATTCAGGTATATTCAGGTATATTCTGTCCAATATTCAGGTATATTCAGGTATATTCTGTACAATATTCAGGAGCACCCGACGAATCGTTTCGGCGGAAAGCTGTGCGGAAGGGAACTCACATGGTGGGGACTCACATATAAAAATGACGGGGGTGCTCGTTGGAAATTTTCAAAAAACATCCTAAAAGTTACCAGAATCTCGTTTGATGGGCATGACTCAAAATAATTTTTACCCCTCACAAGTAACAATTTTGAAACAACGCATGTTATGTTTTGTCATATTTTTTTTCGGCTCAATACCCTAAAAAGTACCGCGATAATTCTAACGGTGGTCATTTTAGATTTTAGTACCCTAAGCGGTACCAATCTACAAATTTTGACCCCTAAAAGGTACGACGAGCACCTCCGTCGTTCTTATATGGGAGCTCTCCCCGCCCCCCTCGGGACATACGGCATGAATCGCATCGTCCAAATCAGACTACAACTCGCTCACAACTGTTGCATGCAACACGAAAAAGGTTGTCAGATTTTGAAACATTTTAAGAAAAACGACAAAACGTTTTAGTTTGAAAAACATGTTTCGACAGCAACTTCTGTCATCTTCAGTTAATAAGTAATGTACAAAGCGTTGACAGTGAATATATAAGTGGGAACAAATGTTAATTATGCTAGTAACAACAATGTAAATAAAAGCGTGGCAATGTGAGAATTATAAGGATAGTTTCAAATTTACATGATATAATTGTTGATTCAAAGACGGTTTTTCTCTATGAATATGAAAAGCCTCTTTTATCTTAAGTTGGAAACTCGTAGAAGCGTGATCTAAAATATGAAAGCAATCTTGTGAACACAAGGTACGACAATGTTCAGAATTCAGTAGATGTTTGAAAATGTGAGAGGTCCTGTCATTGACTAAGTGCTCACGCACGCGTGTGGAAAAATGACACCTCTAAATTCCGGCCCATTAAGGATGATCCTACTTTACTTAGAAAAGGTAGACTGCAACGTCTCCTTCGAAAATTGAAGAAAGATGGCCATCTTGATAACGTTGTTTACGAGAACATCTATCCTAAAGGTTCCCAACCAGCAAGAATTTATGGCCTCCCTAAAATGCACAAGGATCGTGGACCCAATTCTACTCCACCATTTCGCCCCATCGTGTCTTCCATTGGAACATACAATTATAACTTGGCTAAATATCTTTGCAACCTTTTATCGCCGCACATTCCAACTGAACATTGTGCTACTGACACTTTTACTTTTGTACAGGACATCCAATCTTTATCTATGTTTGGTAAATTTATGGTTTCTTTTGATGTAGAAAGTCTCTTCACCAACATTCCCCTTGAGGAATGCATTGACTTAGCGGTCAATTACATTTCCGAGGGCAATCCCGACCTTAAGTTAAGCAAACTTGATTTTAGAAGCCTCCTTACTGTAGCTACCGCCCAGACTCATTTCTTATTTAATGGATCTTTCTATGACCAAATTGATGACGTAGCCATGGGGCCTCCCCTTGCCCCCGTTCTAGCTAATCTTTTTATGGGGCATCATGAAAAACTATGGTTGGATAATTTTCAAGGCTCCGAAATTTTATTTTACCGCCGATATGTTGATGACACTTTTTGTTTATTTCACTCGGAACATGATGCCATTATGTTTTTTGACCACATCAACTCTAGACACCCCAACATCAGGTTTACCATGGAAAAAGAAGCTCAGCACAAATTACCCTTTTTAGATGTTCTAATTGACAATAATGATCCCAATTCTTTTCTAACTAGAGTTTACCGCAAGAAAACCTTTACTGGGTTATTAACCAATTATTTCAGTTTCACCTCGTACTCTTACAAAGTGGGTCTCATCAGGACTCTTGTTGATAGGGCCTATAAGATCAATAACACCTGGTTGGGGCTACACGAGGACATTACCAAGCTTATGGAAATCCTAAAAAAGAATCTTTTCCCTGCCCATTTAATTGAAAGAGTTGTAAACCGCTACATTACTGGGACCCTAAGTAATCATTGTCCCCGGGATTCTCTTCCCACTTCACCTACATTTTACTTTAAGCTGCCCTACACAGGACATTTTTCTGTCGTTACTCAGAAAAAGATTCGTCACTTTATCAAGCGCTATTGCAATGATTTGGATATAAAATTAGTTTTTTCTTCCTTTAAGATAGGCAACATGTTTAGTGTGAAAGACCCTGTCCCTGACGGGTTTCGTTCGCGTGTGGTTTATAAGTTTGTATGTGCGGGCTGTAATGCCTGTTATGTCGGCGAAACAACCCGGCATTTTTCCACACGCGTGCGTGAGCACTTAGTCAATGACAGGACCTCTCACATTTTCAAACATCTACTGAATTCTGAACATTGTTGTACCTTGTGTTCACAAGATTGCTTTCATATTTTAGATCACGCTTCTACGAGTTTCCAACTTAAGATAAAAGAGGCTTTTCATATTCATAGAGAAAAACTGTCTTTGAATCAACAATTATATCATGTAAATTTGAAACTATCCTTATAATTCTCACATTGCCACGCTTTTATTTACATTGTTGTTACTAGCATAATTAACATTTGTTCCCACTTATATATTCACTGTCAACGCTTTGTACATTACTTATTAACTGAAGATGACAGAAGTTGCTGTCGAAACATGTTTTTCAAACTAAAACGTTTTGTCGTTTTTCTTAAAATTATAACCTGCCTGCTAACATCAAGACTTTTTGAAACATGTTTTAAAACCCTACGACAATTGTAGCCACATACAATGTTATATGATACTAAAAAAAAAATGCCAAAAAAAAAAAATGAAAAAAAAAAATGGCATGTGACAAAGTTGTACCGTATAAATTGGCCTTTACAATCCCAGCTGTATTAGTCAGTCTTGTATGCTTGATTAGTTTTTCTCATTTAAATGACAGAAGTTTGTTACGGCGTGTGGTTTTTGTAGTTGTGATCCGCAGCACCAACACTGAACCGCAAGGCAAGTGGCCAAGAGGTGGTTGGCAATGGGTTTCATTCACGCTTATATTTGCCGTCAGTGGAAACTCAGACAAGTCTTTATCTTGTCTTTCTGTGCGCACACTGTAGTTCGCGGTATTTAAACAAAGCACTTAAAATAGTGAAGCCAAAGATGATATTCATTTTCAATGAGAAATATACAAGACTAGAATGACGAGAATTTTGATTGGCTGTAGTCCAGCAGGTGCTTATGGCAATCTTTGTTAGTGGACGTAGATGCTTTTTAATTATCTTAAGTTTCTAATTATTACGTTTCGGAACACAAAAGGGACAAAATATATCAAGTAAACGCACTTTAGGGGACTGAAAAAGTGCAGTGTTCATTTGTTGACACCAGTCCGAAGAATTTGGTTCAAGTGTGAGACCAAATGTTTTGTCATTTCCTTAAGTTGGAGGATCCATAGTTTCGGTTAAAAAATATCATGGCTGTTCTTGGCCGATAATGCGGACGTGACATCTGTGGATTTTTCTTATTCAGGAACGAATTACGGTGGCATTAAACATGTATGTATACAATACTATAAATGCTAATAATAATTTTGTCAGAATGTATGTCTAAATGACAGGAGCTGGATTGACAAAAGCAACGACTTCAGTCAGACAAAAACATATCTGTCTCAGGTAACCGAACTGCGTCATTTCGGCTTCAATGTGGGTTTACCGCGAGATCGAATTCACTCGATCAGCCGAGATCTTTTAACGGACATCAGTCACAAAGTAACAGATCATTCAACAATTTACAAAGTAAGGATTAGGAAAAACAGAACGCATGATCAACTCAATAGCCCGAATCGACAAAAAAAGAAGAAGTGAACGGGGAGAAATTGCTTCGACCAACCAACAACGAAACGCTTCGAAATATTTAAAAAGTGTGCGCATATCATGAGTGTTTTTTATTGTAATGCCGAACCATACTGCCAGACGTTTGGTTTGTATTTCTAAACTAATTTGTGTGACTTTAACTGCTGGAAGCTGAAACAACAATAACAACTTTCTCTGAGGGACGTGTCATTGCGTGGTGCAAGGTAAAGGAAGAAAATTAAACGGGCAGACATCATTTATTTTCCTTGATAGGTTTAATAGAACTTGCCTAATTTGTTAAAAACACTTAGGTAAAGCGACTGTTTACGATAGATATATGTCTTAGTACCTAATCGATAAAAAGCGACTTTTCACTATAGCTACAACTGTAGATATATCGATCATACCTAATGGACAAAACTGAAGATAAATATTTCATAGTAAACTATAATAGGCACAATAACATGGTACGATAATTTATGAGAGTCCGTAAAATTAACATATAAAATGTTTTTATCCAATTTAGTGGCATTTGCGATATAACACGATGGCAATTAAGAAGCAAACACGTTCATTATTTCGGTGGGAAACTTGTCCCTTTAAGCGTCAAATGGACAACCATTTAACCTTCGACTGACTAGTTGGTATGATTATTTTATACCGTCAAAGCCCGGGGGGGGGGGGGGGGGGGGGGGGGGGGGGGGGGTAATACCATATATGAGCTATGTAGGTATGTGCCGCTGTGAAGGGTATGGTTTTCAGGCAGTTTAGTCTGGGATAGGGTATAGTAATCAGAGAATTTTGGTCTAGAATAGAGTATCATTTTCCCGCAAAACTGATCAGTTGCGTGTAGAATTTAGTCTAGGCAAGGTTTACTGGCAAATGGCATTTAAAAATCGGTACCGCGGGCAGTACGGCATTTTTACTGACCCCTGGTAACTAATAACAATGAAAGCGTTCAAAACTTTGGTGTAGGATAGGGTAGGGTTTTTCGGTGTTTAGTCTAGAATAGGGTTGCAAAATGCAGCTAAAATAGTTTAGTATAGGTTAAGGGTCTCAGAGTCCCAGCGGCACACCCCCGCCCAAAAATTTGCAGAGTACCCCCCCCCCCCCCCCTGGCGTCAAAGCCAGATCCTTCTATGGTCTTCTATCAAGACTGATAATCGCAATAAGAAATGCAAAGGCACGATTCAGGGCTCGTCCGCACTAATGCGAGCGTTTCAAAAGTCTCCGTTTTAAACTCACCGAAAATATAGCAAAATATTTTCGTTCACACAAACGTTTTCGTATCATATGCGTTTTCTTTTCAAAAAACAGATATTTTGTAAGCGTTTTTAACTCGTGAATATGCGAAGCGTAATGAACGGGTTATCTCTGACGGGGACAGAACTGGATGCGGTTATGCGCTAAAGGTCAACTTTCATATGTCATCAGTGGATCTGTTCCTCAAGTGAAAATATATTATTGCGTTTTTCTGCTGAACAGCGTATATAGACCTTAAATATCACAAATCGTATCGTGGATTACGGTATTTTAAAAGATATCGAGCCGTGATTTTAATTTAAACAACCGTACATTGCGTTACGCGCCGTATAGATAATGTGGCAATTAATCTTATGGAACTGGAGTGTCTCCTCAACCAAATCAACTAAGCACGTGTCTAAATTCAAAATTTATATTTGACTACAATTCGATACCTTTTTGTAAGGAAGGGTCGGTCAAATATGAGCCAGCGACGTGTAAAGCACTTCTTATTCACGAGTTGGCTCACATTTATCGTTTACACTAAAACGATCGAAAACGGCGTCATCGTTTTACAATCTAACACTCGCTATCAAATAAGCGCCCAGGGCGATTATTTTTTTCAAAATGTGGTCACACGGACGTCGAGTAAAACCAGTTTTACCTTTACAAAGTAATCGACGTAGGAGTTAGAGTTGTTGTTAGCATTTCAGATCCAGTAATTGTAGCTGTTGTTTATTTGCTGATCATTTTCCGCTCGGCTTTGATTTAAAAAGTTCTTTGTTTGCCAATGTTTCGTAGGAACACTTACCAATGATAAGGTGAAATTAATTTGGCTACCGTATAGAGTCAGAATATCGTGGTCAGTTTACTTTATCAGCTGAGTTGATTAAACCAATTTTTAGGTGTTTCATTCCCTCATCGATGCAGCTCCATAGTTTCAGCTGACCCCTTTACCCTAAAAAATTAACCTGGTTCGTTAATACAGTCAATTTAGCCAGTTCTAAGCGTTGAAAATTTGTCGAAATTGCTACGTCGGGCAGTTACACATGCTTATCAGGGCGCTCAAAAGAAAAATGCATATTTCTGTGCAATCATTATTTTTTATTGTTTTGCGCTGGTGAGATGTGATACTGAAGTTATCTTTATAAAACAAGGCAGTTCCTCAATTACATATCATTCGTACACCTTTGGATATACTGTACGGTGGTCCCATGGTTTCCATATTAACAGGGTTTGCTGTATAACGTTGTATAATTGCATAACTTCTGTAATTTGTATTATACAGGATTTTAAGAAGGAAAACAAAACATTTGATTGATAAATTTGAAAAAAAACCTTAATTGCGAAAGAAAGCAAATTTTAAATAAACACGACAAAAGTGTCAAAAATTTTACAATAACAGTGGAAAAGAGTTAAATTTACATGATAGAGTTGTTTGTTTTTTTATAATTCTTCTCATTGCTCTTTAATAAATCAACTTCTGAAAATATAGATCTAAAAATAGATTTAAAACATTAATATAGGAAAGTTGACATAGCCTCATTTACCTCGTTCCCCGAATTTCATCCGCATATGCTGCTTTTCCCGACAAGTACTTTTCTGCAATTGGGTGTAAAGGGAAACATGTAAAGATATTATATATTTTTGCCTTCGCAGATTAATTTCGTCCTCAACGAATCGAATGCCTTTGCAATAACCAAAGAAAGCGAAGAATAAGCTGTGTAAAGGACGGTTAATGACACTGCAATCCAAGAACAGAATTGGCAAACTGAGAACGGAGAAAGCGGTCGACAAGCGAATCACAATAAATGTTAGCGGGCGAAGGTTTTGTACTTGGGACAGCACGCTAAAGAAATACCCAAACACTTTGTTAGGGAGCGAGGCAATTAAGTTATACTTCGATGATGACAAAAAAGAATATTTTCTGGACAGAGACCCTCACATGTTTAGGTACATTCTCAATTTCTATCGCGATGGCAAGCTGCACTTATCCAGTGAGGACTGTTTTGGTGCCTTCCATGAAGAGCTTCGTTTCTATGGAATTAATATTGACAATATAAATGACTGCTGCTGGGAAAACTGTTATAATCTGTCCAAAAAACTAGGTCCAAACGTTGATCAAGAACAACAGTGTGACGGTAGTAAGTCGCGCAGAGTTCAAAACACATCATTTCTTCGCCAATGGCTATGGAACCTCCTTGAGAACACAGAAACATCGTGTTTGGGAAAGTGCGTTCAGGGCTTTATCGCAGTTCTTATTTATCTCAGCGTTGTGAGCACAATTGTCGAAACGGAGCGATGCTACAAGGAGCTCACATGCGAGGAAAAATTCCCGCGTCTTTTTTTCGTGATTGACGCTTTCTGTATGACTGTATTCACTGTGGAGTATATACTAAGACTCTACGCTTCTGAAAAGCGGTTAAAATTCATCGTGAACAAAATGAACATCGTGGATTTATTGGCGGTCGCGCCGTTTTATGTAATTCTCTTATTCAAGCACCTTTCGCCTGAATCCTCGTCCGCAGTGGAAGACGCCAGCGGCTTGATGGTCCTGCGCATGCTCAGAGTATTTCGTATATTTAAGCTTTCTCGGCATTCCAAGCACATGCGGCAGATGGGAAGGGCGTTGAAGCGCGCGATTGTAGATCTGGGATTTCTGTTCTTCGCCTTTTTGTTGATGAATATTTTGTTTTCAAGTGTGTTGTACTACATTGAGCAGTCAAAAGCTGACGAGACACAGTTCAAGAGTATTCCAGACAGCATGTGGTACACAATTATTACAATGATGACCGTGGGGTAAGAGAAACTTCCATCCCTAGCTATCATGCTTAGTTTGTTATTGCCAAATGAGCAGGAATAAGTAGGGGGCTACCATGTAAAGTTGACCGGGATGGTCGTCAGAAATTTCGAAAAGAACCCCTAACACGGGGTAGGGTTGGTGGGAGGTACTCTCGACCCGTATGCAGACGTGCCGCTAGCCGCTGTATAGTATTTTTTGGTGACCCCTTTGCCTTAAAGAGATTAGTATAATTTTACTCGAGTCTGCCCTAAGCAGGGTCTGAATCTGTCCTAAGCAGGATATGGTTGCACGATTATACAGATAAATATCGTTTTTACGGTATTTAGTAATTCGAGATCGGAACCGTCTGCGGAATTGCAATTGGTAATAAACACTTTAAAATTGTGTAAAACAAGATAATGTACATTTTCCTTTGTCAAGTAAACAAGGTCTTAAATTGCAGATTAGGTATTTTATTATTTTTTTGTCTTAAACATAATCAGTTTTTCAAATTCTCAGCGGCACCACGATACCCAAACATGGGTCAAGTCCCCCCCCCCCCCCCCCCCCCCCCCCCACCTACTGGGACCCTTAATGGTCCCTAATATGTACCAGAATCCCGTATTATTCATTTCTACCCATAAGAGGTACCGTACCACAATTAATAAGTAATTTTAAGCCTTTTATTGGGATCAAGAGAGGATGAACTAAGAGAACACATCCCCATGTCCCGTGATAGTTTTTTCAATCTATTTTAAGCTTCTCGTCCACATGGTCGCGCGGTCAATGATCAGAGGATCATATGTCATTGCGAAGATTTTTCCCGCCGTCGTGGTCGCCGTCGTGTTGACGTCCGATATTCAGTCAAATCGTAAGAAATCGAAAGATGTGATCGCGTTTCTCCGTGTGTTTTGTCATCCCGGGTGTCTTCCTTAAAATAGCCGCGCAATATGACTACACGCTAAAAATAGATTGAAAAAATTATCATTGAAAGAGGCCCATGTATTGGGGATTTGTTCTCTTAGTTCATCCTCTCTTGTTGGGATAAAGTCAGATGCACTGACAAAGTTCGATTTACGCTGATAGTTTGAAAGCAATGACAGTAGATCTCCCCCTTTTCAACCTAAAAGGTACCCAGAAAGCGTGTTTTTAATATCTAAAATATCGAGTTGTTAAAAAAGCTATTATTATATTAGCTTCGATTTGTTTGCAATGTTTGCACTTATAACGAAATATAAATTGATCGTGAACTAATAATAACACTTTCTTTTCAGTTATGGAGACATGATTCCAATCACGGCAGTAGGCAAGATTCTAGGTTCCGTATGCTGTTTGTCGGGGATAATCATGCTAACTCTGCCGATACCAATCATACAGGAAGGCACATTAAAACCCAAGGAATCATGAGTGTAATTCCTGCTCTTTCAGCCACTGAAACCACAAGCCACGGACGGGCTAATGAGCCGGAGTGTTTAATTTATTCTCTATCGACAGAAGCCCATAACTCGGAGCATGCCCATGCCACGGCGTTTTCACAAACCTATTTATTTTTAGTTCAAATTTCCAGCGCGTTTGGATCCCTGCTGGCCACAAACAACCATTTGCGACGCTCATCCTAACTAATTGCCACTGCGGGAAATATTGGAATAGTGGAATGCAGCAAAGCAGAGATAGAAATGGCGTATCGACGATTAGGGTCTTGATAAGGACGTTATCCTTTTGATTTTGAATTCCAATTAACGCATTACTCATACTAAAACAGATATAAATTAATTTCACGTGAAAAAGGAATTTAAAAATAATCCAGTCTGTAGACACGCCGTAACAAGAATTAGTCACAGCTGCACGCTCCGGGTTATGGGCTCCTCAGCTATCTCGCATGCTGAGCTATTTATAGCTGCGCATGTGATCATAATGCTTACTTTACCAATACAAATTATGCAGGGAGGCACAAGTCGAGAAGCCATGGAACACTGATACCGAGCGCATGACCCAGATAGTGAAATTAATTGGTGATCCCAGGTTATTTATAACATTCTACGTTCCTAACGCGGTCTGTCGAAAATTCGTATGGTCACTTTGCGATGCCAAGAATACAGTACAAGAAATACATCACGAGATGGCAGATAAGCAACTATAAAAGCGATATTCAGTCATGAACAATTTTATAGTCATTAATAATTCATGACATCTCATCGAGTATAACTGCAAACTATATCCGTGTGATTTCATGTTGATTGAGCTTTTTTTTAGCCTATATCTCCCGAAAACGGCCTTCTATGCCTTTCAAAATTTACTCCGTGTTGCAGCCGTTTACTACGTGTTGCTACGTGTTACAGTTGCAGCCAGCTATCACGTGTTACTTCGTGTTGCAGCCAGACTCTCATATGGCGGGAAAGACAAAATAAAAATCGGAGTATTAAACGCCTGGGAGTTCCGAGCAAAATGTCTCACCACGTGAACTAAGGGACTAACCCAAATTTAAATATATCTTTGTAATAAATAACACGATAAATTAAAAAAAAATGCAAGTTAAAATGTAAATTAACAAAGTATTATGAACTAATTTAAAAAAAGACTTGATCCAGGGAGCGTATTTGTTGCGTTAAATGGGAAATGATTGCGATTTTAGTGTGACGGGGCAGAGCGAATGCAATGTCAGCAGAAAAGCTGCCGCGAGGAACCCGCCAAGGAAAATGAAACGTTATTTATGCAATTATACCGTGAGTTTCTATTGTGATTTCAAAGTCAGGGTCCAATTCTTAATTCATTAAATTAGGTAATTTATAGGCACGGCTTTCAGAAAGAGCATTATATGTACGTATGAAGGAGAAACCGTGGATAAATAAAGATTATGTATGTATGTATGTATGTAGTGGATAACGCTATCCACTGGATAAATAGCGGTTCACTGGATAAGCGTAAAAAAAACATTGGCAGTCCGCCTTTATTCCCAGCGACAATGTGGAGCTACGTTTCGTGTCTGAGGAAACTGACAACACGGCGGCAGCGAAACCAGAACTGGAACCAGCCACATTCAAATCTGAAATCCAACACGCTAACCCCTACACCATCATGATCGCGCCTCCCCTTAGGAGATAAGGGAAATGGTAAACGTCACCACCCAATGACGCGATCACATTAACTGAGATAAGGCGTCGAGCGCAGTCAGCATGATCTTGCCAGTCATTGATATAAACCCTGGTTTGTGGCTCCGGCCAAGAATCGGACCCGCGACAGACAGACGATCTACCATCTGAACTAACCAGGCAACGTTTACAATAGACAATAGAAATACGACTGCTTTTCTGTTTATGAAATAATAAGCACTTAATGACTGGCTCCAAGGGAAACAGTAAGTTTTGTTTCCCCGAGACCATCAATGTTCCCCGAGGGGAAACAAAACTCACCGTTTCCCGTGGGTCCAGTCATCCATTCATCCAGTCATCCAGTCAGTGTTTTGTTATACCTTCCAACTTAAAAATAGAAGAAAATCATAATGTGCGGCATGGCTGAGATAAGAACAAATGTGTGCTTGACGCAACCGGCACACAAATTTGCCGCGGTTTCAAGGCGCACGACCTGATCACGTATTTAAAGTTGTTGTTTCCCAAGCGAGGTTACTCACTAACCTCCCTATGGAGGTTAGTTAGTTTTGTTTACCCTAGGGGTTTAGACTGTTTTGACCCATGACACGTGACACGTTCTTGTTCAATCAAAAAAGGCGTTTGAGTTGGGAGGTATAACAATCAAAGTTGTCTGCAAAAATCTTGCTTGTCAATCCTTACAAAATGCATACAAAAAGTTATTGCTGTTGCTCAAAATTTGTACAAATGACACTAACCGACTCAAAAAGCCAGACGACCAAAAAAATAGGTGACATGTTGGCATTCGAGAGAGGTTTTAAAATGAATTAGACCAAGTCTAACCAAGGGCCTTTCTGAAAAGCTTCAAAGGCTTCAAAATCGCGCAGCCCGCATTTTAATGTCCGCAAGCTGCGATAGTAATTTGCATGATGTGTTCCGGGCATTAAGGTGGCGTAAACTCTGTCATCAAAGATTAGAAAAGAAATCTATCATGATGTATAAGACCTTACATGGGATGACATCAGAATATCTACGATCAAGTTAAGATTTGTTTACCGCGACAACGCGAATGCTTATCGTTTAGGAATACCGAAAACAAACTAGTTCTTCCATTACCTCGCACTGATTATCTGAAGAGAAGTTTTTCGTACAGTGGAGCTCAGTTGGGAACAGCTTACCCACAAAATTAAAACAAGCGACTTCACACGGTACCGGATGAATGTTCGACCGGTTGAAATTTCGTGCGGTTAGGTGTTCCGTTCACACGGAACCGCGCTAACCGTACGAAAATTTAGACGCCTAGCCGTTCAAAAATTTGAACGCCAAAATCGGGGACGAATTTTTAGCCGGTACGGTCAATAATTTAACCGGCGCGGTGTGAACACCTTGACCGTCTAAATTTATGTACGGCAAAGGCGTGGTTGCATGGATGCGTGGTAACTCAGCTAGAAGAAGAGAGAAAGAAAGTCCAGAATACAAAGATGGAATGTGTCGGGTTATTAATCGCTTTGCTCGCTAATATTACAGTATTAATGCAAAATATCATCTTGCAAATTGTTATGATACGCGGAGCTTTTCTCGCACGAAGGCAACGGTGTGCGGTGTTAGTATCAGAAAACCGAGTCTTTTCCCTCAGTCGTTTTGTCAGTTTTATACGATGAAGCAACATGGAGCAGAAGGGACGTTTCTTCTTCCCTCCAAATAAAATATTTGTCGCTATCAGGTGTCAAATCTTTACCGTTATTGCTACCATTGTTGTCCTTTCTCTATCTGGACGCCATTTTGGATTTGGTAAAGTAGCGCTCTGCGCATGGGCAGATGGTAAAACCACTGACAAAGGTTAAACTTTAACCGGTTAGTCAGTTCCGTGTGAACAGAACGAAAATATTGCACGGTTCCGTTTTAACAAAATGTCCGGTCATATTTTTCAACCGGACGAAAAATTGTCCGGTACCGTGTGAACGTAGCCTAAGACAAAACTAATTCGCCATAGTTTTAAAGTAAAGTTTTAAGTATATTTTTGAATACGGCCTCGAGGAAAAGCAGTTTTTATTTTTTATATGTTGTACCTCTTACTTGTAGTAAGGAAGATAGGTAGCTAGCTGATTATGATATATAAGCTGATGGAAATACCGTGTATAAATAAAGTTATCTATTCCATCCTATTCTATTCTAACCCTTGGAGACGTACCCCTCTTGCGTTTTTGCGGAGTTACAATATTTTGAAAATATTTTACAATATTTTAAAACTATTTTCCTCTAATTAGATAGCCTGTGATGTGACCTACAAGAAAAAAATAAATATTATGGGTTACAGCGCTGCTGAGAATCTAGCAATAAAATAATGTTCTTGGAAAAAATCGGAGAAAATCCGAGGGTAAAACGCCTCTCAGAATATCGCGCTTGTTACAAAATAAGATAATTTCCTTTGATATTAATTTCAATAGAAATGTGCCTTCCTTTTTGTGGTTTTGTTTATAAAAGAATGAAAGGATTTTGTTTGGAGCTAAAACGGCGTATAAACAGCTGGCAAAAGTAACTGACGCTTTGAAAAAATTAACACTTACTGCAACCAAATCCGCCAATCAGAAAAAATTCTGCCGAAAGGGAATTTTATTGCTGCGGAACGAGCGTAGCGAGTGAGCAGCAACATAATCAGGATTTAAGAGAAATATATGAGAAAAAAAATATAAGCGAGGAAAAATCTCGATTTGATCGCTTTTTACCAGAATTCACTGCGCCACGCACACATTTTGGGCCAGAATTCACTGCGCCACGCACACATTTTGGGCCAGAATTCACTGCGCCACGTACACATTTTGGGCCAGAATTCACTGCGTCACGAACAATAGCCTCGCTTGCTGCTTCAAGCTGTTGGCTGCGAGATTTGTAATATTTTGGTCCAACATGTGCCAGTCGTAATCGGAACTGAAGTGTCGAAGACTACCGCGAGTTGAGCGAGGACTGTGAGGGATGGTGATAGGACCGTTGGATAGCAAAGATTTTCGAAGATTGTACGGAATAAAAGACAAATTTATTTTGAAATCACTCCGACAGCGGTCGATGAGACTGAGCTGAGCGCGTGGGGACGCGAAACCTGAGCTGAGCGCGTGGAAACGCGAATACGATACGGCTAGCTAGTAACGCAACATATTCATTATCAATAATTAAGTTAAACCTAAATTTTCACACTTTCCACGTGGTGAACGCGTCCTTTGCTCAACAATATTCTACAGACATTGCAAGAACTTGATGCGTTAATTACAAAACAAAATTAGTCTTATAGGTGGTTTGCAACCAATCTCTAGAGACATAGATAACAATAGTGAAACGAACAAATGCTGGTGGACGAACAAAAGGAGCTAATGAGAGAACTATTGTTTATGTCCACCAGCATGGCGGCGATGACGTAACATGAAAACCACCTATTAGCTGGAGTTTTCGTCAATTCATCCCGGTTACATTTGCTTTGCTTTCCCTCAAAAAACGAAAGAGAAAATTCTGTAATACAAGCGAGGCGATAAAACAGCATTATTACAACAAATTTACCGCAGCAATTACTATCTTTTGGATACACTAGTATTACTTTGTAATTTCAGTTTGAAATCCATTTTTTTTTTTGCTGTACAGCGCAACATATTCATTCATCGTTACGACTTGTGTGTTAAATACATTGCGGAGAAGTACATAATAAACTGACAAAACATTACATGAAAAAATTCAATCTGATCGAATTTTCAACTAATGTCATTCGACTGGAAAGTTAACGTGTCGCTTTAAACAATGGAATCAAAGTGGAACGTTCTCGCAGAAAAAGGTAGCGATAAGCTTCATGCCTGATCCTTCTCCTGGGAAATCAACGGATTTTGTATTGATTTCGGTTCGAAGAGAGAAAATAGAGAGGTAACTAACATGAAGGAAGACAGAGCACCTTTGGTGTTTCCTTCAAATGTGACCGACAATTGTTACAAAGAAGAGGAGCAGTTTAATTGTTCATCGTGCTGGGAATATTGCAAGAAGTGGATATTCCTTGTTTTTACGATATTAGTTGGCCTGTTTGATCTGGCTACAGACTGGCAAAATTTCATGAAGTACGTTTCGAAGCCTGAAGATTTGCGAGAGTTCATATTAATCGTGGCAGTATTTTATTTCTTGTTTTGCTGTTTAATTGGAACAGTCATATATTTTTGGGACGTTTGGTTAGCCTATCGGGAATTTAAGGGCTTTTTTGACGAAAAAGTACTGAGCAGGGATGTAGAATTGCGAGATCACGTATACAAAGAAAAAATGTACCTTTCGCTAGCCACAATACTTTTGGAAGATTTTCCGTGTTTCCTGTTAAACTTTTATATGGTTTACTGTGATTCACCCGAAGATGTTGAACAACCCATGTTCCATTTAGCCTCATGGCAGACATTGGCCCTTATATCATCCCTTGTAAGCGTTATAACATCGTTTGCAAGGCTGATTTGGCTAAATTATCACTACTGCCGCATTTTTGGTTGCGTAGCGAGCGGAGGAAAGATTTCTTCGTGTTGTATTTGGGCAAATACAGCATTTGCTTATTTTGCTTTGGCGGCCATGTTGTATTTCTTTTTCGGACAGTTTGTACCGGAAATAATTTCATTCAAAATTCGTCAAAGTAAGTTGGCACAAGAAATAAACCAAAACATTGTACCTGTTATTAAAACAATCAAATTCGAAGTCCATAACACTTATCATTACTCCAATAGAATACAGGACAAAACGCATACATTGGAAGAAAACTTATTTCAGGGAGTTTACTCGAGCGACCTTAAAATAATGGCAGAAGGAGGGATTTGGTTGAGACAAAATAAGAAGTGTTCAGACGTCTTTTACCATGTGAAACCTCGTATTCAACGCAACCATCAATGGAACGCCGTAAAAAGCAGATTTGATATCTCATCAACGGAGTATCGTTGGTCATGGAGAGATAGTAAGTGTTCTGCGATAAAAACCAGCGCGTTTGAATTTCCTTTGACAACGTGTCGTCCGTTATGGTTTCAAATCGAACCCATTTGGTGTAATTTTACCTACAGAATTGTTTATGACTCGCAGAGTTTCACCACGTTTTACAATGTGGCAAATAAGACCGCGCAAACTTGTGAGCCAGTAAATCAAAATTGGATCATTACAGTGCTTAAAGATGATAATGGTACAGATGCGAAGCGTTTGAGTTACTGTGAAAAGGCAGGAAGAAAATGGAAGCCTGTATGGCGCCCGGAACTTAGAGTCTGCTAACATCTTACGAAACATTACCCCCACCCCTGGACCGCTATTTGGGTCGTTAAGCTGCCTTGGAACTATGTGGCTTTGTAAGTCTTTGCTATCATCAAAGATATGTGTTTCAAAGGAAAAAAAACAGGAGTGATCAAGTCAGTCATGGTGTAAAAAGTGATTTTTTATTTATTTGAAAACGGTCTTGTAATTTTTCTTCAAACTTCGTCTACAGCTAGTGATACGTGAGTACTACAAAATTTGAAAGTTTCGTTATAAAGGGTCTTACTAGATCAATATGCCCTGTTGCTATGGTAATCACCGTTCCGTGAAAATTTGTGAAAAATAAAATACTAATTGCTGCGGGATGAGCGTAGAGAACGAGAGCAGCAACATAAAAGAGAAAACAGTATAAAGCTAGGAAAATTCTCGGTCTGAGCAGTTTGCTTTAGCTCCCCATTTTTAACCAGAATTCCGTGCTTTGGCGATCATGCAATTTTTTAACAGAATCCATGCGCAAGAACAATAGCTTGTACTTGCCCGAATCAATGCGCTGTATTTACGCGAATAGAAAGAATCACAGGCACAGCTGTGTTGTGTAAACTGCTGTTGGCCGCGTTATTTTTATGAGTTCTTTCGACACGACTAACGAGAAGGCGTAAATCAAAGTGCTTTTGGTAACGGCCTTGTTATTTTTATCTCGTGAATGAATACGCGAGGCGTTGGACGAGATCTATTGTACGAGGACAGATGTAGTAAATAAGTCACTCGATGACTCACTAGGATGTAAAGTTTTTTTGTAATTCCCCAGTGTATTACATCATCCAGTTGGCTCGTTTCAGAGGTAGGTGTGAAAATTTAGGTTAACTATTGAGTTGAGTATGTTGCGTTACTAGCTAGCCTTATCGTGTTCGCGTCTTCACGCGCTCCGCTCAGGTTTCGCGTCCCCACGCGCTCATGACGCTCAGCTCAGTTAGTCTCATCGACCGCTGTGGGAGTGATTTCAAAATAAATGTATTTTATCCCGTACAATCTTCAAAAATGTTTGCTATCCAACGGTCCAGGAGCCCATCAAAGGGAGCCTCTATCTCCCATACTAAGCCTTGGAGTCAACCCTTTCCCGAGTAGATCTATTAATAGAACGGCTCTCAGGGGAGGTTTCGCACGCCCACAGTTCAAAGACCCAATCAAAACAGAGCAATGACAGTTGTATTGTTTTACGTCAAACAGCGCTTCAGGCTGTGAAATCAGAAATGGCGGATAGCGAGGAAGGTTTAGATGAGTTATCGGACGAAAGTTCTGATACGCTCGATGTCTCGTCGAGCGAATACAGCGCATCCTCTGATAGCGAAAGTGAAGAAGAGGATTTAACGACATCTTCCGACGGCGGTAAACGGAAACATGATTCTTTTCGCGGGAAAAAGCCGTTCTAAAAAGAAATCTACTCGGGAAAGGGTTGACTCAAGAAATTAGTAGAGATAGAGGCTCCTATTGATGGCCTCCTGAACGGTCCTATCGCCATGCCTCACAGTCCTCGCTCAACTCGCGGTAGCCTTCGACAATTGAGTTCCGATTCCGACTTGGACATGTTGGACCAAAATATTACAAATCTCGCAGTGCATTCTGGTCCAAAATGTGTTCGTGGTGCAGTGAATTCTGGTAAAAAGCGATCAATTCGAGATTTTTCGTAGCTTATATTTTTTCTCATATATTTCTCTTAAATCCTGATTATGTTGCTGCTCACTCGCTGCTCTCGTTCCCGCAGCAAATATCATACAGTTAAACATTTTCTTGCTTTTGGTAGCGTTTCATACGCTTTTTCACCGAAAAAAGGTGAAAAACACGCATTTTTATTCCAAAATAGCTTGACCTTATGCTATTTATGACGTCATATCTCGTTACCGTGTCTACAGGATAAACAAACAGTAGCCTGTGAACAGGCTTCTTTTGGGGGAATTGGGTTAGGTTAAAATCGGCGAGCGAAGCGAGGACTGGGGAAGAGGGAAGGGGCGGCGAAGCCTGTGGACTCGCCTTTGATGCCGCCGTTCCGCCCCCTAGTAATTATCTTGCTATTATATTGTCAACAAGTTAATTAATAGGCTAAACACGACTTCCACTCTTCGCAAAAAAGTATTTAAAAAGCCTAAAGTATAAAGCTTTCCCAGTAAAACTTCAGAGAGAATTGCGCCTTAAGATCACAGTTTAATATGAATTTGTTCTCTTCGATAATATTGAACTTTTGATCTCGGCGGATTGTAGTGTTTCCGGCCACACGGTAAAAGGCATCTTAGATCCGAGTCTCAAAAAGCCGTAGTCTATAATTCCACTGCAATGAAATCATGAATTATTTCAATAGTTTTTAGCTCCTTAGTTAGTTCTGCAGTTGAGTGGTGTGTCTCAATGGAGCTAGGATAAACCCCCGTTGATTTGGCATCCAACAGATAATCTGCAGCATGGTTGCTGTTTTGTAAATCCAGTCGGCAAAATTAAAAAAAAAATCCTGCTTTTTTGCCACAGACTTTTATAGACACAGCTTTTGCTCTTATTAATATCTTGGTATATGCGAAAAATTTCGCAACGAATTGCTCAAAGCTTTCTCAAAATCGAGATCTGAAAATTGCATACGAAGAGTCGCCTTGTTTGTTTATCATTTGAGCCAGCAAATGGAATAATTATGCAAATATAGATGTCAACATGTGTCGTCAATCACCGCATACCTGTCAACAATAAGTGATCTGACCAATCAGCTCATGATACCAGACTCTGGTATCATGGAACGGCGGCATCAAAAGCGAGTCCACAGGCTTCGCCGCCCCTTCCCTCTTCCCCAGTCCGCGCATGGCTCGCTTCGCTCGCCGATTTTAACCTAACCTAATTACCCAAAAAGAAGCCTGTTCTCAGGCTAAACAAACAGCTACTGAAGACCACATGCGCGGGATATAAAAGAACTGCTCTGTTTTAGCTAAAAAAAATGACACCAGAACAAAAGATGAGGAAAATTCCGATTAATATATCCATCTATTGTTTGCTAGCATAGTTTTCAGTAATCATTAACACACAATTTTACAATTTACACACGACTTCTTTGTGCTTTTGTCCCACGCAGTAACGCAACGCTTCTCCCGCAAATGCGCGCGCCGGCCAAAAATAGCCAGCGACGAAATTAGCCAGAAGTGTGCACTGCACAAAGCAGCAAAAAGCTAGGAAGGATGTCTATATTTTTCCAGCCAGGATCGACATTCCAACAAAAAATCACAGCAAGAAAAACCTTTAGGTTAAATTCCTCGCAAGGAATTTAGCCCCCAACTTAAGTTCCCAGCTAGCAGAATTTCAGCCTGAGGAGCGGATAATTTGAGGAGCGGCTCCGTTGAGTACTCCTGTAACGATAAATGCCCTTGAAAAAAATCGGAGAAAAACACTAACGGGGGTGGGGAATTGGCATCACTCCCCCCCCCCCCCCTGTACGTCCGAGGGTTAATAGAGGTTCGACTGTATGCTTATTGCGTCGACGAAGGAGACGCTTCCTAATCTTGTCGGCTAAGCGGTCCGAATCGAGAAATGTGTCGGTACCAAATCTGCGCCATTTTGAAACGTCACAATAGTATCCAGCATTCTTAGCGCGTCGTCTAGGCTAAGCGGAACGAATCGAGAAAAGTGTCGGTACCAAATCTGCGCCATTTTGAAACGTCACAATAGTATCCAGCATCGCGTGGAAATCAGGCATCATCCTCCGAAATGTCACATGTGAATAATCTATTTGTCTTGATTTAGTTTCGGATATTTTCCCGATTTTGGAATCGTACGGCTCAATATTTCAATGCCTAGTAAAAATACGCAGTGGAAAAATTGGACGAAGGTTCTTCTCCGGACCAAGTAAGTTGTTGGGTCTCTTTGGAATCAAGCAAGAAGTTACAGATTTTCCTTGCTGCCGTTCTGGTATGTTTTGAATGTTCTATCTTGATTTTGCTGTGGTTCTCTGCCTGATTTGGGAAGCTTTCACCTAAATACCGACGTCGTTCTTCGCGATGTTCTACGGTACGGTGCAATTCGCTTATGTCTTGTAGCAATAATTCACTGACCGGCCGCGCCAGGCGAACGCAGATAATTTAACTTTACAGTGCTCGAAATTGCGCCTGTATCGGGCGCATTTGCGACTAAAATTTGTCTAGCTAATAAAGGAATTATATTCAACAGTCTTGTGTCTTACTTGCAATTTGTAGTTGTAATTTTATCCGAAAAATCTTGCGAAATTTCACGTTGAATGTTGCGTGACTTAAACGTCGAAATTTCTCATTTCCGGTTCCGGTATTGGTACATGTACTGAGGAGTATGATTTCAGAGAGTCTATCTTTTTGTCGAGGGTCGAGGGTCGAGGGTCGAGGGTTCCATGTCGAGGGCGAGGGTTCCATGTCGAGGGTCGAGAGTAACAAAATAAATAACAAAAATATAAAAAATAATAACAACAAAAATTCAATTAATAAAGAATTTAAGCCGTTTTAAAGATGCGATAAGAAGGGAGAAGGTGGGGGGAGGTGGGGGAGGGGGGGAGGGGGCGTTGTACAAAATAGCACATGGACATTCTAATTCAAAAGAAATCCACATCGAAGAAACATGACAAAAAAAAACCGAGATTTCAGTCACAACAGCGTCGATTAGACTCATTTGCTATTTCTAATTTCTAATTACTTGACTGACAATGTAACTGCTGTGGTATTTGAGAAGTGTCAATAAATTGCTTTGTTCTAAACGGTTTCACAACATGCGATTATCAATTGTAAAGGAAACTCTTTTGTTATCTTGACATATCCAAGCTTCAGACAATATTGTTTCCAGGGCAGAATCGGTCATAATTAATAACTTTGTTTTCCCCACGATGGAAAATGTCGACAAATCAGGCTGCCCAGTAGCCACCATTTCGTAAGTTTAATTTCGCAATTATTGCTTTAAGCTAGTTTTTTTTGCTTTGACATACATATTCCATTACGCAACAAGTGATTGGCTGCGGCAAATTGGAAAACAAATCTAGGGAAGTCGCTATCTGGTCGCTATTTCCGGTGTCGGTGATCAACTCATTTTTAAACAGCATAATTATTTGCATGCGCTTTCCATTTCAACTTTGTTTCAACAATATGGATTCCCCTAAAAAAACGTTTGCTGATGCGGTAAAAGGACAAGAATGTGAAAAATCAAACAGTTATCAAGTGGAGGACGAGGAGGAGGCAATGTTCATTGCCATGGAAAAATCGCGCGAAATTATAAAGGTATTTTTTGTCTTATTCTGGTTGGTGCGTTGGTGCGTTGGTGCGTTGGTGGTTAGGGCAAATCCAGAGATGGGCAATTTGTTGTGTTAAGAAACTTTTTTCAGACTGTCCATAGAAAATAACACTGTGACCCCTGTGTAGGTGGATAGTTCAAGCGTTGACGAACCAGGGGCCGGATTCACGAAGCCCTCCTAATGCATGGTTCAATTCCTACAGTTACCATCCCCCCCCCCCCGGGCAACCCCCGGGACAAAGTCGACCCTTGTGGCCCGGGGGTGGGGAATTTTGCACGCAGTCTTGTCCCGGGGGTAGGGGGTGGGGATAATCTAGGTGCGCAAGGAATTATGGGGCGAAAATTTCGTCGAAGCACATGGCGGACGACATGACTCAACAAGCGGACTTCTTTGCTGGGAAATCATTACAATTTGTCAGTAATTGGCTGGAAGACAATTTGGCAAAGTTAAAGCCTGTCAGTGGATGATGTGAAGTGTTGGGAAGAACACATCCTCAGTACACGAAACAACCGCAAGAGAAGAGCGATGAAAGCCAAAGAAACGCGAGCAAGGAAGAAAAACAATGGGAGAGATGCTTCCTGATCTTTGTAACCACACGAGTCTAGACCAGTCCGTGTCTATTTTGTAAACTGTTCGGTGCAGCTTGTTGTTGAGTGTCCCGGGGGTGGGGAATTACCTCTTTCTTTGTGCCCGGGGGTGGGGATTAGGACGCCAAGTGAAGAAAAAATGGCAAATCCCCGGGGGTGTGCCCGGGGGGGGGGGGGGGATGGTAACTGTAGGAATTGAACCATGCATAAGTTAAGACATATCCTAAGTATTGTTTCTTAACAATAGTCTGTTGTCATTCCAACAATAGGCTATTGTTAAGAAACAATACTTAGGATATGTCTTAACTTAGGAGGGCTTCGTGAATCCGGCCCCAGGAATACCCCGCATGTATAAAAAGGAGGACAAGCGTCTTCGCGGGGTAAGCGTTTTCAGCGTGCCTTGCTACAGTCTTGTGACTTACAGCTACTGGTTCAGTAGAACTGTACAGTGATGTTTTTAGTTGAAAATAACTAATCACAGTAACCCCCTTTATTTCTTTTTTCGTATAACTGTATGTACGTTTGATGGCGTTCCAGTTCTTGTAAAACATCCTTGATCTTTTCTTCCTTATTTTCACACGTTCTGTCGTTAGCAATTCAGGGTTTTGACAAGCAAAGAAAAACTCACGATGTATTTTTGGTTTGAAATATATGTCATGTTGACAAGTTTAAGCTCAATCGGCTAAGAAAATCAAAAGATATTTCTAAGCACAGATTTACCTGACGTGTCACTGATAGAGGTACCTATAACGTTAATAAAAACTTCAATGAAAACATATTAGAAGTGTAGAAGCGCTAGATTTTTTTATGAGCTTCTTGGTGCATCAAAAACTCTTACAGACGCCAGTTTACAAACCATATTACCTGTTTTCTCGAAAAATCACCAGGAAGCTCATTAAATTTAAAGACTAGTGGCTGCAGGGGCATATTTGGGCACCGCAGTTAACCCCTCTAAAGACGGCCACAGATCCCCGCCCCTTTCATATGGGATCCGGAGTCTTCTCTTCTCCTTTTTGATCCACTGATATGATCCCTTCAATTAACTTTCAGAAAACTAAACTTAGAACTCACAGAAGCTGATATTTTATCGTCAATCCGGTTAGAGACGGACCATTAGTAAAGTGTTGGGGTGGGGGTGGGAAATTTTCAGTTTGCAGGGATTGTTTTTCTCCCGTTGCTTATGCAAGATTTTATTTTTTTCGGTTGGTATTGACGTTTCTTTGTGTGCTGATGGTAAGGTAGAATTTGTTCTCAAATCTTTATTGGAAATTAATTTTTTGGCTTCCCCTCCCCTCTCCCTGAACACTTGATCGTTCTGTAATTGTAACACCGAGAACTGTTGGAACGTGACAAAAATGACGAGATTTTGTACCGTATTTCCTCGAATAATGGCCGTCCCTCTATTCATGACATCCCTCGAATAATCGCCCCTTTTTAGTGGAATTATATAAAATAATCACCTCCTTCGAATTCCCCTCTCAGTTTCGAGAATATGGATTCCTCTTTGTTTAGTTATTGTAAATCGCAATGACATATTTTCTAGTCGACCTTTTCCGTCGCCTGACAAACAAATTTAATAAATATGCCCGATTCGCCCGAGTTTCCTTGACAATTGATCAACTCCAATTGTGAAACCGCTTTAATACGGCTGTTGTGACTGAGATCTCGTTTTTTCGTTATTTCTTCGATATGGGCTTCTTTGGGTTCTAAATGCAATGCTTAAAAGCGAATTGGAATGTCCATGTGCTATTTTATATCCCCCCCACCTTCCCCCACCTTCTCCCTTCTCCCTTCACCCGCTAACGATTGCATGTCCACATGCAATTCTTATCGCATCTTTAAAACGGTTAAATTAAATTTTTTATATATTTTATATTTTTGTTATTTATTTTGTTACCCTCGACCCTCGACATGGAAACTTTGCCCTCGACATGGAACCCTCGACCCTCGACAAAAAGATAGACTCGATTTCAGAATCGGAGAAATAACCGAAATGAAATCAAGACAAATATACTATTTATATGTCGGAAAAATCTGAGACCTTTCGGAGTACACAGCACGGCAGGATTTTGCCCAATTCCACGGCGATAGCGTGAATTTGTTTGATGACGGCCCGACGTTTTTGCCTGCGTGACATATCTCGCGACATAGCCTTTTTCAACAGTGGCTGAATTAATTAATGAAACTGAGGTACTAGGCTAAGACGAGGTGCCACGGGATAAGGAGACGCACTATAATCTATGATTACTACTAGTTTTAACATAATCACGGGTTAAATATTGAAATTTAACGATTCAAATCACTTGAATGTGTATTTGCTGGTTCAGTCACAGGGAACCCGAGCGCTTTATAGCTATGTAATACTTATGTATATGTAATAAAAACCGAAACGATTTACCTGTGTATCGTCGTTTTGTAAGGTATTTGCATCAGAGCAAAGACCGTGTTTCTCCGTTCAGTTTTATAATTTAATCATTTCATGAGCGACGGAAAACCATGACGAGTCTAGCCAGTTAACGTCTCCACTTTCAAGTACACATATACTTTTGCTACGAAATTTCGATATCAATGATGGTCTTTAAATTGCATATCGAACTCTACATTCCTAGAACACTAAAAATAAATAAGCCGCGTTCTCATCAACCGCGTGTATGAGTGGATCGATTATGGTAGCCATGTTGGATGTATATGTTTGGATAGCAATAGTAGTATAAAAAGAGACATGCCAAATACGACTCCCACTAGTCGCAAAATGTTTTAAGAAGCTTTTAAAATAGCTTTACCAAGTGGGTTTACAATATAGTTGTCCCCTTAGATCACCATTAGGATGCGACAAGTCTTAATTATCTATCTGTTTTTGCGCGCTCGATAAAATTGCATGCCCTTTGATCTTTGGGATAATCTCTGTAATGTCGACAGGAGGTTTTCACCGTTAGACAAAAGAAAATTTTAATGATGAGTGCATCATCATACGGTGCTTTTGTTTATCCTATTTGCCGCAGCATTCACTATCTATTCGATACACTAGTCATATTTCATCAATGTGGCGAGGCATCAAAGCAATGGAAGTTTCTCAGTGTTTGGATATCCATCCTGATGAAACCCCGGGATGAAACACTCTTCCTCGTATTTGATACTGGAATACATCATCGGCGGTTTACTTCTTTGCGGGTCTGGATGATTACTTTGTTATTTACCGGTCATGTACCCTTTATATAATTTCTACTCTACGTTCATAAAACGGATGCTTATCTAATATCTTATGTCACAACAAGGATAATTTAGATTATTGAAATGAAAAAGACTGAGGTAATACTGAAAACAGTGCATCCGGGTAACTATTTAAAAAACAAAGTAACGCTGTCCGACCGGAAGCTGTATGGTGGATCTATGGTTGCATTCAAATATGGACTTCCTGCACATTTCAATCTTTCAAGAGTTCATTTCAGGCGACAACAGAAATGAACACGCAAACATGCCAAACGAAATCAGTTGTTTTCAATGATCGCAGCGATCATGGCATCGATCAGGAAGAAAGTCAAGAAAGAGCGATCATTAGCCACAAATTTCTAAATTAATACGACATTGGAATAAATCAATTTGTGTCGTCCCCAGATGACATAAATATACCGGGCATCATATCGCTCGGAATTCAGACGCTCTCTTGCCGGCGCTCACAAGAAAGAAAGGGCAAGAAAGCGGATGACAACTCAACCAGTTTTTTCACGCGAAGCTTGTGCCATTCATGTACAACTGTATGCTTACTATACAGAGAGTGTCTCTGAAATAACAACAAAGGTGACCATTTCGTTTTCAAACCCCGTGTTTTTCCGCATTTCTTTCAGTGAACAAAGTGTAAAAATTGGCTGCCGTTAGCAATCATAAAGTGACTCTTAGAATATATGCGAAAAAAAAATATACTCTAGTTTTTTTTTTTCCAAGAAAAAGTCGACTCTCATCAGTTTTAAGCCTGTGCAGGCGGGAGGAGGAACATTTACGCGCCATCTTGGATTCGTTAGTGACGGGGGTAACAGGCTCCTGTTCGTGATTCTACTTTGTTATTTTTTTGTTTATTATTGTAGACTAAAATGCTATCCAATCACAAGCCCTGAAGTCTATGTCTAAAATGCAAATTAATGCCACTAATAGACCACTTTCATAATGGCGGCCGATTTCTTTTATATGTATGTTAATTAGCCTTACTGGCCTCATTTTAGAGTAAAAATTCTTTTGAATTTTGCGCATGTTACCGAGGCCAGTGAGGCTAATTAACATATATATAAAAGAATAAATAAATCGGCCGCCATTATGAAAGTGGTCTATAAGCTCTCCTACCGAGGTCTTTCAACGTGACGAATACCGTAAATGATCTAATAAACGCTCCCGATCTAATGAACGCCTCCTATCTAATTAACGCCCTCCTAAGCTGACAAGTTCGTATTGAACGCCCCCCTCTAACAAACGCCCCCTGTCTAATAAACGCCCCCCTTCCCTGAAAACCACACATGAACTAGAAACAGATGTACAATACAATCAATCAATTTATTTGCGTTCTTGCTTAATTAACACCAGTGTGCGAGTTGCGTCTTGCTCAATTTCCAGTTCAAAGTGAGGATAGCGCTCTTTAATGTTCTTCATCTCTGTGCTTAGGATATCAGCAGTTTTTTTCGGCTTGTCCTAGCATTGTAGCATCCCGGAATTACAAGGCCTACTTCACGTTTTCGTTTTCCGCATACTTGTACGGTGATAGAGTTCGACTCGTTTGAGGCTAAAAAACCAGCCAGTACTCTTGAAAGTTCAATGGATTTGTAGACGGTTTAGACTTATCAGCGGACGGACGTGATAGTCTGCTAAAGCTTTGTCATTTAGGTTATTATAATACCGTTATTTAGGTTACCATATTACAGTTATTACAGTTACAGTTATTAATTACAGTTATTAGAATAAACGCCTCTCTCTTTTAAACGCCTCTTATCTTTTAAACGCTCCCCTCGGACCCTTGCAATTTAATGAACGCCCCCGGCGTTTATTAGATCATTTACGGTATAATCCCAAGGCCTATATTTAGAATCTTTTGACTTATTTCCGGTGTTAAACATGATGTCACAGTTACGTAGGCCGTTTATCAGCCTTGCTTTGTTCAAATCGTTTCATTATTTAATAGCTGATTAGATCTTTTACTACAGGATCTGGTGCTTCTATTTCGTTATGGTGGTCTTTACAAATACAATTACTTGATTAAGGTTATGCACACTGTAGTCCACTGTAGTCGGAATTCTTGGTTTTTACTTACCTCGTATAATCAAAATTCAGAAGCAATATAAAACAGATTACAAATTCAAAATGTTTATGAAATTGTAGAGAGTTTGACTACACATCTGGGCCAAGTTTTGAAGCGCAAGAGCATTACGCTAAAGAGTTATATATAGGCGAACGAGTAATCGGACATTTTTAGTAAAAAATGTATGGAGCGACCATCTTTGTGTCCCCCCGGCGGGCTTATTAAAGGACACAAACATGGCGGCCAAGACTTTAAAGTCTTAATTACCGCAAACAAAAAAAATAATAAATAAAAAAATAAATAAAAATCTCATCATAAAGATTGGATTCACTTTAAGTTACATTAAATCGGCTTATAAGCATCCGATGGAAAAATAACTTTCAATTGGTTCAATTTTGTTTATTTTCACAGCTTTTCTGAAATAGCGTGATGCTGATTGCGTGACACATTTAAAAAACCTTTACAAATCGGAAGCAAAATCATTTGTGAAGGATTGTAACATTGGTATCTACATACCATTGTAGGGTGTATAGTTTAGATTTTTGAATTTTTTATGACGTCATGTGAAAACCATGAATAGAACTAGAGCGAGTCTAAAGACAAAAAGTGAGACCGGGGAGCTAAAGCTCGCGCGATAGGATCGGCGCTTGTTGCCTCCCCCACGAGTTAAGCGGGAAATCGCCAACTGTTTTGTAGTGTACATACCCTGTTTGCCTCGTCCCGCACTTATTATGGACTGCTAAAGAATATCGGCTTATGTATTGTATGCGTTAGAACATAGCCTGCGGGCAAGTTCCAGAGAGAGTTTGCTCGCTCGCAGGCTAATTAATAGAATGCGCGTGGATGCGCAGAATTTGAACTGGGGAAGAGAGGCTTGCGCAGTTGGTGCTTCGTGCCAGTCCCCACGCGCTTCCAAAATAGACGAAAGTACACCAAAATAAGGTATCAATTGACATATTTAACCACCCAATGTTCTCTGTGTTTCAAAGAGAAAGCAGAAAAGAACGCACGAGCCTACATCCTACATTCGTTTATATCATGCAGCCAGTTCAAGGACATCGTTAGAGCCAAAATTAAGTGCCTGTAACCCTCAGCTGAGTTCTTTTCACCTAGACCTCGTTTTCTGTCCGTGATGGCGGTTTCTGCAGTATAACCGACTGTACGGCAATGTTATAGCCAGTTGTATAGTTGACTGACCAGTGAAGGAATTCAGGAAGCCTGGCAGTTTATACCGGTGATTTTAGTAAGGTTAGTTTGAGTCTACTTTCCCTGGATTCAGAGTCAGTCGAAAGGAAATCGTATAAAATCAAAAGTGACTAAGATTGTATCGAGTATGGGCTCCATGTTGCTTGATGTCGATGTCGAATTTTTATTATATCAGACCGCCGGGAAGCAAGTCGTTCTTCCTTATGCAGTCGGCGCCAGATTCCGTGAATCATGCATCACCACGATAGCCTTTCCTGTTCAATCAGAATGATTGAGGTAATTGAACGCGAAACTCCTGTGAAAATAGTTGTTTCCTTATCAAAAATCGACGGTATCTTCGAAAACACTTTTCCTTGCCTGTCGATTTGCACAGCTTTACGAAGAAGAAGGATGGCGAACTTTACTAAATTACATTGGAGTACAAAAAGAAAATTTCAATCCTCCTACATTTTAATTTAATCCGATCCATTAAGTCTTTATTACCGATTTTCTCGTACATTGGTTTAAAACGAAAGGCATAATTTTAAAGCACTTTCATTCCAACAGTTCAAAATATAAATCATGAGAGATGTTCTGCGACCGTGGATGAAAAACTGAAGTAGAATCGTTCAAAAAAAAGCAAACGACTACGAACTTATTGCATCGACAAAACTGTGTTTGAGATTTTTTCTCTTACTTTAGCGATCTGAAGCCTTCTAAACCAAGGTAGAAAACACGCTCGACTACAACTAAAACTATATGGCGCGCGATTGAGTCATGTGTGCATTCAAGCAAAACATTTCCATTGTTTTAGTGATTGACAGCGGAGCGAAGGCCGCTGGACTTATGCAAATCACAATTTCAATAACTTGAATTCGAGAAAGAGCTAGAGGTCAAACTTAAAAGAAAGCTTGGATATTTATCAGCCGTGGATCGTGTCTAGCGTCGGGGAATAACATTTTCATCGACCTCTTTGTTTTCCCAGTCGAATTACGGCTGGCTTGAGCTAGACGTCTGGAAATTTTCCAAGATCTGTTTCATCCTCGCGACTAGCGTTTGCGAAGTGTGTGATTTTGAATTCTACTGCAGGTTTACAAGAGATACATCCGCCAAAGTGGTAAAGTGTAGCTTGTAAAACAGCGAAGTTCTTTTCAGCAAAGACAGTATGCATTGTTGTGTTCTACACAGGAAGCATTGAAGTGTTTCTCAATTCTTTATTTTCGTAGATAAACTTGCTTCTACGACTCACGTAAAAGACGGACCAAAGGAAATTGAACGAATCACTATGTCCGTTTGCAGCAGTTTCTGAGAGACCTATGAATGAAAATCTGGCGAGGAACACGAAAAAATAAAACAGAGGCATTGTGAAGGTATTTTAAAGGTAGGGAAGATGACAACGTAAGACGCATTGATTTTAAAAATGTAACACGTGATGGTTTTAGTTTTGTTTGTATCGCTCAAGTCCCGCTTGCCTCGATCTCGTCTCACAGCTAAACAGTCGAGAGGACTGAACGGTTGTAAAACGTGTTTCAGGCGGTACAAAATATAAAGAGCGGTCCGTGTTATCGAATAATTCTGAATTTATATCGTAGGAAGTAGAAGTCTTGCCGAGACAGATCACCGTATGCGTTTTCACGATGTAAACAGACATCGCTTTTCCCTCGTGAACGGCTTCATTACGACTTACAGTGTAGATTACATTAACAGTAATTTAAAAGTATTAAATGCGGGCAATCATTCAGAAACTACACTCTAAGCTTTTGAAATGTCCAAAGGACAGTTAGTTGTAATGAGGCTCTTAATTAGAAAACGAAATTCCTTACTTGGAAATAAATAAACTGTAAATCGGCCCCGACGCGACGTACACTGACAATTTATTCAAACATTACACGACTGGCTCAGAGACAAACGGGTTTTTAATTCATTAATAACATATTTACTGATTGATCGAGAATGGGTATTTGTTACCCCAGTCAGCCCTAAAACGCAAAATAATAACCCGGAGTACAGTCGGTAACCCTTTAGTTCTACGCAACAGCGCGCGTGCATATCCTCTTGAAATATTGTTTTTTTCCTATCCCATAATATTACCATAAGGACATGGCTACTGTGGCGCATTTATCTTATAATCACTAGTTATACTGTATTTACTCGATGCATCAATGATGCTGTGTTTAAATGATTCGTTTTGAATCTGAATGATTATTACTCACTCTCCTATCTCCGTGTATTTCAAAAGTTAGAATAATCAAATCGGAAAACGAAATATTCTTTATGATAACGTGAGACAATAGGCAACAATTTGGTCCCTATTTTTGAGAGAGTCACGAAAACGGTCTTAAAATCGAAACGTGGGTAATAGGACAAGAGCTTATGTTGGGTGGGGGGGGGGGGGGGGGGGGGGGGGGGGGGGGGGGGGGGGGAGGGGGGTACAATGATATGAAAATAACATAAAACTTTAAAGCAAAGATGAAAACAGCAATCTGGAGCCTAACGCTTCAGTTCTGTCGAGTTTGTAGAAATTTACTTTTGTGTACAGTGGAACCCCGCTTTACGGATACCCACTTAATACGGACACCCCGTTATTACGGACAGGTATCTTGGTCCCGGCCGAAAGCCCATACATTTCCTCACCCGCTTAATACAGACACCCCGTTATTACGGACAGTTGTCTTGGTCCCGGGCGATAGCCCATACATTTTCTCTAAAATTTACCCGCTCAATACGGACACCCGTTAATACGGACAACGGACAGTCATTCCCGTCCCGATCAAAACAATCTCATACAAAGTTAACCTTCTTAATACGGACAATTTGCCTAATTCTTAGCGATAAAAATGTTCTCAAATGCGCTAAGTCAGTCAGCTACACATATAATATCAGTTTTGTTGAAAGAAAATTACGAACGTTGGTCAAATCGTAATGTTTTAGTGTCCTAGTGGGGTTAGATGCAGTAATTTACTGCCGGTATTTTTCCTTAAAAACAATGAAACATTTCAATTACGTCATCCATGTGAACCCGTTAATACGGACACCCCGTTAATATGAACACCCTGTTAATACCGACAGTTTCCGTGGTCTCTTCGGTGTCCGTATCAACGGGATTCGACTGTACCTCCAACAATTTTTCGTTTCCCTCATTAAATACACTACAATAAGGGATACATGAAGTACATACCGTCTATAATGGAGGGACTCCGCTGTGCACGAGGAGCGCGGAAGTTAATCTTACGCATGCAACAGTGCTTTGTGGTTGCCGATACCGGTTTCTTTACAGGAAGGAGACATTGTTTTGTTTAATCCTCCGACTTTCGGCATTTGGGCGCCAAGATAGGATAAACTACACTGTTGTATTCTGTCCAAATAAGAGGTTACGTCGTTCAGAGCAGTTTTTAACGTAAATCGCACCTTTCCCATCTCGCCAAATTCATTATAGAATGTTCTTCACAGTTAATGTCTCTGCAAGAAGTGAACCATCTTTCAACTTGACCCTTCATACGTCCCTTTAAAACAAAACAAAACAAAAACAACTCTGATAAGTTTCATAGACTGTGTAAGCATGCGTTTTACGTCACGTGACAGGTTGATGACTTTATTTTATAAAGGAAATTTAAAATCGTCCTTTCCATCTCCTTGATACAAACACTTGAAATCGTTTGGAAGAATTCCAAATAGGCTGAAGCCGCCCACTCCCCTCGCATTATATGAGCCGCCTTCCCCAATTTTCCCCTTGAGCAAACAATATCGACGGCTACTGGCTAAATTCCAAGGTTGTGTTGACCATTGCCCGCGGCCAAGCACCGTCTATATCAGATATTCAGCTTCCTTGTCTTTGCGTTGGTCATGTGACCACGCGCGTCATTTTCTATATTATATTTCAGAAATACAGGGGTTTGAAATTCGTCTTTTCTTCAAAATATTGAATATCACTGCCTCCGCATTTGTGACCTTTATAAAAGATTTGGAAGTTTCCTTTGACCCAAAGAAAATATATTTGATTGAGAAACATAAATATACAGTGACAAAGCAGTCTTCAATCACTTTCTACGTTTTTTTTTCAGCTGTGGGTATTCTTTTACCGTGAAGTTTTCTACATTGTATGTCAGAAATGCAGGATTTTGAAATTCGTCTTTCTCTTCAAAATATTTAACATAACTCCCTTTGCATTTTTTACCTTTATAAACGATTTTGGAAGTTTTATTTGACCCAAAGAAAATATATTTCATCGAGAAACATAAATAAACAATGACAAAACAATCTTCATTGAACAATTTTTAGGTTTTTTGGCGTTGATAAAGAACCACTTTCAACTTTTCTTTGTTAGCTATGTATTCCTTTACCGTGATGTTTCCCTCGATCTATAGGTAGCTTTGGGCACAGAAATACAATACTAAAACATGCATTGACCTGAGACGCTTAATATTGCCTCTCTAAACTTGTTTGGCCATCAAGAAGTGGAAAGCGATAAGACAATAGTTCTGCCAACCCTAAGCTGTATCTTCGGACAAAAGACGTCGCTCAGCGTTCATTCGTGCGAAACAGCTGATACAACATGTTACAACATTTTCAAAACTTCCATCAATAGGGGAATCTTTGTTTACCATTTTTGCCTCATCAGCATATGCGCCTCGTTTTCTAACCTACCTACCAAAAAATTAACTCTGAATATTGAAAGGGCATTGCACAATTAGCTTTCTCTGGAAATTTGAGCCCAATATACTAAATACACTTCGTGCAATGCTGTTTTAGAAACTCAAAATTTTACAAAGAATGTATGGCTTATTAGCGCTTTTGCCACCCAACAATTTGCACAGATTACTAAGTTCAACAAGCTCTTTCAACTTTTGAAGTCAATTCGTATTTAGCACGGTGCCTTCTCTACGTAAATTCGTAAGCTAATGAAGCAAAATGTAAACAATGACGTCAGCAAAGATCGCCCTATTAGCAACGTTTCAGTGTACCACAAATGGCATTATAATATTTCAAAACTTTACAAGCGGGCTCCAATACAACTTGTGTCAACTTTCGCAATCAAGAGTAACGCTTTGGAACGTGTTTTGACCTGTTGTTAGGTAACCGATCATGGAATGGTACACATTTATTAATTCTAATTATTCACTGCCTCAGTGGATTGTTTTATTTGTCTCATTGGTTTCATACTTGTCTCTATCGCCATGGAATTAAAGCTAAAAAGACAATTTTGAAAGGATACGTCAACTTTTCAAATTTGGATAGGTAAAATATTGTAAAACTCCAAAGATATATTTTAAAAGAACAAATGACATTAATAACAACACACGGTATACTTTTCTTTATTTCGCTCGCGAGAACTTGACAACAATAGCAGTGTTTTGTGTAATTTTACACGCTTGAACCAACTTTATAAAAGAAACCGCAGCGTCCATCACACGCATATTCGAAAAATGCATCTATAATATCATGTGATCTGCGATCTGACCAAATAGTACATTTGTTGGTTTCTGATTGGTTGAAAGCAACCCACGTGTCTTGGCAGTAAAGAAGATAGCCGCGTATCAGAGCATTAAAAAGTTAATATATTTCGTAACCGCATTGTGAAAGTCGAATTAAGGAGGATATTTGACGTTCTTGGCAAATACGTATATTGTTCGATATATTTCATTCAATTGCCGAATGGTTTGTATTGTAAATGAACATTTTGGGGGCATGGATTCCCAAATAGATTAGGCTGGCCGAGACTAATTGTAGGTTTAAAAAACGGTCGAAAAATAGACAACTGCGTTATTTACATAATGGTCGCGGTTATACGATACAACATTTTACCTATGTAAAATCGAAATAACAATATCCTCGGCACGCTTAAATTTGAATTTACCTAGGTAAAGTTGTTTTCTTCGTGTAACCGATTTTACCTAGGTAAAATTTACCTCTTTGACATGTCCTAGAACACAATAGCCCCCCCCCCCCCCCCCCCCATTGTTACACGGCAACCTTAAATTTGAATTTACCTACGTGTAACCGATTTTACCTAGGTAAGATTTACCTAGGTAAATTTTAATGATCACACCATGGAAAACAATATAATCCTAGTTAAAAGCTTACATGGGTAGAAGGGTCGATTGGTTTTCCCAGGTAAACCAACCAGCGAAATGTCGAGTTTTGACAGCGAGTTTTGACGCTCTCGCTGTCGTTTTCATCATAATGAAAACGCAGATCCTCAAATTGTTTTGTGCAATTAAGGTTTAAATTATTCAAAAACTGAACTCGCGTCTTTTAAACAACCTTGCAATTAATTCAAATTTCTACATGGTGGGGTCGAAAACGGGACTCTGTAAAACGCGGTTACGGATGGCGGACGGCGAACGGCGAACGGCGGAAAATAATAAATACATAAAATAAATAGATCAGTGAATAATAATGTATAAAATAAAAAAATAAAAAAGATAAGTAAATAAGGACAAAATAAGAAAAAAAAAAATCAAGAAAAAAAATCACTATTAGTCGAGACATTTTCGAATCACTGTCGAAAATGTCCGGCAGTTTTCGGTACTCATTGGAATTTTTCGGAAAATGATCAGAAACGTTCGAAAATTGCAGAAATCGTATTCTGTTTTGTTAATATTTCATGTTTCATTCTCCGCGCACTCGTGTATTAATCATTGTATCTATTTATTCGTGAGCTTATATACGAATTTATTCTTTAAAGGAATGACTTGAGATGAAACTAAGGTCATTTCAGAAATCTTCGAAAAATGCTCAGAAATCTTCGGAATTTCAAAAATTCTTATTCGCGCACTAATGTATTAATGTCTGTATCTTTTTTATTCGTGATTTTATACTATCAAGGATAATGGATGGTATCACCAGGACCGATTAGACCGATTTAACTCGAACAAAAAATATCTCCACCACCCGATGACGTCGTAAATAAGTAATTTAAGGTTACCGTGTACCTTCGGGGGTGTCTCCAGTATAACAGCTCTAGCGTCTTAAGATTACACTTATATACCTAAACCCAGATATCAAATTAAAGCTTACAGAGCTGGCTATCTAAATATGGAAACCATTTGGTAATAAAATTGTCGAATTTTTTACGACGTCTAAATTCGTCCGAATCAGCTTTAAAACGCTGTAACTCAAAGCGATTGTTGTATTCTGCTAATTTGATTTGTTCTCTGTCGGCGATTTCCCACATTCAATTGCAGTGAAAAGTTACAGAATATTTTCGAAAAAGGGAGAAAAAAAAAATTGGAGTGATCGCACGGAAATGGCTCTTGACGAAAAAGTTTTCGGAAATAAGAAATTCGCCGACACGTTTTTTGTTGATTATATGTTAGCCTCGCTTGTGTCCAAATTTGAGGAAAATCGAACAAATGCCCTTTGTGTTGTAGCTCTTTAAAGTGTCCCCTACAAGCGAAAAGTTAACTTTGAGAAAACAGCGCTTAGAAAAACATATCGCTTCATAAACAAACTCCGTCCACAAACGTTATACCGTCATTTCTCCGTCAATTTTCACTATTTTTCGATGTTTTCTTTTGGATGAAAGTTCATTCTGTAAACTTTATTTTTACGCCAAAAAAAATTTAATAAATTTTCGATCTGAAGGTACACGGTAACCGAATTTTGTTCCTATTTATTTTTTGCTATGAAAACGCAAACAAAAACGCAAACAACGACAATAGCAACAACTGAAATTTTACTGAAGGACATAAACTGGGAACATTTTACTGAGAACTCGAGCTGTTGATCGGTTGGCAAGAAACGTATAAACCAGGGTATGCTACAATAAAAGAAAGATGGCTGTTTAGCCCTGATGCACGCAGCACTCCAATGAAAATATATATTACTTTTCTTACTATTCAATTGCCCTCCGTGCTGGAAGCTTCTCATCATGTTGGAGGCTACGACCAGATCACGAGGAGGAAGCGGAATCTGCCCTCCCGGTTTAAGGCTGTTAGAATACCCATAACACATGCTCACTTGAGGTGGGCATAACTTTAGGGGATAGACAATAAACTGCCCTTGCAGTGGGGATGGGTATGGAACCCTTCCAAGCGCATTGTTATTATTACTAATTTGGGAAGGACTTAAAAGAGACGTCAGGGGCCGTTCTGACGGTTGTGAAACCACTGGTTGCGGAGCTGTGATGGGTGGCAGTACCGGAGACGGGTGATGGTGCTACAGAGGGAGGCATTACCAGAGAAGGCGGAGGCGCATCGTAGGAGGGTGATCCGAAGATGTCTCGACTAATAGTGATTTTAAAAATTTATTTTTCTTATTTTTTATTTATTTATTTCATTTTATGCATTATACATTTATTTATTTTTATTTATTATTTTCCGCCGTCCACCGTCCGCATCCGCCGTCCGCATCCTCTTTTTACAGAGTCCCGTCGAAAACCCCTTAACAGATGCGGCAAAATACCCCAGGGGTTTCTCCAAGCCTCCATTTTGAACGAGGAGAAAGCCCTGTAGATCCTGTAGATAACGAGATTGACACAAATTCGCCCCGTTCAGTTCAAGCTATTTTAGCTACTACATGATCTGTTTCTTCGCCCACAGAAAAAAAAACGTTACCATGGCAACTGACATAGGCAAGGTCCCAGTAAACGGCCACAACAAACACGAAGAACCAGCCGCATTAATAACTGGATCAGAATGCCAGGCTCCTTTTATAGATGACAGTGTTATCGTTGATGACGATGAAGGGCTTCCTCTCATTTCTGCTGTGTATTCTCTGGCGACGGATGGGAAAAGCGAGGAGTCTGCATTTTCTGGTCAGTTCAGTTTCACAATAACTTTAAGGGTGTCAGACTGCCGATGGGCTAGCCTTTAACTTCAAAGAGTGCCAAAAATAAGAATTAAAAACTGCTGAAGAGGTTTCATTTGAATAGTTACACCATAGTTATTTCCCCATAGAAAGTTTGAACTGCCTCACATGCCTCCATTCTTGACTCTTTCACAGTGGGAGTAAACGGATTGAGGTATTACGCGTATATGGTATATAATAACACAACACCTTTAAAAATCTTTGTTTTTGTATTTATTGCAGGCACTAATAACATTCGCGTTTTGAACTCCAGTTCAACGACTGGCTCGTTGCAGATAATCGATTTTTCAAAGTCTGTCTCTCTTAATTCAAGTTCTGTTGTGAAGACTGGCACATTGCTTAAGAGTGGTTCGACAACTACGAACGTTTCTGGTGGAATTCAAACGAATGCGTTCCAGAGCAAGGAAACTCTGTCACCTCAGAATATCGGTAACAACACTTCAGTTAGTAAGACACCAAATGAGACCACCCATTCTTCAGAAAGTACACTCATTTTAGAATCACACGGACGAAAAACTAACCTGCAGATGAGTGAAGCTTCAGCGAGAACAACATCCGCGTCGAATGTCCATTCTCAAGGGAATATGTCGCACCTAGTAAATTTAGTAAACAGCGTAAGCAAGGTGGAGCCTCATCAAGCGATTCCAACTTTGAAATCTACACCCGCTGTCACTAACAAATCACCGCCATCGGTAACTTTAAACAAAGTGTCCGTTGTGACAAAGTCTGTGTCTGCTGCACCTGCTAAACCACCAGTATTGCATTTACCAAGACAGATTGCTATGAAGCAGCCTGTCACAACAACAGCTGCCAGCAAACAGACGTCGATTGTTTTGAACCTTAAACCAGGCGAGCCAATACCCAAGGTAATAAATTTGCTAGGCCAGGACGGAAAATCAATGGTAGTGTTGACTTTATCCGACGGCGGTAAACAACTTCTATCGCCAACTGGTTCTCCGCATACGGGAGGAAAGATCTTGATTCCAATTCCGTCTAACATATCCTCATCTCCTCCTAAACCCCCAAAAGTCGCCCTTGTTAACAAGGTATATCCCATTGCGCCACTCCCTGTTAAAACAACTATAGTGCCGCCACCGACAAGCGCTACCCCAATGATCATTTCTGTTTCTGGTTCACAAAAGCCACCTGCAGTTAGCACTGTGGTGGGTTCAACAATGTCGTCTGTTTCCGCGAGCGTTTCGAAGTCGTCTGAATCACGTGTTTCTGTGGTCAGTCCGAGTGCTTCTAGCATTGAACTGGGAAGCACTATTGGGTCATCTCCAGTTACCTTGACAACTCCCAAAAATATCACGCCGTTGGAACCTAAACCATCATCATCATCAACGACTGATCAGTCGACTGGACTTTCACCTCAAGAAGCGAGGATTCAAAGGCTTAAAGAGCTTATCAAACGTCAAGAAGACGCCGTAAACAAACTTCGCGAAAAGAGGCGTTTAGAAATTGAACGAATCAGGGATCCAGCGGTAACTTCCGAATTGGACGACGATGCGGATACGGGCGACTCGTTAAAAAGCGAAAGAGTTCCCTTGGCTGAACAAAAGAGACCTTCAAGTCCCTTTGCTGTGCCTCTTCCACCGAAGAAGCGAATCAAAGATTATGACTCTCGTTTCAAGACTAACGTGGCTAAACCAACAGATTCTTCGGTAACACCTTCTGAAGGTGCGTTTATTCCGAACGCGGAAGATAAAGCCTTTGTTCAGTTGGTTGGGCTGGAGAACGTTGTAAAAAACATAAAATAACGTGACTTAATATTGGCATAGAATGGTCCTCTAACGGATTTTAAAATGAAGTATTTGTTGGCTTTGTTTTATTTCTGAGAAGCATGTCAGTGTCACGCGTGCTTGTGCCTCATTAGTCTTTTTTTATATTTTCGAAATCTGATTGGTCAGTTTCACTTGAACATCATGATCGCTTTTTTGTGTAGATATGTACCGAGCGCAAAGGAAAACAAAGGTAGAAAAAAGGATGCCTCGAAAAACAGTTAACTACATTACAAAATGCAACGTGTTACCGAATAACCTCTGCTTATATGTCAATATATTTCAGCAGTAACTCTAATTTTATTTTACAATACAATATAGCTTTTAGAGGACCACTCTGATAATGCAATCAAATGTATTAAGACAAGTTTTAGACTCCTTTAAATTTATTTTGAAAAATCGTGCAGTAGCGTTAAGTTTCTTTGGCTATATATCTTATTCCTATTGCGTTACAAACCTCATAAGCCGCGAATGAAAGTTGTGTTATTACACGTTATTTTTAAAACAGAATTGTCGGCAACGGTGAGATTCATTAACAAAGATATTTTAGAGCCAGACTTGTAAGCTGCGCTAGCGTTTCATATTAATTAATATATTGTAACTTCATGACGTCTTAGAGCAGTTTTCAATTGAATGTCGTAAAACCAAAGTAATCCCCCTGGCCAATCACAACAGACGCAGACAAAGCAACAAACCAATCAAAACTCGAACAAGTACATGTAGCCGCAGTCAAGCGCGGGAAAACGCGTGCGAGCAAGTCACGTTGGTTTTGGTTTTACTTCTGATTGGTGGATGAAGTGGCGCGATATTTTTTAACCAATCACAAAGCGTAGCAATTCAAAATCAGTTGCAAAATTTATTTCGTTACTCGATAAACAACGACTTTTTCCCTGGTTTAGACTTAACTTTAAAACGGACGACGTCACAAAACCAGTAAAAGAGTAATAGTAATGTATTTTTTTTTTCGAGTGTGGGAGAAATCCTTAAGGTGATTCCTTTGTATTGCATTGCGCATCACTACTGCGCATAATACCTTGCGTCATTTGCGCGTGCACGAGCGCGCGCACTCCGAAGCAATAGGCTTTCCTTTGAGGATTCAGTTCTCTTAGTAAATAAGCGGTTGTTTTCTTCTAAACGAGCTTGGTGACCTTTCTTTTTTTTTTTTTTGCATAAATCCATTCTTTTAAGCCTCATCTTTGTGCTGTAAATCATGTCAGAAAAAAAAGTTATCGCGAAAAAAGCATACGTAGCCATCGCTCGTGGACACAAAATTCTATCCTCGAGATCATGCACCCGACGAATATTTTTAGTTAATACCTTTTCAGGACGTATGCCTGTGCCATAAAACAAACATCAAATTGTTCCGTTTGGTCAATACATTACATCTATTTTGTTATTTCAAGAATTACTTTAAAGCTGTGCTTCCTGTCCCTGCGAAACGTAGTGTGAGCTGATGGAATAAACGTGCGCTTGATTAGTGCAGTTGCAAGGATTTAAGGGTAACTTGAGACAATTATATCTCCTAAACGAGCTTGGTGACCTATATTTTTTATTGCAGATTTCGGATCACTATATTGTGGGAAACAATCAAGGAAAGTTTAAAGAAAATCTTATGTCAACTTTTATTTCTAGGGAATCACCTTGAGTGTAACAAAATTAAAATGAGAGCTATTAAGTAATAATCCGCATAAGAAGGATAGTGCTGAACGGCAATGCACGATGGAATGTCAACTTTTTTCATTGTTACAACTAGTGATCTCATTGGCCTAGACTTAAAAACTGCTAAACTGTTAAGGTTCAAGGTGCATTTTGTCTAATTTTTTAAGGTTTCAAGTAATTTGAGACCCAATCGCACAACATGCAAGTTTTAAAAGATATTGTATGTGGGGAACTTCATCAAAGAAGCAAAATTATTAGCTATTGTCTTCTGCTATTCTGATTGGTTAAGCACGAATATTTCCTAAAATTTGTTTGACGCAAATGGATTTTCTTTATTTTTATAATGAAATATAATTATGAACCATCAGCTCCTCCTCTATTCTTGAAACCAAAGATATTCTATGTGGGAAAGAGCCAATGCCGCAGAACAATGAAGTTTACTATAATTCTTATGTGGAGCATTACTTAAACAGTTTACTTTAATATGGTGCTATTAATTATGTGTATGGTATCTGAAAATGCGACCATTCAAATGAAAGCTATTGAGAAGCATGTTATGCTGTACAGCGTGGTTCTATTCAAATGAAAGCTGTTGGACACTGCTTTTCCGTTGAAGTGTTAATTATGCAAGGTGATTCGAGCGTTTGGATTTGTGGATGAAAACCTATAGGGTGACCATTGAGAAGAACTTAACTGTGGTACAGTTTATTGTGTTGTACAATGTTGTTCTGCCCTTCCAGTCGATGTGGATGAAATCCTGAAGTGTGATCCTTCAAATGGGTATATACTTCATGTTAACATACCATATGGGGATCCTATCATATAAGGATCCTAAAAACTCATTTTAAAATAGTTAGCTTTTATTTGCTGTTATGGGTAGTGATATCCATGACAGTAAATAAAAGCTAACCATTTTAAAATGAGTTTTTAGCCCTAAATAAGTGCCGGATTCTTTGATGTGCATAAATTAAAACCCACCATGAAGTATATCCCTTCAAATTTAAATTATTGAGCAGTACACTCCTGTGGTGCTGCTTATTATGCGATGTGAGGTGATTCTGACTTTTGAGTCCGGACGATGAATAGACAAATTCGGCTAACGCATTGTTGTACCCAATTCAAAAATCTTTTGAGATTAGAACTCTTTGTTCGTCATATTTTCATATCAATGAAGCATTGACATGGAAATTAGATGGAAATATTGTGAACAAAGAATCTTATTCCAAGAAGGTTTGAATAGACCTTATCACGGTTTTTCCAAATTTTTATATTGGCTATTGAAAAAGGCCTATTATATTGGCTTTGGATAAGGCCTATTGGGTACAACAATGCGTTAGCCGAATTTGTCTTTTGAGCATTACTTTCCTGTGTAACTGTCTATTAAGCTATATGGGGTGATTCTGACTTTTGACTCCGTCGCTGGATGAGTCTGGATGATTAAGTTTGTGCCGGATGTTCTTTTTTGTGAATAATCTAGTTTGGTTTCCCTTTTTCAAGTAAACATTTCAGAAGTTTGTAAATAAGCGTGTTTGGCTCTCACGCTTCATTTGAAGGGTCACACTTTTGGATACATCATCCAGACTCAAAAGTCAGAATCACCTCACATCGCATAATAAGCAGCGCCACAGGGGAGTACTGCTCAATAATTTTCATTTCCTTTTAGTGAAAACATTGGGTCTCATTCTCGCGGGCTCAGAAACCTGATTTTGAAGCATCCATTTAAGTCACAACCCTAGTATAACACCCTCTATTCATGGAGCTGCAACGCCAGACAAAATGTTCGGGACACTGCGCCTCTCAGATACCCCTCCCCCTTACCAAAGTTGAAAGAGCTAAAAGGTCTTGTTTTTTACGCAAAAATCGCCGGTTTTTTCAACTTTGAACAAGGGGGAGGGAGGTTGAGATATGTTTGATCAAGTGTCCCAAGGAATTATGACTTTGGTTGTGGCAAGGAGGCGGATTGAGCTGTTGCGTGATAAATTGCACAGTGTAACACGGGCTGGCTTCCATATGATTGTCGACCTTGACTTTATCGCTGGCCTACGATCGCTTATTACGGAGTTCGTGATAATGGAACACCACCCTTAGATAGTAGACCTGACTTTAATATAAGTTCATTTGTAGCCAGCCTAACTTATAAATTGGGTTGTGTGCTTCTCGTTCCCTTCAAGTGGTTTGTAGTCTGCGGCGAAGTGTTAGTGATGTCATATCAGTTGACATAGCAACTTCAATCTCATGGTGGATTGGATTCATTTACAACATAAGAAAAAGGTTAATGACGAAACGAAACATATCAAGTAAAATGAAGTTACATTATTGCCGGATTTGGCAAGAATTCCATTCGATAACGATTTCCTTTTCTTTCTTTTCGAGCAACAGATAAACGAAAGTAATACAGTTGAAGTTGAAGTTAAAGTTGACTTTGCACGCACGAGTGATTGCGAAAGACTGATTAAAGTTTGAAATAACGCAGTAACGTGCGTGACGGATCACCTTGTGTGACCGGAAATGCGACTGTAAAACAAATCATAACAATTGAATTAATTCTTGTGACTCTTGAAAAGTTTGAAAGATTTCCCATAGTTTTGTCCTCTACATTACAAACAAGTAATCGCATGTTCCCTCGTAAAAATAAGGATTAATATCATGCGTGTTTTAAGAAGCTGTAATACTCGCTCGCCTAGAACTCTTGAACGAATTGCTCTTGTGCTTCAAAATTTGGCCCAGATGTATAGTTTTAAACTCTCTACAATTCCATTAACATTTTGAAATCGACATCTGCTTTTTAATGCTTCTGAAGTTTGATATGACGTAAGTGCAAACCAAGAATTGGTTATTTCCTGGTATTGCGGAAGCTATTGCTGGTGAGCTATTGCGTTGCGACGTGGGAATGTTTATTATCTTTTGCCGGAATCGTTTGTTTTACGTCACGTCATTTGGTGATCGCAATGTCCGCAACACTAAAAAACTGCTTATTTATTATTCATCGACGCAGTGGACTGCGGACCAGGTCGCGATCACTCAGGAGAGGTGGTCGCTTTCAAGAGGTTTCGACTACAGTGATATTGATTTTACTATAGTTGATAACGTGCAATAGCTATGAAACCTGAGAAATATCTTTGTTCGATGTGTTTGTTATCGTTTTTTTCGGCCTGACCGTGCACAACCACAATAGATGTTGACCTTTTGTTCGAGTAATCGACCAATAGAAATGGTGCTATTAAGGGCCCACCTTCACCCAAAATGCTCTGCGCGCCGTGATCACTTTCTGTGCTGAATTTCGTGTAACACGAAATTCACGCTTGAATGCGTGCAACCAATCAGATCATGCGTATGAACAATCGAGCATTTCAAAACAAAAACAAACGACCGCAACGTTTTTTAGGTGAAGGCGGGCCTTTAAGTTTTTCAGTCATAGCGTGTGATCTGATCAAAAAACAAAAGATGTGCACGGTCAAGTACGGTTCAACATAAATTGTAGCTCCTTTGTTATCGCCACGGATTGAAGTTTGCAAGGTTTCATAACCAGACCTTCGATTAACTATGGTTTGACTGGAATTGGAAAAGTGGTCGCTTACAGGAGGTGCTTGACATGGAGGTTCGACTGTAGTCGCTATTCGCAGTACAGTATCGATGAATAATAATGAAACAAGTGTCACCATAGTTGTTTTTAACAACTTGTTATTGCTGCGGAACGAGCGCAGCGAGTGACCAGCAACATAATCAGGATTTAAGAGAAATATATGAGGAAAAAAATATCAGCTAGCAAAAATCTCAAATTGATCGCTTTTTACCAGAATTCACTGCGCCACGAACACATTTTGGGCCAGAATGCACTGCACCACGAACAATAGCCTCGCTTGCTGCTTCAAGCTGGGGGGCTGCGAGATTTGTAATATTTTGGTCCAACATCGGCCCAGTCGAAATCGGAACTGAAGTGTCGAAGACTACCGCGAGTTGAGCGAGGACTGTGAGGCATGGTGATAGGACCGTTGGATAGCAAAGATTTTCGAAGATTGTACGGAATAAAAGACAAATTTATTTTGAGATCACTCCGACAGCGGTCGATGAGACTGAACTGAGCTGAGCGCGTGGGGACGCGAAACTTGAGCTGAGCTCGTGGAGACGCGAACACGATACGGCAAGCTATTGTAGTAACGCAACATACTCATTATAGACATTGCGAGAACTTAATGCGTGAATTACAAAACAAAATTAGTCTTATCAGCTGGAGTTTTCGTCGATTCATCCCGGTTACATTTGCTTTGCTTCCCCTCAATAAACGAAAGAGAAAATTCTGTAATACCAGCTAGACGATAAAACAGCATTATTTCAACAAATTTACCGCAGCAATTACTATCTTTTGGATACACTAGTTAAAACAGCATATTGTTTTTAACCTCCTCTATAAAGCGACAGCAACTCATATTTCAATGTCTAAACAAACACAAGTTACAAGGAAAAATTTGTCCCTATAACTGGGAATCAAAACTTCAATATGATACAGTAGTTTGCGTTGATAGGTGCTTTGTACATTGAAATTACTACAGGCCCATAATTGCGTTCGACGATAGGAGAACGCAGTCCTAATCTTGGGGTTCCTGTGGTCACCCATCACGTGATTTCGCCGGTGTGAAGAATCGAGATTTTTTGGGTGGGCGATGTGCAAAATCTGCGCCATTTTGAATAATATGCACTTATTGACTGAGTGGGGAGGGCCGGACCGTACGGACCGTACGGACCGAGCGCAGCGGGGTCCGTGCGCCATGACCGAGAGCCAAATATTTTCCCTTCCGGCCCGACCTAACTCAGTCAATAAGTATTTTATAATATAACGAGAAAGTACAAGAAAAGTCGGGCAGTGCGAGGTCACTTGAACTCGAGCGGGGCCGGACGGCTTTTTCCGGACCGGCTCACGTCAACCCGTCCGGCCCCGCTCACGTCACCTTGCGATTCTACTTTCTGTAGGATTGCGTCAGCGGGGCCGTACGGTCATATTATAATAGACAGATTTAGCAAAGACAACGCGACGTGAAATGAGGACGCGACACCGCGCGGAATAGTCTGGACCCGACTTCCGGTCCTTACGATCACGTTCTCGGGTCAAGCTCGCGTCGCGTTCACGACGGCATTTGGGTTGTTTTCACGTCGCCATCACGACGCGGGTGATCTACCGCCAAGAAAAGCCTTTTTTCGAGTTGAAATGGTAGGAAAAGGTAGGGAAATTTATTTGGCTACCTAAAATTATCATTTTAGTTTAATATTTCATGTGTCCTCAAAGCCTATAACTTTTAAAAGCCGACAAAAACTTGTTGATACTGATTCGGTTTTGTGTTTGTTTTCTTGAGTTTTCATGTCAAATCTTTTATTCGACTTTTTTGTGGAAGAATGGTGCTGTTTTGCTTGATAAGTTTCTTATTCTGGAGAGATAATAAAGACATGAATTTATTCTGCATTTTTAGCGGTTACGGTTTTATAACATATGATAGAAAATCGCGGTGGTTAATTACGGTGTTGTTCATTTTAGCCCAATTACAACAAAACAACAAATTCAACAACAACACGCTATAATTAAACTACTTACATAACTTTAAGCCAAAACTTAAAAACATTTAATATGTAGATTTAATAAGTTCACTGTTACATTTATCTTGCTTATATTTTAAAGGATTTGAGTGTATAATGGAAGGAGGAAATGGAACTCAGCAAAAAGCGACGGGGGAAAAAAGTAAGCGTATTTTAGAACTCAGTAGTGCGCGAAGTGATGAGCTATATTTTATCGCTCACTTTTTCCCATTTTTTGTGTACGTTAATAGTTTATGTGTACTGCTGTAGAAGTGAACCCTCCCACCAGCCTTGGTATTTTCACCATTTTAGGTAATAGAGTCTTGTACGTAGTTGTGATTTGTAACCCATTCTTTCGTTTGATTTATACTTAATTTGATCGGGTCGCAAGCAACACTCGGTAACAACGTTTTACCGCCCTTCGGGTATGAATTTTTTTATATATAAACCTCGACTTTTTAAGCAAGGTGGAAATACAAACTGTAAAAAGTCACGTTTCTGTGTGCTTTCATACGTCATCGAAAACAAACTTAAAAGGAATCGACAATATTTCCTCGCGCTTATAAGCCGTTCATGGTATAAATGTTGAAAACAACATTGTCAAAATTAAAATTAGGATCGCACTTTTCAGTGACAAATGACAAATATGTTTACCCAAAGTGTTTATCTGAAGATAGGTTTAAGTTACAATCCAAATAAAATATTATAAGTTTACTTAAAGTGGTACTATGATCAAAAATTGTGAAAAACTCATTTTTTGTTTTCGTTATCAGAAAAAGGTGTAATAAATTATTAACATTGGTATTTTCATTCTACTCTAGGTCAGTGATGGTGTGAACTGAGCAAAAAGACTTTGTCATGTTAAAGGAAGTGGCGGAGAGTGTTCATCAGTAAACCCGGAGGCAGGGAAATGGGCATTGCATGGCAGGGTGTGGCAAGCAAATTGAACAGTTCTGCGTCAATGTCCGAGCTGTAGATCAGTTTAATAAAAATTCATGTCCCAGTTTTCAAGTCGGTGTCGATGCGAACAGATGATATCCTGTGGGATTTGCAAATTATCAACAAAAAAAAAATTGCAGATGGTCTTTTGCAACTCGCAATTAGAGTGCGACATTCAGCATCTTCCCAATTGTCGATGTCAAAGCGCTTATTCAAAGTCTGAGGACTGTTGTCTTTCGTGCGAAATTAATAACATATTTCTTTTATATTTCCCTTTTCCGATTTATCTATTAACAGACTAAAAGGACACGTAATGGAGACAGTGGATTGTTCGGAAAACAAATCGAATTCAAGAACATGATCGACGTCGCTGTCGTCTTGTTTTCAGCTTGCTAAATCCCTTTTGCCCGCAACGCGACGGCGTTGTCGACCCAGTCTTAATCTGTCATTTCTTGTGCGCGCGCCGTCCTCATCTCACGTCACGTTGTCTTTGCTAAATCTGTCCATTAAGAACTACGCGCACGCATCTATTTCTTTTTATCAAGAGCGCGGGCTCTGCGCGCGCAACTATTTTCAGCTGAAAACCTTTCCAAGATTGTCGCGGGCTCTCAACGAGTTACCGAACGGACCGTTCTTTGCGTGGAAAGGAATACAATCATCATTACTAGGTTCAATTGATTTTTTCAAACTTTAATGCGATGTTTCTTAAAAAGTTCATCGTTGCTAATTGTCAAAGCCTTATCAGGGAAGTGTTCACTACTTCAAGAGTATATGGAAAGCCCGATGTCGGCATCCGAGTAACGACAAACCGAGCACCTTTGCTGTCGTCCTGCTGCTTTGACTTGATGTCGACTTTTCTGAACAAAACGGGAACTCAACCGAGTCATTGTACTCTGACCCATAGCGGTCACAAATACAAACCAAATGAACTGAGTGATTGTGCTCGGTGGACTGATACCACATGATGTAGGTGGATGTGTGGATTGTTTCTTTAAATCAGTTTCACACCAACTGTATAGGACTGCTGACTTGCACCTTGAAATCCGTATAACTGGAATAAGCCATTTACAGGATTACACAGAATTATATTTTGTAAGTATTTCTGATGATCACTGGAATAACTATATTCGACAAATGTCAAAACAAGGCACATGGTGTGATAATATCATTATGCAAGCTGTGGCTAATGCATATAACTGTGTCATTCATATCACAGAATCTAATACAGATTCACCTGAAAATACATTCCTAACTCCTGTTGCTGATCAGGAAGGACGGAGACAATTTTCATTGGATATATCAATGAGTTGCACTATGTTTCAACAGTGACTGTGAGAAATGGTCAAAGTAAAAACAAACTGAGATACATAAAGAGAAAGTTATCAGAAACCAATAAAATCAAACAATGTAGACATCTCAAGCACAGAGATTCACATTGTTATTTCATTAAAACGGTAGTAAATTTGAAATTTGTCTAATCCTACACCTCTTAGAAATCGACTTGTGCTTTCGGCACCTCACAATACTGCAATTATTAAATCCTGATTTAAGATGTACCCGAAATCCCTCTCCTCCCCCCCCCCCCCCCCCCCCCCACCCTCCCACACACACCGACCTTAATGACACTTTTTTAAGGGCAAATTAAATTTCCATAATAGCAATTTCGAACGTACTTCATTAATCCCTGATTACGCCTAGTATATATAGATAGGCTGAGCCGTAACAGCGTAGCTCTCTGAACAGAAAGCCGATGATAAACTTGACTAAGGTGTAAGGTAGGAAGCAAAAAAATGAAGATTGATGATCGGGCTATTTTTCAATTTTAGCAATTCTCAAAAACAGTATTACGCGACCGTCTGCACAGTACATTTAGACCGTACAAAAGTTCACAAAAACAACTTTTTCTCGGTCTAGAATAACTAGTATGACTTTTTTCCCAAATAAAATACGCCTATCGCGTATCAAAAATTGCTCGAGAAACTGATTTGGAAATCAAAATTGCAAAAAATACACAAATAAGGCGACGCGAGTGAAGTTAGAACTATAAAATCCAAGTCTTGTTTTGTTTACATAAAATCGCTTTTCAACCTATGTAATGAATGAACAAACACAAAAATAGACAACACAATCTTCTTTAAAAAAATTTTATTCAAATCTCAATAAGTTTATGCAGTTTAAAAGCAAAACGCGTACCATTTATAGCGCATCGAGGCCGAAATGTCTTTGAAATTTAAGAAATCAATACAACTGAATTTGAGCACGTTTTATAAACAATTCTACAAAACTAACGAGAACACACAAAAAAATTAAAGTGCCTATGAAATGAAATTTATTTTTTGATGTATTGAAAGTTTCACATTTTTAGACCTTGGAATAAAAGGTTTAAAGTGTTAGGGACGATGCGAAATGCTTTTTTTATGGTCTCAAAGTTAGGTTGTTGGCGCTAAAAAGTGGCTCCAATTTGTGCGCGGCCAAAACCAGTGTCATATTACACTGTGACGTAAATAGTTGTACAAACTGCTGCGGGAATATAGAGAACAAGAGAGCTGACAAGAGACGTCGCTAGAGGTGGACAATATTATGTGGCGAGCGGCCTCAAACATACGAGATATTAGAATTCTTCGATAACAGAGGTTGTAACAAAGCTTTATTTTGCTCTAGAGGAAAATAGGCCGGCGAAATACACGAAATTTGTTCGCCGACATCGGAAAGGGTACGTCGAAGGGATGTTGTTTTCAATGAAAACGCTTATTGTTGAGATTAATATTATTTTACAAAAACAAAATAACATTCCGGCCGGTGAGGCCGTTTAATCAAGCATAATTTTCCAATCCATATCCTGTTTAGAAGTTCCTTCAAGCCTCAGCTCGACTGGAGTGCTGTCGAAGTCAGTGAGGCCTAGAAAAATATACTGACTCGATCGACGCTGACTGGCGAGTAATATAAATGTTTATACGGTATTCCGAATTATAAAATTCAAAGTGCAGCGACGCAAGTGTTCACTAGCAGGCTTCTATTCTACGGAACATCTATCAAAAATCTACATGTACAAATGCGTATTAAAGACTATTCGTAACAAAATACATCGCTGAACCATTGCGTGTTCGATGAGATCAATTTTTATACAATGAAATATAAATCAGACATATAAATGTAAACACGATACTTTGAACTCACTTACAAGCTGCCAAGTGGTTAAAATTTCCAGAAACGTTCAATCGCTGGCAAGACACTGAACAAAGAAACTTAATTATTACGTATATACTTGAGTTCAAACATTTTGAATAAATAAATAAATATGCTACAAGGCGCCTTGCCGCTAAAAATACACCATTCACATTCAATTCAGCAAGCCGCCTGAAAAACACCACCTCGGATATGCATAACATATCAGTATAATTTAGAAACTTTCAACTAGCAAACCGCCAGGAAGCTAAGACATATATCCTTCGCATTGAAAAAATAACTTTAAGTAGACGGGCGAACTGCCAAGCCGATAAAATAAGCTCATAACCTCCATGCGCGATCAATGAACTTCAGAGAAGACCGGCCGAGTCGCTAATGCGCTAATATCATGCAATATACATTGTTTTTACTACAAATATATCGTTCGCGTTCGATAAACGCTAGTCAACGAGCCACTAAAAAAAAATAACAAAAACACCTCTGCGTTCAATAAGCTTACAACTCAACTGGCGAACCACTGAGACGCTGTGCTACTGAAATGTATACCTTTCACGTTCAATAATCTAAATCATAGTCCGTCTTCTCCATGTTCACTTCCTTCGCTCAAGCGGCACAGTCGGTTCGCCTCGCTACGGCAAAACTACAGTGGACACGATCATTTCATTTGATCAGGAGTGATCCGAAACTGATCCTTTCACCTTCAGAGGACTGTAAAGAAACATTAGGCGCTGTCTGACATTTGTACAGCCAAAAACGTTGGCAAAATGACCATCACGCTAAAGGATTCCAAGAGAATTATAGCGTAAACAAACCAATGTGTCATACTATTTACGTAATTTACGTCATCACGCACTCCCACTCGTCCCAGGCTCTCCAAAAATTGGAGCCACTTTTCAACCGAAGTGACGCATCTTCGAGGGGCTAAAAAACCGATTTTCTTTCTTTTCCTCGGGAAATGATTATTGTTTTCGTTCTTTGGACATAATAAATTGATGAAAAACGAATAAAAAAAATACATTTCATAGGCACTTTAAGTCAATCACAGATTGATATCAAAATAAATTTCCATCGAAAAAATGTATTTTGTTTTACCTTTAAGTCCCTAGACTGCTTGGAAATTCTTTGAATCTCCGCTTCTTCAGATCTGAAAGCCGAAGTGAGAAACATCTCCCCGCATTGCTCCCGCATTGATAAAAACGTGTGAAGTTCCTCGAAGCAAGATTTTATCTCTGAAAGTTTTCCTTTTTCCACTATAGCGGCTTCTGAGTATCTCTTAATTAGTATCCCTGTCTTGAGTAGCAAACCGCGAAAAAATTCAGGGAAATAACGACTATAATTTGGAAAGGTTTTCTCCGCTAAACACAGCTCCAACTAAAGTGTTTACCGAGCTGACGTGACAATGGCCATGTAGCCGCGCGAAAAACAAAGCCTCGCTTTGGTTTCAAAATTGCTAAGATCCCAAATGTTGTGTGGCGTCATACGCGCATGTTTTGCGACGTCATACGCGCCCGCGAGCTAGCCTTGCGCGACGGACACACATGTTACAGACGTCGCCCGCGAAACATTCCGCTTGCTATGTCCATGAAAAATGACGGGCGTAGGTTCTATGAGTATGGGGCTGTGCAGCGGGCCTTCGGCCCGCGAGAGTTCCGCTATGATTCAGAGTTAAGACCTCCTGTGGTCTGACCTCTCCAGAGCAATCACCGGGGTGATGTCGCAGCTCTTAGAAGGTCTCACACCATTGGCTTGCCACCGTTAGAGCTAAAAATAGGACAAACAACAACAATGGACCCTAACCCTAAAAACCAATAGCAGCTGTGTTTTACAAGGCCAATGAAAATAGAGGCTTCCAAGAGCTGCGACCCTACCGAATCATCGCGGCTATGTATTTTGGGCGGTCGTTTACAGGAGATTCGACTGTATGATTCATTGACTGCGGTATCCGGACCACGGTGCTTGATACCATATGCCTCCATAGTGACCAGGTCTTAAGTCCAGAGCTCTCTTAATTTTAAGTTTACCATGCATGTAAACATGCTTATGCTTGGGGATTATGATACCTTACTTGAGGACCACTCAAATAAAAGCTACGGAGTAGTTTCCCTGGTTTTTATTATGCTGCACAAGATGGTTCTAACTTTTGTGAAATTCTTAGTAGTCAATCAAATGGAAGGTATTGAGCAAGGCCTACATCGCATAGACCTGGAGAGAGAAAGCTGATGAGAAATTTTACAATTTCTAAGGTACATTATTTTATGGATCTGACGCACATGTCACACTATTAAAGGGGCAGTGTCACGTTGATTTTTGCTGGAGGGTGAGGGGAGCAGGGGAGGGGGGGGGGGGGGGGGGGGGGGGGGGGGGGTGGGGGGGGGGGGGGGAGGGCAGAGTACATCCGAGGGTTAATATTGGATTCAAACAAGAGAACAATAGAGACCATTTTTCGAATCACCGACCACCGGGTTGATAGTAGGAGAGGATAGTAACCAGATGACTACAGCTCCTCAAAACTTAAAATCACCACAAACGTAGTGGAATGGCTGGTTCCTAATGAGGAACTGCCGAATAAACTCCAGTGCTGTGGTTGTTTTCGTTACTGGAGTTGTCCATTTTGTTATTTCGTATTGGTTCGAATCGAAGTCCAGTGGAGGCTTGATGAAAGATTACGCTAGTAAGACTAGATACACATATGGTCGACGAATACATGGAAAACTTTAGCAGCAGAAATATCACTCATCACATGTGACGCCCGAGTTAAGAAAGATCTGCAAAAATAATGAGAAAACAATACGAAATTTAAGACTTTTTAAAGTAATAACTTGCGATCAGGCGCTCTATTTTTTTTTGGAGCGCGAGAGCGCGGACGTGCGAACGCGCGAAAGTCGGCGGAAGGGCGCGAGGAGGGAAAACAAGGCTTTGATATATATTATTATTTTATGAACCGTCTGCGCAAAAGTCAGACTCTGGCTATTTTCTTGTTGGTCGTTAAACAAAAGAAGTAGTGGTACTTCCGCTCCAATGTATAGCGGCTGTCGCGTTGGATGTTGAAAGTGAATTATCATCGGCTGTGAGTTTCGTAAATCCTTATTAGAAGAATTATTTGTTTGCGAGAAGACGATCTCGCTCCGACCAGTGTTGTAGAATTTAATTCAAAGAAAGATAACGTAAATACTATGAGTTATGGCGCTGCTGGGGTCAGTGACATCATCGCATGTTTATTAAATCAAAGGGCTCTTCAAGCCATCTCGTTAATGCGTTAGAAGGTGAGGTTAATAAAAAAATAGGCAGTCTATGACTGCATGTAGCTTACTGCGCCTGTTATTACTTAGATTATCGTAGGTTTTCCCCCCCACCCCCTTGCCCCCTGGATTTCCAAGCCGGAAACCCCCCTCTCCTGCCCGGATTTGCAATAAAGTTTTGGAAGCCCTAAATTTACAGGTAATGAAAAAAAATATATATGTAATCGCATTCAGAAGATTTTGTTTTTATAATTTTCAAAACCGTGGTGACGAGTGCTATAAATTGGTGAAACATTTTAAAAATAAATATTACGTGACGCATCATGAACCCCCCCCCCCCCCCGTGATTTCAAGACTAAATCGAAGTGAAATTTTTCTAGTTCCTAATAACTGCCTTGATTTTGCCATGTATTAGTTTTTCCTGGCTTCATAGTTTATTCAAAGTGTTGTCGCAAATACACAATATTTCCTTGAATGAAAATGTCTTTCCCTTAAATAAAAGAGTTAAACGCTTATCAGAATTCAGTGATTTTCTGCTTCCGGAAGGCTTAGCGATTTGTTTATCCTAATTGCAGCGCTAGCGTCTGCGAATTATATTATAAACATCACAAAATAATATTTAAATTCAGCAACCTACTTTATTATATCTAGTGTTTTCTAAAATTTCCGACTTTTCATGTGTATATAGAATGCAATTCTTATCCAATTTAGTTTAGTCTCAAGAGGAAAACGCGTCAAATTATCGCATCAAGGAAACTGTCGGCCACGCAAATTTGTTCAGCATCTGGCGAATTTCTCGCTCGACCGATTGTGGTCAAGTTTTCTAAATATTTGTCAAAAGCTACTAATAAGACAAAGAAACAGTCTATGAAATGTTTCTTACAAAGTAAATGGACATTAAAAAATGTGACTTTCTTTACCGTAGTTTTCCAGGAATGCTTGAAACTTCTTAGTAAAGTCTGCCGCTTCGAGTATAAATTCTGAAAGAAGACATGTCCTCACTTGTGACAAATTTCATCGCTTTCAGCTCTCAAACCACCACTACAAAGGCAAAAAATCTTCTAAAGGACTTTTTCTTTCCATTTCGAAGTCTTAAAAGGCGTGCTTTCATTCCGGTTATGCAAAATGAACGTCTACAAAATGAAAGCGTGGAGTTCACGGCCGGCCATATTTGTTAGAAATCTGATAGTCTTCTGAGGGAACATTGGATTCGGGCCATTCGAAACTATCCTCGACAAACGTTGAACAACCGACGAGGTTCCAAAACAAAAAAGGAGTTAAGATCGGGGAATATCGGGTCAAAATCGGCAGAGTTCGTTGTGGGCTCGGATTCTATTGTTACACTTCGCAGTACACTTGTGGCAAGTCTAAAATTTAGGAAGGCAGTGAATATGCAATAACCTAAGGTAATATAGAATTGGAAAAAGCGTGTATTTTGGAAGTGAATTGTTGATACATATTCTGGGGGGGGGGAGTACTCCCGACAATTAAGGGTAGGTGTGTGCCGCCTGAAGCATCAAAAGCAACCATTATAAACAATTGATAATTTTGTTTTACGAAATAATAGATTTCGATATATATATTTTTTGCTTTAAGTCTGCTATATTCTTTGCTAATTGAGCTACGTTGAGCACTCTAAGGCAACTCTCTTGCGTCAGGATTTCAATGCGATAAAGCTACGTTGAGCACTCTAAGGTATCTGTCTTGTCCGCTTCACGATTTGAATGTGATGGGAATAACACACCGACTGATTGATATTCCTCTTCTTTTTATAAGCGGAGAACGTTTTCTCTGTCTTGCTTGCCACTAAAATAATACATTGTCTTTTTGTTTGTTTTGTCAATTAGCTCCCATATAGTGCCAATATTTTTCCTTTAAAAAAAATCAACACGCTGAAATCGCTTATAATGCTTGCTTGATAAACTTTTGTTAACTAAATCAGCAAAATTATTACGTCTTTTGCATACTATTGCATAATCAAACCGTAATGGCAATGATTCAGTGTTCCAAAATAGAACAAAAGCCAAATCCATACTCTTGCACAATCAAACGGGAACATTTTTAGTTAGCTGAATACGCAAAATCTAACCTCTCTTGCATACTATTGCATAATCATGACACCTCAACATTTAATAACCATTCAAAATTGAAATTTCTCTTTAATAATCAAACCGTAATAGGAATGATTCAGTATTCCAATGACTACTGAAAAGGGACATTAACGTTAATTTTGCAGAAAAGCAAATCCATTGTATAATACAATCAAATTAGGCCCCTTCACGAGCAACGCATGAAAATAGAACGCGTGTTTTATTTCCAATTTGACAGCCTTGTCAGATAAATGACCACAAGTTGCTTCTTATTGTCTAAAATTAATTGCCGACTCGCTTAAGCTACCTGCTTTGGTGGCTTAACATGGATTTAACTAGAGTTTAACTCAATTGAGCTGTCTCGCTTAACTTTAAGCAAATTGGAAAACCAACTCTTTTGCTCTTCATGGTTAGTCATCAACGTATCGCAGAACATTCCTCAGAATTTTTCTTTTCACGAACATTTCCGGTTGTCACTCGCTAAGCGACTTGAAAAATCGCTCTTCAGGGTTAGTCATCTCGGGTACACAACGTATCGCAGAACATTCCTGACAATTTTTCTTTTCACGACATTTCCACTTGTCCCTCGCTAAGCGACTTCAAAAATCGCTCCTCGCGGTTAATCTTCCCGAGTAGACAAGGTATCGCAGAACATTCGATTCCTGCCAATTTCTAGAATTTTCTATCAATTTTCTATTTAAGTGCTTAAAACCACAAAAACAATAAATCCAAGATAAGAAACAATCTGTCAGGCGATGAGGTCATAGCTTTAAAACATTTGTAAAACAACTCTGCTATAAACCCGCGTATAAACCTCAGAAAGCGGACAAACATACAAGGTGAAATTTCTTAGCTTCGTCGAGCGCGGAAAATGTCAGCTATAAACCTCAAAAAGCAAACAAAGATACAGGGTGAAATTTCTTAGCTTCGTCGAGCGCGGAAAATGTCAAAGCGCAACTCACGCAAATCACTGTAAACCCTTGTGGTGACGTCATAGCTCTAAGAACTGTAATACCTTTGTGGGGCACCGCGGCAGAACGTTTGCGCATGCGTAAACTTCAAGCACTTCCGGTCCGTTAAACTACCAGTCAACATCGATGCGAACAGCATAAAACAACACTTCTGCATGAACCAACAGACCTAGATTTTCTAGATGCAATGATGAAAGGACCAAAACCGAAGAAAATTATGGTACGTACACGATCGGTTCTTGCATGAATACATTTCGAGATGGAGTGAAGACTTGTTTTTTGTGAAAAAATGCGATGCAAAAATTATTTGTTCATATTTCGTTGTTGGTGCAAACACCAAACCCCTTGGTGCAAACGCTTGAAACTTGAACGATGAAAAAACTTTTCAACGAAACAAACTTTTTCTCTACCTTTGTTTTATAACTCTTACTTTTTGTTTTCAAACTTCGCGGTACGGGAGTTTTATGTTGTTTATGTTGTAGTTCATTTTTTATTTCAGGTAATTTTTGTTTTTCCTTTGTTTCAAATTCATGAGCATATATTACCATACCCAAAAACAATGGAAAAATAAAAATTACCTGAGATAAACAAATTAACTACAACATTTACATGGGATTACAGTATGTCACCGGAAATGCGTAATTCACCGGATGCTCAGTTTTCTACTCATGCGCAGTGCGTTCTGCCGCGGTGCCCCTTTGTGGTAACGTAACGTAAGACATAACAAGTTCATGACAATTCAATACCCTAGGGAAATTAAATATAGGTCCGGGGGTGCCCCTCAAAAATTTTAGTGGCGGTATGTGACGCACTTCTTGAAATCCTAACCTGTTTAACCCACCGTATCCTCGGTGCCCTAATATAGCTTCTATAAAAAAGAAATAAGTAACCCCCCCGGACAAATGTTAACAAAACTAAACAAAGAACCTTTGTTAACAACTTTTGCCCCTTTTTTTCGTTGTGAATCGTACATCTCGTTTATGCGCAAGCGCATTAACGAGATAAAAATGGCTTGTCCTCATGCTACTTATGAAATCATATCTCGTTACCATAGAAATCGATTGTCGCCAAACTTTACCAAAATGTGTCTCAAGGATAAACGAACAGCTATTGAAGATGGTGTGTGCTTGCAATAAATGCTGAATCAATGCTCTTCAAAAAAAAAAAACGAAGAAAACGTTTATAGGCCGTATATAAATATTCACAAGAAAACCACCAAAATTACTTTTCTTTTGTACCGTTTATTATGCTGCATAAGATAGTTCTACCTTGTGAATGAAATTCTAAACTGTGACCACTGAAATGGCACTAAGTTATTGAACCGTACTTTTCTGTGGTGCTGTTAACTACATTGTATGCTGTACAAGGTGGTTTTAGTCTGTGGATGGAATCCTAAATAATAATTAAAGAATGACCATTCATATTAAAGCTATTGAGCAGTACTTTTCTGTGATGCTGTTTATTATGCTGTACAAGGTGATTCTAATTTGTGATTATGTGGATGAAATCCTCAAGTGTGGCCATTCAAATGAAAGCTATTGGCGACTTCCTGCTTTGCTGTTCATTGATATACAAGGTGATTTAAACGTTCGAGTCTGCAGATAAAATCCTAAACAACCAGGGATTCTTAATTGTTAAATAATTAAATACTGCGTTTCCTTACCTCACGCAGGCCTTCAAACCCGACATCGTAATAATCCCACCCCGGCTTTTCGTCCAGAAGATTGTCATTACTCCACTGGACATCGTTAAGTTCGCATAAGGTTTTATCATCGCCTTTTTGTTTCCGCTTAAAATTAAATGATTTGCACCTCGTCTCTCTCAAGCAGGCATCCACACATTGATAAAGCGAATGAATAGGCATTTCATATATTGAATGCCCCAAGAGTTTCCTATCCATTGTTAGCTTGTCATTAAGAGATGGTTGTTTTGGGCAAGTCGCGCGAATTTCGTCGGCGCACGAGAACACAACAAAAACGGTAACCAAGAATTTCACGTGCAGCATTTCAAAGTCTTTCGTTTTTGATTGGCACTGTTTCTTTTTCTAGGCCTTGCTTAGCCTAACCGCATCTTTCAGGTCTCAGTTTTTCAGTAACTGTGGAGACAGACGGGATCTCAATACAACATATATCACCGCAAGTTAGACAGACCACTGTCGATGTCTTTAACTTTTTTGTTTATCACCAATAAAAATCTCATTTTCTCCCCTTTAATTGAATTTTAATCAAATAGAGTCGTTTTGTGACTGAAGCTTAAAGCTGAATTTACAAAGTTTTAATTAAAAATTGTTTCAATAAAGGACAGTGAATGAAAAACATGATAAGAAGACTAAACAAAAGGATTGAAGTACTTCATGGTTTTATAGTAAACAGTCGGCATCTGAAAACACAATTTTGTCCACGAACTGTTTTGTCTTTTGCTGTAGAGTTGACAACACTCGCAAAATTAAGCTATTATAGCTTGATTAAAAAAAATAATGAATTTCTATTTTCTGGCAATTTTAAACTTTGCAATTTCTTGCAGGTTAAAATTCAAGAAAGTCAGTTGACGTGTCTTGATCTTTCTTGACACCTTCATAGAATATGGTGACGTTTAACGTCATATCCATTTAATCCGGAAAAAAATTTCTGATTGTAACGCTTGACACCATTCATTGTCATGTTGTAGTTTTATTGCCATCCAGTAGGCAACCAACGTTCGAGAAAATGGGCGATGCAAACAAGAAATTGACAGCAAAAAAAAAATAAATAAATAAAATAAAACATTTCACTTTCAGTAGATCGTAAATAACAAAATGCAAAACCAGCCGAATACAACAGAAAATGTATACTCAATTTATAGCTTTCACTTTTTTTGTACACTTCAGAATTTCATCCACAGATCAAGCGATACACAAGTTCACGACTCAAGTTTACTATTTCTTAAAAAGGTTTTAGGCTTTTCATTCTGGTTGTCAAACCAGTATACCGTGACGTGCATAGTGTATACACAATTAAGTGCAGCCATCAAAGTTAAAATAAAGTTATGATTTTCTAAACATGATAGGAGCAACTGTCGATGCTGTATTCACAATAGGTCGAAATATGTTTGATCTTGATGTCCTACTCTAGGGCGCGCGAGATAGTGCTTTCCGCTTTTGAGGCCGTTGGCCTCTCCAAACAAGATTATGGGCTTCACAGCCTTAGAGCTGGAGGCGCCTCCGCCGCGGCAAATGCCCAGATTTCTGATCGTTTGTTTAAGAGACACGGACGTTGGAAATCAGACAAGGCTAAGGATGGCTACATAAAGGATAATACTCTTGCTTTGTTGTCGGTTTCATTGTCATTGGGTATTTAATTTACTTCCCGTTCTTTTAGTTCGCCCGTACACGGCTCGTGTTGACACACCCCATAAGTGGTTGCTTATTACATGGTAAATGATTTATATTCGGTTGAGCGGGGGAGCGTATTAGAATATAAATGTATTTATCATGGGTTACGTAACCTCATTTTTGGGCGTTTGTGACACTTTGTCACAATGCTTCATTAGCGGGGTGTCGGGTATATATACGGTGAGGCCTTCATTTGTATTCATTCGAGTCATACGACCGCGCTCTGTTCGCCTCCAAATTAAATACCCAATGGCTATATTAGCATTCAGGAGGTTTATTTTTTCTATTCTTGGCTTGCCATGTTTTGTTTTGTTTTTTCACATTATACTAGATTATGTTGTGATCGTAATCTTCATGCTAGACATTACAGTTACTGCTCTGTTATTATTTTGCGCCACATTGGTTATTGACATATATCTTGTAATTTAATTGACATGGAGGACATAATAAAGAGGCCCGTACACGGCTCGTGTTGACACACCCCATAAGTGGTTGCTTATTACATGGTAAATGATTTATATTCGGTTGAGCGGGGGAGCGTATTAGAATATAAAGCAAACTCCTGTTATGAAACTGACACGACATATAAGCGATCAACTCTACGCACATTGCAGGGGCGTAGCTACCTGTACGCACGTACGCACGGGCGTACATGAAAAAGTGGGGAAAAAGAAAGATTTGGGACTTGAGGGTGGGGGGAGGAGGTGGAGGGGAGGAGGTAGGGGGAGTGTTGAAAACAGTGATCGTGCGTACCTCTGAAGAATTCCTGGCTACGCCCCTGCATTGAATAGTTGAATGGTAAAATATTTCTTGTTTTGACCGTCGCGTTTGTGAGTTATAGAGATTTGAATTTACAAAAATTAATGATAATTAGATGACGTCTATGGCGTTCCATCCCCGCCAAAATTCAAACATGTTGTTCTTCGATCCAAACCTTCAATTCAATCATTCTGTCTTGTAATTCAATGATGCACTTCTTCAATTCAAACATTCAATTGGCGATTCAAACATTCAATTGGGCAATTTAAACATTCAGTTCGGCAATTCAAACATTCAATTGGGCGATTCAAACATTCAATTGCGCGATTCAAACATTCAGTTCGGCGATTCAAACATTCAATTGGGCGATTCAAACATTCAGTTCGACAATTCAAACATTCAATTGGGCGATTTAATTATTCAATTCGGCGATTCAAACATTCAATTCGGCGATTCAAACATTCAATTCGGTAATCCAAACATTCAAATCGGTAATCTAAACGTTCAATTCGAACAATCAATTCAAACATTCAATTCGGCACTCCAAACATTCAATTCGGTAATCTAAACATTCAATTCGGCAGTTCAAACATTCAATTCGGCAATCCAAACATTCAAATCGGCAATCTAAACGTTCAATTCGAACATTCAATTCAAACATTCAATTCGGCAGTTCAAACATTCAATTCGGCGATCCAAACATTCAATTCGGCGATCCAAATTCAATTCGGCAATCGAAACATTCATTCAAACCCAGGCTTCAGCAGACATCCCTACAATCAGGAATCCGGAATCTGGAATCTGGAATCGGGAGTCAGACAGAAATTCTAAAGCCGGGAATGATTTCTCAGTAAGTTTTAAATAAATGCTGGGCTGGAAAGAAATCAATCGAAATTGTAATTAATTAAACTATGCCTAATAATGGCTGTAAAGAACGAAAGGAACGTACGGAAAGGACGAAACGGCGACGCAAAACCCAGAAAAATAAAAGCACAAAACTGTGAATTCCCTTCGACAGAACTTATTTAATGCAGTAAAAATAAAGGAGAAAAATATTCTTTTGTTCCCTAAGGTTGTTAGTCCACCACCAGGGATTATCAATTTCAGCCAGTGTCCGGAGAAACTATTTTGTGGATCAGAACATATTATAAACGAATCGCCTTATATTGATAAAGCAGCAGTTCACGACGAGCAAAAAGCAGCTGGATCGGGGGTCTGGTTTACTAACTGTGGCATGTGCATTTATAAATTTCAAAGGTACTCAATTATTTCTGCCAAAACCCACATTTCGTGGATTAAATTTGCCACCCTTCTTGAATTCCAGTATATTACGTGTAGCTGTTCATTTTTGAGTATCATATCTGGTTTCACTACTTCATTACATTCCTGTATAAACGATTGTGTACTGCACTGCATTTTAGCAGATTTGAAAATATATTTTTGAGATAACATTTCTTAACCATCAGTGATGGACTGTCTTGCGACCCTTTAATTCCACTGGAGACACTTCATTATTACCAAAGGTTAAATAAGCGTTATGGTGGTTCACTTCATTTTTCTAATTAATTTGTTGTTTTTATAACAAAGTGTTTCCATACATAATATTGCACTTTTTTTGTTATATAATTATTAAGTGGTTTCACACTTGGGCTTAGAAGTACATCCTAAGTGCCCTTGAAACCAAGTTTGAATGTGAAAGAGTATAATGCACATACTTGAACCCTACATTGTGACCAAAGAAAAACCATTGGAAGGACTCTTTCCTCAGTTTTCTTGGCTTTCCCTCCACATCAATTTCCCCTCCCCCCCCCCCCCCCCCCCCCCCCTCACATAAAAAGGACTGGGGTGCTCGTCGGAAATTTTCGAAAAACACCCTATAAGGTACCAGAATATCGTTTGATGGGCGTGGCTTTATACAATTTTTACCCCTAAGAAGTACCAATTCTAAGACAATAAATGTAATATTCCATCCTATTATTCGACTGTGACGTCATTTTACCTTATAAGGGAAAGAGAACACGCAAAATATCCGAGGGTTACGGTATTACACAGTAGATTGCCGTATTACACCTTAGCATCCCAGTTTCAAGACACAAGCTATTATAAATACAAGAATTTTAGTCGAATAATAAATCCCTTATTCAATGGCTTAACAGAATATGTGCGGACATTTTACTCATTGCTCGTATTTTTTTCTCGCCTCTCCGGGGCTCGAAAAAATACTCGGTAACTCGTAAAATATCCGCGCGTATTATCTGTTAAACCATCGAATAAGGGGTATATATTTTTCGGCTCAATACCCTAAAACGTACTGTGATAATTTTAACGGTGGTCGTTTTAGATTTTAGTACCCCAAGCGGTACCAATCTACAAACTTTTGACCCCTTAAAGGTACGAAGAACACCCCCATCATTTTTATATGGGAGTTCCCCCCCCCCCCCCCCCCCCGGGATCAATCCCAGTAACTGACTGCATGTAACAGGCTAACAGAATGCTGATCAGTACATGCGGTGCTGTTATCCTCCAAACTTGCTTTCTGTTATAGAAAATGTGTGGGCCATGTATTTATGTGTGTTGGGGAATTAGTTTGAAATATCCTTGTTTGGTAATGAAGACAAGTCTGATAGCTGTTGGTTTACCAACCACTCTTGCTTTTTCTAGGACTGACAAAATAAAGCTGAGCCTTTTTTAAATGGTGTTTTATGCATCCAGCACACTGAGTATTTATGAACTGTAACAGTTACTACATTGACAATCTGTGAAACTGCAAAAAGCCAACATATTTGCAATGAATACTCTCCATGCCTGGCCCAAATTCAGGTGATGAGGCTTACTAATCCCACACTGCCACCAATAAAAGACATGTTTTACAGGATGTTATCTCAATTATAATATGCAAGTTCTCTCTGAAACATTTTGTTGTTTAATTTTTGTTTAAAAATGATAATGACAGTGACATATATCAGCATGTGGCACCTGAACATATAGATTCCATTTTCTGTTAGGCTGATCTTAGAACTCATACTTAAAAGTTGGCTTTACTTCACATACAAACTTTTACTGGCAGGATTTATGAGGATGAATATTAACAGGGTTTTTCAAAAATTGATTTTCATGTCTGAAGATAACGATGGATCTTGTTATCTGTTGTGAAAGCCCATCATCTCTGCAGAGGCTCAAATGGAGTTTTCTGGAAACAGAGAATCTGTTGAGCGAAATAAGTGCATGTACAAAAAAACCAAGAAGACAGATGCTGGAGCTCAATCAGTCATGTCTTTTGCATCTGCACTCATCTTGTGTATCTAAATCACCCTAATTCCTTTTCTCTGAGCTGATGTGGAGACGAGCTAAAGCCCCAAAAAATATTTTTACGTTTACAGAACTGGAGAACATTGGCCTTCAGCAGCCAAATTTAATAAAGTAATAAGAGATTACATTTAGTGGCAGTGAAATCTAGCTATCACTGGTTGATTCACCTGCAAGCTTTTTTGACTTTTGGGCTACTTGTAGATCTCCCTTGACCTTTGCAATAACAGTGCAAATGCTCTGCCCTGGGCAAAACAGTCATGTAGATGCTAAGAGTGATTTTATCAAAGAGTTGCACAGAAAGCCACAACACATATTTCAACATTTCATAAGACATCAATTCTCTTTATTTTTCTTCCCTGTTCAGTCTTAGATTGATTCAAAATGTCTAGTCAAGCTTGTATATAAAGGAAATATTGTACTTGTAAGTTTGAAATGTCCAAAAGATTTCATTAGTGAAGTCAAAGATTTGTGAATTAAAATACCATTCAGATTGATATTTGGCTGTTACTAACATCTAATCAATAACATATCATGGTCAGCCCTTGCACACAAATATATCTTGGTCAGTATCTTAGTGCACATTAAATTCTACAATGTAACTAAACTCCATTGAAATCCACCTTTACATTTCAAATAGATTCCAGGAACGGCCCGCCAGAAATTTAAAAATGTGGTCTTAAATTGTTATCTATACCTTGAATTCTGGATGCAAAAACTCGGCATCGGCCAGCCAGACTAGCCATTAATATGATGATAACTTTAAAATGCCAGCTGATGTAAGCTTATTCATAAGCCTCCAACTATCTGATCACGAATAACGACGATTATTACCATATCCACGACTCGGAAACTGCCGAAAGTTTAACGATAACATCTAACTACTCCTCGCCAAAAGAAAAACGTCCAACTTCCGAAATGAGACAGCATGAATCCTGCCTTTTCTCGCACCGTGTTCTTTTTGAAAAAACTCTGATCCTGCGCAGAACAACCGGAAGTCCTAGATTCTAGGACTCCTGCGTCCCCGTCCCCAGTTCCCCTTGACCCTCGTACTCAGGCTCTGGCGGTTAAGAGGGTCAAGCGGCTCGAATTGAATGCCGGTTGCCGAACGTCGAATTTGAATGTTCGAATGTTTGGATTGCCGAATTGAATGTTTGAACTGCCGATTTGAATGTTTGGATTGCCGAATTAAATGTTTGGATCGCCGAATTGAATGTTTGGATCGCCGAATTGCCGCATTGTATGTTTGGATTGCCCAATTGTATGTTTGAATCGCCCAATTGAATGTTTGAATCGCCCAATTGAATGTTTGAATTGCCCAATTGAATGTTTGAATCGCCCAATTGAAAGTTTAAATCGCCGAATTGAATGTTTGAATCGCCGAATTGAATGTTTGAATTTCCCAATTGAATGTTTGAATCGCCGAATCGAATATTTGAATCGCCGAATTGAATGTTTAAATTGCCCAATTGAATGTTTGAATTGCCCAATTGAATGTTTGAATTGCCCAATTGAATGTTTGAATTGCCCAATTGAATGTTTGAATCTCCCAATTGAAAGTTTGGATTGCCCAATTGAATGTTTGAATTGCCCAATTGAATGTTTGAATCTCCCAATTGAATGTTTTGATTGCCAAACTGAATGTTTGAATTGAAGAAGTGCATCATTGAATTACAAGACAGAATGATTGAATTGAAGGTTTGGATCGAAGAACAACATGTTTGAATTTTGGCGGGGATGGAACGCCATAGTAGTCAACCCGGGACTTTGCCATTATTTCTACGCTAGTTTACAATGCGCAGTTTACAGCTTGAGGATAATTAATTTGATAAATACTAAAAATAAACTGTGGAAGTCAGTTGTTGGAGGTGAAAACAAGTAGTTGAATAATAAATGATTCCCGGGTTGACGTCATCTAATTAGCATTTTGTAAATTCAAATCTCTATAACTCACTAACACAAGGTTCAAAGCAAGAATATTTTACCATTCAAATATTCAATGTACATAGAGTTGATTCCGAAAAAAACTTTCTAGGGGTGATGGGTACTTTAAAGCACGCGCATCATTTGCAATTCTTAGATGTAGTTCCCTGCGGAGCTCTTTACATACATATTTATAGCTCTACTAAATTAGGCAAATTCCTAATTACCATCGCAAACCAACAGCAGAATGTTTTATGAATAGCTGATCCAGTAGCCAAAGGTGTAACTTGCAAATGCAACAGGGAACAAAACCCGGGATATCTGATCAATCAGGAGAGCGATCTTTTTATTTCTGCGCATGACCGCCTCATTGCATTCCTTTTCTTCTTTTATCCTTATGTCCTCTAGTGACATAGGCAATGCCTGGTTCGTTAACATAATGTTCATCTCAAGAACGGTGTCCTGGCTTTTACTCGAGGCTCTTCGTGTTCCTTTTCCGATAGTCCTTTGGCGAGCCTTGAGAGTCGAGAGTATCTTAGACTTGAAAGAGTGGCAATTCTGCAAAGTAAAGTATTCTTTAGTGAGCAAAGATTTAACTTAACAACCTCGAAACTGTAAGTTCCCCACCACACTGATAGGGCCAAAACAAAGAGTCGCATGGGGGGTGGGGGGGGGGGGGAGGGGATGGGGATGGGGGGAGGGGTGGGGGGGGGTAGGGGAAACATGCTACTGTTTATTATGCTGTACAAAGTGGTTCTAACTTTTGAGTGTGTGGATGAAATCCTACAGTGTGACCATTCAAATGAAAACTATTCAGCAGTAAATTCCTGTGGTACTGTTTAATAAGCTGTAGAAGGTACTTTTAACTTTTGAGTCTGTGAATAAAATTCTAAAGTGCCACCCCGGGTCAGCTGTCATCAAAAAGTGATCTCTTTCAAACTAGTTTTTCAATTTTTGACCGTTTGAGCTGAGACTTTGCACGATAATAGAACTTTGTATTCCCAACAATCGTATGTTTTTGGATTTTTAATTTTAACGGTTTTTGGCGGGAAAATGACGTCATAAGATCGACAGCAAAAAATAGTTTTCGACTTATGGCATAACAAACTAGAACTTTTAAAAGAGCTCACAGAGATGAGCTAAAATGTGAAAAAAATATTTGTAAAGCTTAATTGGTTGAAAAGTTATTGAGCTATTAATTTCGTATTTTCCGCCATTTAGTTACTATTTTTGGAAATTTGGTGATCTTTAGCATGTCATATCTTCGCAACCAAATGAAGTTGTCAAAAAAAATTTTCACATTTAAGTTCTTCTCTGAGTACTCTTTCAAAATTGCTAACCTGTTATGGCATAAATTGAAAGTTATTTTTTACTGTCAGTCTTATGACGTCATTTTGGCACCAAAAACCGTTAAAATCAAAAATCCAAAAACATACGATTGTTGGGAATACAAAGTTCTATTATCGTACAAAGTCTCAGCTCAAACGGCTAAAAATTGAAAAACTAGTTTGAAAGAGATCACTTTTTGATGACAGCTGACCCGCCGTGTGCGTCACTCAAATGAAAGCTATTGAACAGTTCGTCTGTGGTACTATATACCATTCTGTAGAGGGTGATTCTAACGTTAAAATGAAAACAAAAATAGAAAATTTAACTATCGATCACCATTAGAATAAATTGCTATTGAGCTCTTATTTTCTGTTACACTGTTTATTTTGCTGTTTTTAAAGTTGGTCTTAACTTTTGAGAAGCAAGACCTGGAGCAGAAATAAGTTTTATTTACTTGCTAATAGCGTTATCAAAAGCTATACATCAGGTCTCGCTTTGAGACAAGAGGATAACAGCAATCTAGAAGTAGCCGGCATATCCTCGTTTACATAAGAGTTTTCATCCCGAAAAGCAGTTTATTTTGGTATTCGGACACGTTTCAGTTGTTGCTGTTTACACTCATACCGGGATGATTTCATCGCGGTCCTAAGTACCCGGGATGGAAGTTTCAAAAGCCAGATGAATTTGCTCCCTGGATGCCGGGATGAAACAACTAATGTAAGCGAAAAGTCATCTTCATTCCGCGGGAACTTACTCTTCCCGGGAGGAAACTCATATCGGATTTCATGTGAACGGGCCCTCACGTACCATTTCCTCAGCCTTTAACGTTTTTCCAAGTGGCCTAGAGGAGATCAAAGACACGACAAGGCTCTCGATAACCGATAAAAACACAAATGCAAACGACACCATAAGGTACCAGTCCATTGCTTTGGCATAGCTGACTGGAGGCATGGAAGCATTGACAGCTCCACACAGAAACATTATTGTAAGGATTGTGGTGACCCCAATTGTTAAGCGACCACCTGGATCATCCGGGACCAACCAGAAGACAATCCAGCTTATTAGTACAATCAGCACGTCGGGTACATAAACTTGTAACAGGTAGAAACCAAGGCGACGTTGGAACGAGAACGTCGCTATTATCGTGGTGAAGTTGACTAAAGAAGAAACAGGAACATTAAGGAGTTTAATAAATAAGAATAATATTTGGTCTCACTGCTTCTTCGGTGTAACTAACTTAGAACATTAACCCGTGAAAATACTATTATCACCTCGGGTCTGTTTATTTGGAAACGATTGTTTTAGGACTAAAATATGTAGTAATGTAAGGACTAAATATGCGCAATTCAGTGACAAATGCAGACTCGATCACAACGGGGAAAAAAAAAGGGGGGCGGGGGTATGTAAGCGAAAAAGGGCGTGACCCGAAGTGGAAATGCTAGAGACTGGAATTTCTTTGGGCGCTTTGGCCTGACTTATGTTTTGACGAGATAAGGGGGGAGGGGGAGGGGAGGGGTATTAAGTACATGTTAAGAACGGAATCTGAATCAATTCGGAACGGCTGGTGTAATTCGGATCGGCTCAGCCGTTTTTTTTTTTTTCGCTTGGAGTTCAACTGGGAATGACGGCTGTGGACCGGCTTTGATTCAGACACCAAACTTCGCGTGATCCGAGTCAAATGCATAATAATAAAGATATATTTTGAGCAAGTATAAACAATATTTAAACTTTCGGCTGTGATCTCTGTTACTGAAATCTGCAATTTTTTTCCTGTATTTAATTGATTTCGGCTAAATTAAGTTCGGCGTCCAAAACCAATTCAGCCGAAATTAGTTAATTTGGGTCAGCCTTAATTTGAATTAGATTCGGTTCGTGTGAAGTACGGCGTATGAACCTGGCCTTATTGCAACGAAGTTTTCCATAATTATCTGCCCTCTCTAAAAATGTATTTTTCTATAGTTCAACTGAAAATGAAAACACGAAATTTCATCTTAAATATTCCCCGAAGGTGCTTATTCAAGAAAATAAGCAACTGAAAACTTAAAAACATACCACCCGAGAAGCTTTCCACTTCAGTGGAAAATGTTCCTCCCAGAAATCTAAACTGCGCCATGTTTTCGTGACTGACTTCAACCACATGATCGAACCATTTAAAGATGACAGCACTGTCGTCATAAGCATCTGAGAATCAATAGAAAAGCAGTCATTAAAGTAAAATGCTTAGTGATAACTTGTACCTATTAGATAATGGCGCTATGTCGCGGGATTCAGCACCGTTAAGGGCTTGATAAGCTTTTACTGAACGATGATTAGCAGCAATGCAAGTCTAGGTTTTGTACGGCGGTGTGAATTAATGCCTCAATTGTTAATAGCAGAGCTCTGCGGGCCGAAGGCCCGCGCGTAGCCTCATACTCATAGAACCTAGAACCTATGCCCGTCATTTTTCATGGTCATGGCTAGCGGAATGTTTCGCGGGCGCGTGCGTGTGCGGCCCGCCGCGGCGGCCCGCCCGTGTCACAACATCCGGGATCTTAGCAATTTTGAAAGCAAACCGAGACCGAGGCTTTGTTTTTCGCGCGGCCACACAGTCGTGAGCTCGGTAAACACTTTAGTTAGATTGTTGTGTTTAGCGGAGAATTGAAGTCGTTATTTCCTTGCATTTTTTTGCAGTTTGCTACTCAAGATAGGGATACTAATTAAGGCATACTCAGAAGCCGCTTTATTGGAAAAAAAAAAAGATTTCAGGGATAAAATCTTGCTTCGAGGATGAGAGCAATGCGGGGTGATGTTTGTCATTTCGGGTTTCAGAACTGAAGAAGCGGAGATTTAAGCTTAAAGAATTTCCAACAGTGGAGGGACTTAAAGGTAAAACAAAATACATTTTTCGATGGGAATTTATGTTGATATCAATCTGTGGTTGACTTTTTCTTTGTGTTCTCGCTAGTTTTGGAGAATTGTTTATGAAACGTCCTCAAATTCAGTCCTATTGATTTCTTTCATCGAAGACAGCTCGGCCTCGATGAGCTATAAATATATGGTTCGCGTTTTGCTTTTAAACATAAACTTATGGAGATTTGAATAAAATTTTTCGAAAGAAGATTGTGTTGTCCATTTTTATGTGTTTGTTCATTCATTACATAGGCTGAAAAGCGATTTTATGTTAAAAAAAGCAAGACTTGAATTTTATTATAGTTCTAACTTCACTCGCGTGGCCGTATGCAAATATGTTTGTGTATTTTTTGCAATTTTGATTTCCAAATTAGTTTCTCGGACAATTTTTGATAAGCAAAAGGTGTATTTTATTTGGAAATTAGTCGTACTAGTTATCTAGACGGAGAAAAAGTTGTTTTTGTGAACTTTTGTACGGTCTAAATGTACTGTGCAGACGGTCGCGTAATTCTTTTTTTGAGAATTGCTAAAATTAAAAAATAGCCCGGTCGTCAATTTTATTTTTGTGCTTCCGACCTTTCACCTCAGTTAAGTTTATCATCGGCTTTCTGTTCAAAGAGCTACGCTGTTAGGCTCAGCCTATCTATATTTATATATATATATATATATTAATAAGACAGTATGCATTTGTGTTATTATTCCACCGATGATATTTCAGGTTGTCGTTTGATGATCATTCACAATTTTCAGTCAAGGATCAGTGCGTTTCAGTTTGTCGACTATCAGTCAATCCTATGGCATTTAAATCGCTTAAACAAAGATAATCTTTGAAGTCGGACCTCTCCTTACGGACACCGCCATAATACGGACACCTGTTTATCAGTTGCTTTAGTCCCCAAGATAAATTCACACAATCCCTACCTCTCTATATATAATACGGACACGTATACTGAATGCGGTAATAGATTTGGAAACAATGGATTGAAAGAGGCTAGTATATGTATCTCCACTCCAATCCGGATTCGTATTTAAAGAAAAAAAGTATTTTGTATGTTATTAGCAGGGTTTATATCATTATATGTTGTTGACCATGGTATTTGTCAACTTAACCAACCAGAAGCAGGAAGGGAGGATAGGAACCATAATAAAAGTTATTGGTTTCTAAAGAAGCTCTGGTGCTGCGTTAACCGCGATCAAACGGGAGAAATTTGCAAAAGTTAAGCAAAGTACTTAAAAGTTAAGGTTGTCAATACACTGTAAATTTACCAAACGTTTTGAAAGTTTACTTAAAAAGTTCTAAGCGTTTAAAACCTGTGAACTGCAGAATTGTCGGCGCCATTTTCCAACATAATTTTGATCAGGCGCAAAGAGTTTTGGTTACTGGTTTTCAACGAAAAAAGCTCATTATTTCGAGAAAAATGGAAAGAAAGTAACGTCAACTAATTTTTTTTTATACATCCTTGCCCATATTTGCATTAAATATTAAATGAAATAAAACGAAAAACGCCTGGGACGTTTGACCGCAGTGGAGGTGCTGCGTCGGTGGGTGAGTTATACATGAAAAATTGACAACGGTAAAAATATTGAAAATGCTGACGTTTCGAGCGCTAGCCCTTTGTCAGAGGGAATTGTGGGCGGTGTGTGGTTTGTATATCGAACGGTAGAGCTACGCTATTTGTGGAAATATGTTAACGTTAACCCTTTCACTCCTGTTTACGTCCACCGACGTAAAAAGTTCATAAAATTGTTAATATTTGGTCTATTTCAATGAAATTTTGCCACAAAAATGGTCTCGGAAAGATCAGTTCATTTCCAGAATAAAATTGTACCCCCTATTATCTATGATATAGTTGACCACCATTGGAACTTTTGACATTTTTTTTGTTTTACACATTTGCAGTGTGAGACATAGCTCATGTTACTCTATTAACTGAGAGCTGTAAAATTAGCTATAGTTTGGGGGTATACCTAGTATATCTGAAAATTGAGGCATTTCTGAACTTTTTGGCTTTGACATTTTCAGCCTGTTTATGTCAAAGCCATGATTTCCTTCCTCAATTTTGATATGAAATAAGAACTGCACTCGTCAAGACCTTTCAAATGGTATATCATACATGGCCATTAAGGTTTTACTTACGAGTTTGGAACAAAGGGTAGAAACTGGCTCAGGAATGAAAGGGTTAAAACTGAACAAGAATGTATTAGTTGATTGAAAAGCGTTTGTTGATTCCGTGGGGATTAAGAGTGCCGATTAGAAGGATTAATTTTATCTCAGGATTTTTGCGGCTGTCCAGGTTGCCCAGATGTTAAGGAAGTAAAGATGCAAATAGTCACGTGTTGTTTATGACGATTGGGGAGATTCAAGTGTCTTGCGACTGGTTTAGATGCGTCTTTGACATTTCTTTCAACGTCTCGTACATGTTCAAGAAAACGGTTCCCTAGTCTTCTCCCTGTTTTGCCAATGTAATTTATCAACCCACTATAGGCTTACAACTTCCAAACTAAGTTATCGACCCACTACTTACAACTTCCAAACTTAAGATAACATGATTGACTGTCATGAGGAAAACTGTGCAAATCCATCAAGCAAGATGCAGTGAATGACGCACTGAAAAAGGAACACACATTCAGACAAATAGATAAACAGGGAGCTTAAGCAACGACGACGACTACAGCAGAGAGGCAGCACCAAACAATTGGTTTTATCAGCGAAAACAATGCCTCTGTACGTGCGTTTTGCATTTTGGTACATTTCTTTGCGTTCTCTGCAAAAACAACAGCGTCTGATGATCAATTATAGGCTTTGTAGAGAACGTGAACACACGACGGTTCATTTTCCATTTTCTGGTTTCTGGACCGATTCAGACCGATTGGACAAAGTAGACAAATTGGAACAATTGCATAATGGTTTAAAAGAGCGCTAATGGCGTTGCCGTCATGGCGTCATGGTTGCTTATTAAACTCCATAATTCCACCAGCGTATGACACCGCTTAACAAGATGAAGTGAACACACTATTATATCTGATGGATAAAAGAGCCAGTTTCTTTCAAAAGAATTTCAAAAGAAACCGGGGTGCTTCTGCGGGGAATTGAAGTAAAACTCAAACATTTGGTATCAACTCACATCATAAGTAGATTTACTACCATCAACAGTCGGCTGTCGGTTCGAGCGTGTGCCCTTATCCAGAGCCAATCATACTTCATACCTACCCACGGCTGTAAACAAGCACTCCTTCAGGACTAAGTGACACCTTTGAGTGCGTTTCAGAGTTTGGTAGCATTATATTTGTCATCCGAGCATTGTAACAGTATGCATCGGGAGTCCATATATTTTTTATGTCAGTCCCTTTTAAGGTCACAGTACGATTTATTTTTCCTGCCAGTCGTTTATCAGTCCAGGTCTGCACAAAGTAAGAGTAAACTTGGAATTCCTATAAAAAAATACATAAACGTAAATGGGGAAGTTGTGTTGTAGGAACGACTGTAAAACATTTGAAATGAGGTTAATGCGCAGTGAAAGATATTACGGCAGTCCCAAAATGATTCGGCTTAGGCCTAGTGTTAAAGACTAGTTTTTAAAGGGGATGTCACCTGTTTTTGTATCTCTACGAACAGCCAAAATACATATTTGTATCAATAGAACTATATGAATGGAATCGTAAAAATATAATGATCCATTTTTGTTAATGGTTGCTCTACTTAGTGCACAGAAACTATTATTAATTATACTTGGCGGTAGATGTCCAGAATGGAAATGGGTTGCAATGTGAAGAAAAATGTCCGATTATTTATGCTCTTCTCGTTTGTCTTGGAAAATCACTAAAAATGATTATGGTTTGTTCTTCCTTAGATAAATCATTTCATATTTCCTTCTCGGTACTTAAGAGGAATTTCTTGTGTAAGAAACAGAAGTTCTGTGTCAGGTATTTAGTGCAGCATTGATCCAAACACAACGGGAAAAATCCCATAACATAACAATGCCCCTTTTAAATACTGGCAATAATTCTTCTAACGCCATCGTTCAATCGTCTTTTCCTCTCCACAACTAAAACTGCTTCGCCACTGACAAGTTCAGTAATTGAATTTGTTAGACACCCGTGACATGCAATGTCTGCATGCAACCTTTATTGCACATTTAATTTTGCGCACCCACTGGCATAATTAATTGCTTTAATTTATTTTTAATCAGTACGTGTGTTTGACTATGGCTGTTTTTCACGAGGCGGTTTTTCTCGCTTAACATTCCTTGAAGTGATAAGCAGCTTAAATAATTTATGCTTTTTCGCGGACAGAGATTTATTCATTTTTCTTGATGTTTAGTGTCCTTTTAGCCTGCGAATACAGCCGCCTCTCATCGCTCCCGGCCGCTAGGGGCGTTCGCGCGAGAGAGCGTCTGCGATTTACTTTGAGAAATTCCATACTGATGACGAAAATTTGTCCCGCATCAAGACAGGAGCGCTGATTGGCCAACTTGATAATTTTACATAATTATGCTTTAAATTATGCAGTGTTGTAACTCAATCGCCAGTTGCGAGGATTAATCTTGTCTGTCGTTAGAAACTGTACGACTCTGCGTTCAATCTATTTGTCCTATTTTTAATGTTTTGACGTTACAAGCAAGTCAGTTTCAGGCTTTTATAGTTTTATCTGTGGTGAAGAGGTTTTTCTACTTTTGTCAATTTATCGACCGGATATGGCAAGTCACTGATATTTCAAACGGCGCCACTCGTGCACGTCTGGATGAATGAACATTTATCGGCGATAAATGGGAAGAAGAATCCCGTAATTATCATCATCAGTCTGCTTTTAGCGGAAAGACTACCTTTAGATTCATGGCACCGCATGGCCGGGGTCGAAAATGGCAGTTTCTTTCGCCAATATTTTCACGGCAAAGATGGAAACAGAAATAATACACCACTGCGTGCAAGGAAATGTTATCCTTTGTAACACAATACAACCCTGTGTGCCTACATCCTCATGGACAAATGAATCACAATCTTTGCTCAGACGGATCTATAAAGAACCTCCCCTTGTTTCATACAAAAGGGGTAAATCTTTAAAAGACAAACTGATCAGGGCTAAACTGTAAAAATCAAACTACACTTTAAACCCAGTGAACAAAGGTCACAACAAACACGCCAGGCGCTAGTTGGATTTGTGATGGGCCTGTCAACACCTTTCATTTCATTTGGTTTCACCGCATGCATATTATTATAATTATACGAGATTAGCGACGGGTGATTTACGTCATCAGTATGGAATTTCTCAAAGTAAATCGCAGACGCTCTCTCGCGCGAACGACCCTAGCGGCCGGGAGCGATGAGAGGCGGCTGTATTCGCAGGCCAGGTTCCATTGTTATTCGGAATAACAAGAAAGATGGCGGGAAACAGAGTATAGCTTGCAAATATATGATCTTATGTTTATTGGTGCGCTATCGCGCTTGTTCCATGTTATTAAGCAAGGTTTATAACATTATATGTTGTTGACTATGGTATTTGTCAACTTAACCAACCAGATAAATTATTTAACTTTTGCAAATTTCTCCCGTTTGACCGCGGTTAACGCAGCACCAGACTTTCTTTAGAAACTAACAACTTTTATTATGGTTCCTATCCTCCCTTCTTGCTTCTGGTTGGTTAAGTTGACAAATACCATAGTCAACAACATATAATGATATAAACCCTGCTTAACAACATGGAACAAGCGCGATAGCACACCAATAAACATAAGATCATATATTTGCAAGCTACTCTGTTTCCCGCCATCTTTCTTGTTATTCCGAATAAAAATGAACATTAAACATCAAGAAAAATGAATAAAGCTCTGTCCGCGAAAAAGCATAAATTATTTAAGCTGCTTAACACTTCAAGGAATGCTAAGCGAGAAAAACGAAGGAGGAAAAGGTTTCAGCAAAGGCTTACCGGTTGCTTGCAATTCGAAGAAGGAGAAAAAGAAACGAAGCCTATTTCTTTCAGAGGATGCCATTGCGCTTTTTGGCCAATTGAAATATTCACGGCAAATGCAATTTATATCACCTCTGACATGCCTTTATCGGTTGTTTGAACGCTGGCGAAATGTGATTGGCCGAAATTGATTGACGACAAGCTTAAGCGACCTGGTTTGGTGGCTTAAATTTAATGAGAATTCTACTGAAGTTCGCCGACTCGCTTAACTTTAAGCGAGTTGGACAAGCAACTGTTTTCGCGCGAGATTTCGATTGTCACTCGCTCAGCGACTTGAAAATCGCTCGTGAAAACACGGCCTATGTGACTACGCCGCCAAGTTTACCACGCCGCAAAAACACTTGAAGGGATTGATGAGAGGACCCTGCCAACAGGCAGTCAGTCGACATTAAGAAGTTTAATTTCAATAATTTTGTGTTAAAAAAGTGTTAAAAAGAAAGTCTAAAATGTCCTCCCTCAGGATTGAACCTGTAACCTCAGCTAGGCTTAGGCTTACAAAGCCTACACAACCGGACTCCTGCACTACCAGAGTACCACCTAGCTTCTCGGGTCGTTTAGGCCATAATTTAACTATATGAACTGCTAACTCTAACAGTAACTGAAAGCCAACCAACTGATCCATTACATGTATTTACGTTATATAAGTCTCAATAAGGTGTTCGATTTCCTGCAGGGCCCTCTCATCTATCCCTTCAAGTGCCCTCCGAACGTTTTATTCTTCGAATATCTCGTGAGATATTTACAGCCATGAGGCGGAATAAAGTTGCACGTGAGGTACATGAAGCAACTAAAAGCATTGTTACTCTCCCCTGGATGAGATGCTTGTACATCGCAGGGATACCCCCATAACCGTATCACCGGTACCGATTTATACAGAAAGAGACAATGTGAAAGGACGTTTCTCGTCTAAATTAAAAACACAACGACATATGTCAGTCCAACGACCTTCAGATATGAAGTTTAAATATCCAGTATTGTCCATTACCAGTTTTGTCCATTATGCTTTACGTGCCTCTGAACAATAGAAGCTTCGCTCCTGTGTAGACCAAAACAATAACAGAGGCACGTGAAGCATTATGGACAATACTGGGTCTTTAACGCGCTAACCGCCAAATGTGGTTCAATTTTGGATGTACTTGAAAGCGTAGAATTTTCTGTAGCATTGTACACCACTACTTTTATTAATTAATTTGCGTATATGTTGATTTAAAAACTTCGCGACATCAAAATTTAATTTGGAAGGTATACCGGTAAGCAGAGTCTGAAATAGTAATAGATCTCACAGTTAACGTTAGAAGGATCATAGTGTCGTAGCACTGTAGAATTCTATTAGCAAAGAGTATATACTTAATGTTACGCTGAGGCACAGTAGTGCCGTAGCATCGTGGAATTTAATTAGCATATCGTATAATTAACGTTACAACATAAGCCTTTAATTATCAGCGTAGCGTGTAGTTATCGCATATTAAAGTCCGTCGTTACACAACTACTGACCCTACGCTAATGGAAAATTACACTGCTACGATACTGCGATCCGTTGTTACGCAACTACAAGGTAAGCTAATACAATGAAAAATAAATTAGTACCATATTGGCCTCGTGAATATTTCCAAATGATTCCACGTGCAGCTTTACAAATACTTCCACTGGCAATCCTTAAAGGTAATGTAAAACAATTTGAGCTTCAAATTTATTTGTTTATTAATATACTGTAATTAACTTGTCGAAAGAGTGTACACCATGGCATTATTTATGCCCTATTTACTTTGAACGTCATTTCCAATTAATGTGTATATCTTCCATTGTCGCAGCCCGGTTGGGGGGGAGGGAGGGGGGGGGGGGGGGGGGGGGGGGGGGTTCGGGGGGACTCCCATATAAAAATGACGGGGGTGCTCGTCGTACCTTTTAGGGGTCAAAATTTGGAGATTGGTACCGCTTAGGGTACAAAAATCTAAAATGACCACCGTTAGAATTATCGCGGTACCTTTTAGGGTATGAGCCGAAATAATATGACAGAATATGACATGTGTTGTTTTAGAATTGGTACCTCTTAGGGGTAAAAAATATTTTTAGCCACGCCCATCAAACGAGATTCTGGTACCTTTAGGGTGTTTTCGAAAATTTCCGACGAGCACCCCCGTCATTTTTATATGGGAGTCCCCCCCCGGGTGTCGCAGTTCAGCTATTATTTTAATTTCAGAAAAAAAGTTGCAAAGTGAAGCCCATATTTCTCCTTCAAAAATAACTGATTACCTTCATAGAAACCAGGTCTCAATGTTGCATCATATTTGGGGCCCAACGTATTCTTCAAAAGTGAACTGGAGTTGATTCCTGCAATAAAGCTGGAAAAGCAAAGAATTAAAACGAACAGAAAGATGGGAGCAATATGTTATCAGATGGTGCTTTTTTGTTCCATGCATCGCTACATGTATGTGACAATATTTGGTATCAATTGCCCACTCCAGAAACTACGGGGAGGCTGGAAATAAACAAAGGAAAAAAATAAAAAATAAAACTTTAACAAAACAATATAAATACATATGTACCAGGATCTAAGCTATGACGTCTGGCGACCTAACAGTGATCCATTTACTGTACCTCAGCTTAGAGCTTTGCTTCCGTCCTCAATCAAAATGCTTTGCACATATTGGCGCGCTATGACGCTGATTCAAAAACCGATTGCTTTTATTGTTTTCTTAACAAACAAACAAACAAACACAAACCAAACAATGATATTGACAATAGTCAATAATTGCTCAAATACACACAAAAATTTGCTTCTATTTCGAATTATGCTATAAATGCACAATTGTTTAATTGCTATTCCATGGGGTTTACTATGGTTTTAGATTATTTGGATTTGTAAGGACGCAATGTAAAGTTTATACCCACACATTTAATTGCAGAACTGGCACTTACCATGTAATAAGAGAAACCTTCAGTAAGCTGAAGCACACACCAGTGACAACCATACCTCTGAGCGCTGGGAGGGCCAGTGACGATCTCCAATCGAGGCTTCCAAATAACACTTGCCTGAAATTTTGAAATCAAAAGAAACGATAGCGATGTTACAATCTCACGTGAACTTCCGTAGCTCCGTTTGAATACTATAGCTACATGCACACGCTCAAATGCTCACGCAAGTAAACTCAAGTTTACATTAAGTCGCACACAGTAGTTTTTAATATACTTACTTGCGGTAGCTTTCCTCCGATGCTCAAATTCTCACTTCAGCGTAAGTTTTCCCCGTTTGGTAACCTTCCGCCCTTCAAATCCAATTACGAACTATGATGAACTAGAGCCGGAACATCTTGAGCTATATTTAAAACAAAAAATGATAGAAACTTCTGAGCAGTGTAAAAATGTTTTTGTCTAGAAAATTGTAGAAAATATGTATTCGCCATGACTTCGAGTGCGTTTTCAGTGGCTTCTTCAATACAAAAAATAGGAAGACAACTAGCTGTTAACAAGAAAGAAAACTATCCATTGCACTGAAGTAGTAGTAGTAGTAGTATAGCTGTAGTAGTAGTAGTAGCTGTAGTAGTAGTAGTAGTAGTAGTAGTAGTAGTAGTAGTAGTAGTAGTAGTATTATTATTAGTAGTAGTGGTGGTGGTGGTGGTCGTCGTCGTAGTAGTAGTAGTAGTAGTAGTAGTAGTAGTAGTAGTAGTAGTAGTAGTAGTAGTAGTAGTGAACTTTTTAACGTGTCACAATCTCCTGGCGAAAAAGCACTAATTGGTGACACAAATAAAATATAAAAGCAACATATATTTACACATCAAATTCTTAATTCTTAAATGCTCCATGCTATAGTTACATAAGAAAAGTCTTAATCATCACAAAGCTAAAAATTAAAAATGTAAGACCTGTTTACACATCAAAATAGTGATATCAGGATAGATGTTAAATACCAAAAAAGGTCACTATTTTATTAATTACAAAGCATGCAATTACCGCAGCCATCCGCAAAAAGCTGAAAAGCCGTTAACCATCGAGCTTTGTCAAAAGTGAAACGCTTCGCATCGAAAAAAAAAAGTTTTACTGCGCGTGTGCGGCGCTTACCATTTCTCAGAAGTGAACGACCGTACCGTTCATTTCGTAACCAACAAACCACGCCTTTTTAAGAACTCGGTGCTACATGTCTATCGAAATCATTCCTATTAGTTTTTAATTAACTGGTATGGCTGGTCATTTCTGAAAATCAATGTCATACTATTTACGAATGGGCTGGTTCGGCAGGCAAGCACCCTTACAGTCTGAGCAATGGTTGCCTTTCCTTAATACCGCTAGCGTTGTTGTTTGTCGGTGTATTTTTCAAAAAGCTTCCTTAATTAATTCGGTAGGGAAAATTGTCTGCGACCGCACTAGTTAACCGGGTTATTTTCCATATATATTATTAATTTCGCGCTATTAGTCTTTGTATTTATCAAATAATAAATATTATTATTATTATTGCTTCACCGACGATGGAATTTGATTGAAGAGAATGAGTGTTCATTTTGCCATATTAAACACGTCAGAGAAATAATTCTAGGTTTCGGATAGAATTGTCATCCAAGAGTGTTCTTCCCAAAAGGCGTGCCTATTGCAGGGTTTCTGCTTATCTCTTCAAACCACTGGTGGTTTCTTGGATCTACCATGCCCACCCAAGCTTGTGGACGATTCTAACGCAAAATCAATAACATGATCTGGAATATTCGCATTAGCGAAGGTAAATAGTCTTTCAAAACTTTAATATAGGTTTCGAAAAATTTTGTTACAATTTTACGGCTCTTGTAAAGGCCGTTTACACGGCAGATGGCTGCGGTAATTGCATGCTTTGTAATTAATAAAATAGTGACCTTTTTTGGTATTTAACATCTATCCTGATATCACAATTTTGATGTGTAAACAGGTCTTAGATTTTTGGTTGGTACTGACCGCATAATTTTAGCCGCTTACACGGATAATGTTCTACTACAGGTGGGACAAAAAAAAAGCCTAAGGACCAAGTTTGGAAGGTTGCGTTTTTACTACACTTTTTGGGGGACCGGACCAATTTCTAGTCCCCAGAGGCACGCGGATTTTTACTGCGCATGCGATCAGCGAAGTTATTATGCAAGCTGACATAAGAAATGAAGAAACTGATTGGTCCGACCCGTGTTTTTCAGGTTTTGGGGCCATACACGTCTATGGCCCCAAAACCTGAAAAAACACGGGTCCGGACCAATCCCAATGGACATGGTACGCATAGTTTACACGTGCGAAAATGTGAGGTCCGTGCTTCTTTCTTGACGGGTCCGTACCCATTTTTTCTGCCGTGAAAACGGCCTTTTAGTCTCGTTCTTTGAGCGTTGTCCACGTCTCGGAGTGCCGATGTTTTCATTAAGCCGTTTTATAGTCTCGATCAGGGTGTTGCATGTTAAAAGAAAACATTCTCGGGCCCGCAGAAAAAAAATGCTGGTTTCGCCGTCTCCCAAAGTCTTGAATTCACCATTCGCCACCCCTTGCATTTGATATCAGCAGTGTACTGCGCATCGGATAGAAGAGAGATTTTCTGAGGCTAAAGCGTATTGACATTCACCATATTTATGCGGGAGCCTGGTTTTCATATGCCGGGAAAATCCCAGACGATCGGGGATTTTGTTGTTTTTCGTCCGTCCCAGATTTTGCCAATATGTCGGGAAAATCGCCGATTATCGCAGAAATCTGGGACGCGTCGGAAAAAGAGAAATGCTTCCGATTTTTTCGACTTGTCCCCGACCATCCCAGACGATCGGGGATGTTTTTTGAGACGGTCGGGAAACATCGAAATCCCCCCGATCGTCTGGGATTTTCCCGTCATATGATAACCAGGTTGAGAAATCGGACTATGCACGAAGCAGCTGGTAAAATATGCAACTGCATGCAGGCTCTTGTTGGAGTTGAACACTCAGAGAGAAATTTCACGTCTCCGAGTATCCATTTATTATCGTTTAGCTATAATACTATACAGTAGTTTTTACATTCGACTAATGCGTCTCAAAGTTTTAACTGCTATAATTTACTATTTTTTTTTTGAAATTCGCAAAATGGTGGACTTGCTCGCAGGCCCTAGAACCGACATAGTGGTCGCTAAAACCGGCGTAGTGTAAGACACACCAAAAGTAACCCCAAATATCAAGAATTTGCAAAAAATTTCGCAAATACGCTGGTTTTAGGCACACATACTGTATAGGACAAATTTTGCAAGTTTTTTTTTTTTTTTTTTTTTTTTTTAATTTTTTAGTTTTATTATTTTCTACAAGACAGTTACTTACAGAAATATTGTATAATAACCTTGTTAGTAGGTTACAAAGATAATTACAACATAGTTACACTAAATTAGTTACACCTAATTAAGTTACACTAAATTAGTTACACCTAATTAAGTTACATAAACTAGTTACATCACAGTTACACTTACAGCTACAATACTTTTTTTTTTTTACAAATACTTTTCGATCAAAATTTTAAATAACATTTATTTTTTAGAGTGTCCGTCTAAATAGATCTTTAGATTCGAATGCTCACATGAACGAAAGCAAGGAAATAGTTATTTAAGAATTAATTTGCGATTTGGCTTTGCTTTTCTCGATGGATAATTTGCTCTTTAGAAAGACAAGGAAAGCTTCAAAGTAGTAGGGATCTTTCTCTTTAGAAGCGTAGTAAATGTAATATTTGGCGATTATTAAGCAGAGGTTTAAACCAAGGTATTTTCTGAAGTTATTTGTGTAGCCGTAAATGATAATATGCTCATTTAAAACGATAAAATCGTCATTCTTTACGTTCCACCAGTTGCAGAAAGTTTCCCAAAAGACTTGAACGTCTGGGCATAGAACAAAAAGATGTTTTAAAGTCTGTTTTTCATCACAAAGATGACAATTGTCATATTGAATTATCTTATCTCTGAATAGAGTTGCATTAGTTGGCAAGATGTGGTGTATAATTTTGAATTGGAATATAGCGAGTCTAATATCCTTTGTCACACTAAAAGGAATACTGTAAATGGTTTGTATCGTTTGCCTATTAAAATTTGCTTGTATCATTCTTTGTTCTGCTGTAGGGGGTATGAATTTCTGTTCAATTAGAAATTTAGCAGCCACTTTACATGAAAGCACGTTTAACGGAATTTTCTCCACATCAGGCTCTTGGGTACCATTTAAGTTGGGTTGCTTCAAAAGGCGGATCCAGTTTTTGGGAATAGCGTTACATAGGCCATAATATGTCAAGAAATTGGTTTTGACTCGGAATGTGCGGCAAAAATCATTGAAAGTCAAAAAGTCGTTATCATAAAAAATATCTTTGATCCTGATCACTCCTGCATTGTACCAATTTTTATAATAGACTGAGTATCCATTGATTTTAATAAACCGGTTGTTCCACAGGATTTCGTTTAACACCTGTTCATTATTTTCAGGAGTTTGTTGGTTTATCATCTGCCAGATACTTAAAGCGTCTCTATAAAATTGTATAGGAAGTTCTAATTTAAGGGATTTTAGGTCATAATTACACTTGAAAAGAAAAATCCCACCTACCCGCTTTAAAAGAGCAAGGGGAATGTGGCTCCAAATCGCATCATTGCTGCTTTCATACAACCTTTTTATCCAGGTTACCTTCAAGGCATTATTAATTATTTCAAAATCCGGCATGTCTAAACCTCCTTTTATTTTTGGGCCAATCATTGTATTGTGTTTGATTTTAGGAAGGGTATTCCAAACAAATTGTGATATAGCAGACTTAACTGTGGATATAAATTCCGGTGGGAAGGAGAGTACGGATGTGTTGTAGACAAGCTTGGAGAGAGCGAGGCTTTTGAGAATGATTATACGGCCGTGGAGAGTAAGATTTCTTGTTTTCCAAAGATTTAAGATATTCTTCATCGAATTTAGCTTTTCTTCAAAATTCTTTTTAAAGACGGTAACCTCATCGTAAGAGAAATAAATTCCCAGGGCGTATATCGGCTCTGAAGGCCAAGCTATATCAAAAGGAGTTGATGTGTTATGCCTGCAGGATCCAAGCCACATCCCTTCGGTTTTTGACGTATTTATTTCCAGGCCCGACGTCTCTTGGAATGCGCGTAGCACTTTAAACAAATTTCGTGCCGACACTGCATCGGCAACGAAAGCTGTAGTATCATCGGCGTATTGAGATACTTTATATTCTTTGTTATAGATTTGTATCCCTTTAATATTCTTATCATTTCTGA
>JAJLRJ010000012.1:23413810-23807138 GCA_024195265.1 Dendrophyllia cribrosa | reverse complement strand
GCCGAGTCGCTAATGCGCTAATATCATGCAATATACATTGTTTTTACTACAAATATATCGTTCGCGTTCGATAAACGCTAGTCAACGAGCCACTAAAAAAAAATAACAAAAACACCTCTGCGTTCAATAAGCTTACAACTCAACTGGCGAACCACTGAGACGCTGTGCTACTGAAATGTATACCTTTCACGTTCAATAATCTAAATCATAGTCCGTCTTCTCCATGTTCACTTCCTTCGCTCAAGCGGCACAGTCGGTTCGCCTCGCTACGGCAAAACTACAGTGGACACGATCATTTCATTTGATCAGGAGTGATCCGAAACTGATCCTTTCACCTTCAGAGGACTGTAAAGAAACATTAGGCGCTGTCTGACATTTGTACAGCCAAAAACGTTGGCAAAATGACCATCACGCTAAAGGATTCCAAGAGAATTATAGCGTAAACAAACCAATGTGTCATACTATTTACGTAATTTACGTCATCACGCACTCCCACTCGTCCCAGGCTCTCCAAAAATTGGAGCCACTTTTCAACCGAAGTGACGCATCTTCGAGGGGCTAAAAAACCGATTTTCTTTCTTTTCCTCGGGAAATGATTATTGTTTTCGTTCTTTGGACATAATAAATTGATGAAAAAACGAATAAAAAAAATACATTTCATAGGCACTTTAAGTCAATCACAGATTGATATCAAAATAAATTTCCATCGAAAAAATGTATTTTGTTTTACCTTTAAGTCCCTAGACTGCTTGGAAATTCTTTGAATCTCCGCTTCTTCAGATCTGAAAGCCGAAGTGAGAAACATCTCCCCGCATTGCTCCCGCATTGATAAAAACGTGTGAAGTTCCTCGAAGCAAGATTTTATCTCTGAAAGTTTTCCTTTTTCCACTATAGCGGCTTCTGAGTATCTCTTAATTAGTATCCCTGTCTTGAGTAGCAAACCGCGAAAAAATTCAGGGAAATAACGACTATAATTTGGAAAGGTTTTCTCCGCTAAACACAGCTCCAACTAAAGTGTTTACCGAGCTGACGTGACAATGGCCATGTAGCCGCGCGAAAAACAAAGCCTCGCTTTGGTTTCAAAATTGCTAAGATCCCAAATGTTGTGTGGCGTCATACGCGCATGTTTTGCGACGTCATACGCGCCCGCGAGCTAGCCTTGCGCGACGGACACACATGTTACAGACGTCGCCCGCGAAACATTCCGCTTGCTATGTCCATGAAAAATGACGGGCGTAGGTTCTATGAGTATGGGGCTGTGCAGCGGGCCTTCGGCCCGCGAGAGTTCCGCTATGATTCAGAGTTAAGACCTCCTGTGGTCTGACCTCTCCAGAGCAATCACCGGGGTGATGTCGCAGCTCTTAGAAGGTCTCACACCATTGGCTTGCCACCGTTAGAGCTAAAAATAGGACAAACAACAACAATGGACCCTAACCCTAAAAACCAATAGCAGCTGTGTTTTACAAGGCCAATGAAAATAGAGGCTTCCAAGAGCTGCGACCCTACCGAATCATCGCGGCTATGTATTTTGGGCGGTCGTTTACAGGAGATTCGACTGTATGATTCATTGACTGCGGTATCCGGACCACGGTGCTTGATACCATATGCCTCCATAGTGACCAGGTCTTAAGTCCAGAGCTCTCTTAATTTTAAGTTTACCATGCATGTAAACATGCTTATGCTTGGGGATTATGATACCTTACTTGAGACCACTCAAATAAAAGCTACGGAGTAGTTTCCCTGGTTTTTATTATGCTGCACAAGATGGTTCTAACTTTTGTGAAATTCTTAGTAGTCAATCAAATGGAAGGTATTGAGCAAGGCCTACATCGCATAGACCTGGAGAGAGAAAGCTGATGAGAAATTTTACAATTTCTAAGGTACATTATTTTATGGATCTGACGCACATGTCACACTATTAAAGGGGCAGTGTCACGTTGATTTTGCTGGAGGGTGAGGGGAGCAGGGGAGGGGGGGGGGGGGGGGGGGGGGGGGGGGGGGGGGGGGGGGGGGGGGGGGGGGGGTGGGGGGGGGGGGGGGGGGGGGGGAGGGCAGAGTACATCCGAGGGTTAATATTGGATTCAAACAAGAGAACAATAGAGACCATTTTTCGAATCACCGACCACCGGGTTGATAGTAGGAGAGGATAGTAACCAGATGACTACAGCTCCTCAAAACTTAAAATCACCACAAACGTAGTGGAATGGCTGGTTCCTAATGAGGAACTGCCGAATAAACTCCAGTGCTGTGGTTGTTTTCGTTACTGGAGTTGTCCATTTTGTTATTTCGTATTGGTTCGAATCGAAGTCCAGTGGAGGCTTGATGAAAGATTACGCTAGTAAGACTAGATACACATATGGTCGACGAATACATGGAAAACTTTAGCAGCAGAAATATCACTCATCACATGTGACGCCCGAGTTAAGAAAGATCTGCAAAAATAATGAGAAAACAATACGAAATTTAAGACTTTTTAAAGTAATAACTTGCGATCAGGCGCTCTATTTTTTTTTGGAGCGCGAGAGCGCGGACGTGCGAACGCGCGAAAGTCGGCGGAAGGGCGCGAGGAGGGAAAACAAGGCTTTGATATATATTATTATTTTATGAACCGTCTGCGCAAAAGTCAGACTCTGGCTATTTTCTTGTTGGTCGTTAAACAAAAGAAGTAGTGGTACTTCCGCTCCAATGTATAGCGGCTGTCGCGTTGGATGTTGAAAGTGAATTATCATCGGCTGTGAGTTTCGTAAATCCTTATTAGAAGAATTATTTGTTTGCGAGAAGACGATCTCGCTCCGACCAGTGTTGTAGAATTTAATTCAAAGAAAGATAACGTAAATACTATGAGTTATGGCGCTGCTGGGGTCAGTGACATCATCGCATGTTTATTAAATCAAAGGGCTCTTCAAGCCATCTCGTTAATGCGTTAGAAGGTGAGGTTAATAAAAAAATAGGCAGTCTATGACTGCATGTAGCTTACTGCGCCTGTTATTACTTAGATTATCGTAGGTTTTCCCCCCCACCCCTTGCCCCCTGGATTTCCAAGCCGGAAACCCCCCTCTCCTGCCCGGATTTGCAATAAAGTTTTGGAAGCCCTAAATTTACAGGTAATGAGAAAAAAATATATATGTAATCGCATTCAGAAGATTTTGTTTTTATAATTTTCAAAACCGTGGTGACGAGTGCTATAAATTGGTGAAACATTTTAAAAATAAATATTACGTGACGCATCATGAACCCCCCCCCCCCCCCGTGATTTCAAGACTAAATCGAAGTGAAATTTTTCTAGTTCCTAATAACTGCCTTGATTTTGCCATGTATTAGTTTTTCCTGGCTTCATAGTTTATTCAAAGTGTTGTCGCAAATACACAATATTTCCTTGAATGAAAATGTCTTTCCCTTAAATAAAAGAGTTAAACGCTTATCAGAATTCAGTGATTTTCTGCTTCCGGAAGGCTTAGCGATTTGTTTATCCTAATTGCAGCGCTAGCGTCTGCGAATTATATTATAAACATCACAAAATAATATTTAAATTCAGCAACCTACTTTATTATATCTAGTGTTTTCTAAAATTTCCGACTTTTCATGTGTATATAGAATGCAATTCTTATCCAATTTAGTTTAGTCTCAAGAGGAAAACGCGTCAAATTATCGCATCAAGGAAACTGTCGGCCACGCAAATTTGTTCAGCATCTGGCGAATTTCTCGCTCGACCGATTGTGGTCAAGTTTTCTAAATATTTGTCAAAAGCTACTAATAAGACAAAGAAACAGTCTATGAAATGTTTCTTACAAAGTAAATGGACATTAAAAAATGTGACTTTCTTTACCGTAGTTTTCCAGGAATGCTTGAAACTTCTTAGTAAAGTCTGCCGCTTCGAGTATAAATTCTGAAAGAAGACATGTCCTCACTTGTGACAAATTTCATCGCTTTCAGCTCTCAAACCACCACTACAAAGGCAAAAAATCTTCTAAAGGACTTTTTCTTTCCATTTCGAAGTCTTAAAAGGCGTGCTTTCATTCCGGTTATGCAAAATGAACGTCTACAAAATGAAAGCGTGGAGTTCACGGCCGGCCATATTTGTTAGAAATCTGATAGTCTTCTGAGGGAACATTGGATTCGGGCCATTCGAAACTATCCTCGACAAACGTTGAACAACCGACGAGGTTCCAAAACAAAAAAGGAGTTAAGATCGGGGAATATCGGGTCAAAATCGGCAGAGTTCGTTGTGGGCTCGGATTCTATTGTTACACTTCGCAGTACACTTGTGGCAAGTCTAAAATTTAGGAAGGCAGTGAATATGCAATAACCTAAGGTAATATAGAATTGGAAAAAGCGTGTATTTTGGAAGTGAATTGTTGATACATATTCTGGGGGGGGGGAGTACTCCCGACAATTAAGGGTAGGTGTGTGCCGCCTGAAGCATCAAAAGCAACCATTATAAACAATTGATAATTTTGTTTTACGAAATAATAGATTTCGATATATATATTTTTTGCTTTAAGTCTGCTATATTCTTTGCTAATTGAGCTACGTTGAGCACTCTAAGGCAACTCTCTTGCGTCAGGATTTCAATGCGATAAAGCTACGTTGAGCACTCTAAGGTATCTGTCTTGTCCGCTTCACGATTTGAATGTGATGGGAATAACACACCGACTGATTGATATTCCTCTTCTTTTTATAAGCGGAGAACGTTTTCTCTGTCTTGCTTGCCACTAAAATAATACATTGTCTTTTTGTTTGTTTTGTCAATTAGCTCCCATATAGTGCCAATATTTTTCCTTTAAAAAAAATCAACACGCTGAAATCGCTTATAATGCTTGCTTGATAAACTTTTGTTAACTAAATCAGCAAAATTATTACGTCTTTTGCATACTATTGCATAATCAAACCGTAATGGCAATGATTCAGTGTTCCAAAATAGAACAAAAGCCAAATCCATACTCTTGCACAATCAAACGGGAACATTTTTAGTTAGCTGAATACGCAAAATCTAACCTCTCTTGCATACTATTGCATAATCATGACACCTCAACATTTAATAACCATTCAAAATTGAAATTTCTCTTTAATAATCAAACCGTAATAGGAATGATTCAGTATTCCAATGACTACTGAAAAGGGACATTAACGTTAATTTTGCAGAAAAGCAAATCCATTGTATAATACAATCAAATTAGGCCCCTTCACGAGCAACGCATGAAAATAGAACGCGTGTTTTATTTCCAATTTGACAGCCTTGTCAGATAAATGACCACAAGTTGCTTCTTATTGTCTAAAATTAATTGCCGACTCGCTTAAGCTACCTGCTTTGGTGGCTTAACATGGATTTAACTAGAGTTTAACTCAATTGAGCTGTCTCGCTTAACTTTAAGCAAATTGGAAAACCAACTCTTTTGCTCTTCATGGTTAGTCATCAACGTATCGCAGAACATTCCTCAGAATTTTTCTTTTCACGAACATTTCCGGTTGTCACTCGCTAAGCGACTTGAAAAATCGCTCTTCAGGGTTAGTCATCTCGGGTACACAACGTATCGCAGAACATTCCTGACAATTTTTCTTTTCACGACATTTCCACTTGTCCCTCGCTAAGCGACTTCAAAAATCGCTCCTCGCGGTTAATCTTCCCGAGTAGACAAGGTATCGCAGAACATTCGATTCCTGCCAATTTCTAGAATTTTCTATCAATTTTCTATTTAAGTGCTTAAAACCACAAAAACAATAAATCCAAGATAAGAAACAATCTGTCAGGCGATGAGGTCATAGCTTTAAAACATTTGTAAAACAACTCTGCTATAAACCCGCGTATAAACCTCAGAAAGCGGACAAACATACAAGGTGAAATTTCTTAGCTTCGTCGAGCGCGGAAAATGTCAGCTATAAACCTCAAAAAGCAAACAAAGATACAGGGTGAAATTTCTTAGCTTCGTCGAGCGCGGAAAATGTCAAAGCGCAACTCACGCAAATCACTGTAAACCCTTGTGGTGACGTCATAGCTCTAAGAACTGTAATACCTTTGTGGGGCACCGCGGCAGAACGTTTGCGCATGCGTAAACTTCAAGCACTTCCGGTCCGTTAAACTACCAGTCAACATCGATGCGAACAGCATAAAACAACACTTCTGCATGAACCAACAGACCTAGATTTTCTAGATGCAATGATGAAAGGACCAAAACCGAAGAAAATTATGGTACGTACACGATCGGTTCTTGCATGAATACATTTCGAGATGGAGTGAAGACTTGTTTTTTGTGAAAAAATGCGATGCAAAAATTATTTGTTCATATTTCGTTGTTGGTGCAAACACCAAACCCCTTGGTGCAAACGCTTGAAACTTGAACGATGAAAAAACTTTTCAACGAAACAAACTTTTTCTCTACCTTTGTTTTATAACTCTTACTTTTTGTTTTCAAACTTCGCGGTACGGGAGTTTTATGTTGTTTATGTTGTAGTTCATTTTTTATTTCAGGTAATTTTTGTTTTTCCTTTGTTTCAAATTCATGAGCATATATTACCATACCCAAAAACAATGGAAAAATAAAAATTACCTGAGATAAACAAATTAACTACAACATTTACATGGGATTACAGTATGTCACCGGAAATGCGTAATTCACCGGATGCTCAGTTTTCTACTCATGCGCAGTGCGTTCTGCCGCGGTGCCCCTTTGTGGTAACGTAACGTAAGACATAACAAGTTCATGACAATTCAATACCCTAGGGAAATTAAATATAGGTCCGGGGGTGCCCCTCAAAAATTTTAGTGGCGGTATGTGACGCACTTCTTGAAATCCTAACCTGTTTAACCCACCGTATCCTCGGTGCCCTAATATAGCTTCTATAAAAAAGAAATAAGTAACCCCCCCGGACAAATGTTAACAAAACTAAACAAAGAACCTTTGTTAACAACTTTTGCCCCTTTTTTTCGTTGTGAATCGTACATCTCGTTTATGCGCAAGCGCATTAACGAGATAAAAATGGCTTGTCCTCATGCTACTTATGAAATCATATCTCGTTACCATAGAAATCGATTGTCGCCAAACTTTACCAAAATGTGTCTCAAGGATAAACGAACAGCTATTGAAGATGGTGTGTGCTTGCAATAAATGCTGAATCAATGCTCTTCAAAAAAAAAAAACGAAGAAAACGTTTATAGGCCGTATATAAATATTCACAAGAAAACCACCAAAATTACTTTTCTTTTGTACCGTTTATTATGCTGCATAAGATAGTTCTACCTTGTGAATGAAATTCTAAACTGTGACCACTGAAATGGCACTAAGTTATTGAACCGTACTTTTCTGTGGTGCTGTTAACTACATTGTATGCTGTACAAGGTGGTTTTAGTCTGTGGATGGAATCCTAAATAATAATTAAAGAATGACCATTCATATTAAAGCTATTGAGCAGTACTTTTCTGTGATGCTGTTTATTATGCTGTACAAGGTGATTCTAATTTGTGATTATGTGGATGAAATCCTCAAGTGTGGCCATTCAAATGAAAGCTATTGGCGACTTCCTGCTTTGCTGTTCATTGATATACAAGGTGATTTAAACGTTCGAGTCTGCAGATAAAATCCTAAACAACCAGGGATTCTTAATTGTTAAATAATTAAATACTGCGTTTCCTTACCTCACGCAGGCCTTCAAACCCGACATCGTAATAATCCCACCCCGGCTTTTCGTCCAGAAGATTGTCATTACTCCACTGGACATCGTTAAGTTCGCATAAGGTTTTATCATCGCCTTTTTGTTTCCGCTTAAAATTAAATGATTTGCACCTCGTCTCTCTCAAGCAGGCATCCACACATTGATAAAGCGAATGAATAGGCATTTCATATATTGAATGCCCCAAGAGTTTCCTATCCATTGTTAGCTTGTCATTAAGAGATGGTTGTTTTGGGCAAGTCGCGCGAATTTCGTCGGCGCACGAGAACACAACAAAAACGGTAACCAAGAATTTCACGTGCAGCATTTCAAAGTCTTTCGTTTTTGATTGGCACTGTTTCTTTTTCTAGGCCTTGCTTAGCCTAACCGCATCTTTCAGGTCTCAGTTTTTCAGTAACTGTGGAGACAGACGGGATCTCAATACAACATATATCACCGCAAGTTAGACAGACCACTGTCGATGTCTTTAACTTTTTTGTTTATCACCAATAAAAATCTCATTTTCTCCCCTTTAATTGAATTTTAATCAAATAGAGTCGTTTTGTGACTGAAGCTTAAAGCTGAATTTACAAAGTTTTAATTAAAAATTGTTTCAATAAAGGACAGTGAATGAAAAACATGATAAGAAGACTAAACAAAAGGATTGAAGTACTTCATGGTTTTATAGTAAACAGTCGGCATCTGAAAACACAATTTTGTCCACGAACTGTTTTGTCTTTTGCTGTAGAGTTGACAACACTCGCAAAATTAAGCTATTATAGCTTGATTAAAAAAAATAATGAATTTCTATTTTCTGGCAATTTTAAACTTTGCAATTTCTTGCAGGTTAAAATTCAAGAAAGTCAGTTGACGTGTCTTGATCTTTCTTGACACCTTCATAGAATATGGTGACGTTTAACGTCATATCCATTTAATCCGGAAAAAAATTTCTGATTGTAACGCTTGACACCATTCATTGTCATGTTGTAGTTTTATTGCCATCCAGTAGGCAACCAACGTTCGAGAAAATGGGCGATGCAAACAAGAAATTGACAGCAAAAAAAAAATAAATAAATAAAATAAAACATTTCACTTTCAGTAGATCGTAAATAACAAAATGCAAAACCAGCCGAATACAACAGAAAATGTATACTCAATTTATAGCTTTCACTTTTTTTGTACACTTCAGAATTTCATCCACAGATCAAGCGATACACAAGTTCACGACTCAAGTTTACTATTTCTTAAAAAGGTTTTAGGCTTTTCATTCTGGTTGTCAAACCAGTATACCGTGACGTGCATAGTGTATACACAATTAAGTGCAGCCATCAAAGTTAAAATAAAGTTATGATTTTCTAAACATGATAGGAGCAACTGTCGATGCTGTATTCACAATAGGTCGAAATATGTTTGATCTTGATGTCCTACTCTAGGGCGCGCGAGATAGTGCTTTCCGCTTTTGAGGCCGTTGGCCTCTCCAAACAAGATTATGGGCTTCACAGCCTTAGAGCTGGAGGCGCCTCCGCCGCGGCAAATGCCCAGATTTCTGATCGTTTGTTTAAGAGACACGGACGTTGGAAATCAGACAAGGCTAAGGATGGCTACATAAAGGATAATACTCTTGCTTTGTTGTCGGTTTCATTGTCATTGGGTATTTAATTTACTTCCCGTTCTTTTAGTTCGCCCGTACACGGCTCGTGTTGACACACCCCATAAGTGGTTGCTTATTACATGGTAAATGATTTATATTCGGTTGAGCGGGGGAGCGTATTAGAATATAAATGTATTTATCATGGGTTACGTAACCTCATTTTTGGGCGTTTGTGACACTTTGTCACAATGCTTCATTAGCGGGGTGTCGGGTATATATACGGTGAGGCCTTCATTTGTATTCATTCGAGTCATACGACCGCGCTCTGTTCGCCTCCAAATTAAATACCCAATGGCTATATTAGCATTCAGGAGGTTTATTTTTTCTATTCTTGGCTTGCCATGTTTTGTTTTGTTTTTTCACATTATACTAGATTATGTTGTGATCGTAATCTTCATGCTAGACATTACAGTTACTGCTCTGTTATTATTTTGCGCCACATTGGTTATTGACATATATCTTGTAATTTAATTGACATGGAGGACATAATAAAGAGGCCCGTACACGGCTCGTGTTGACACACCCCATAAGTGGTTGCTTATTACATGGTAAATGATTTATATTCGGTTGAGCGGGGGAGCGTATTAGAATATAAAGCAAACTCCTGTTATGAAACTGACACGACATATAAGCGATCAACTCTACGCACATTGCAGGGGCGTAGCTACCTGTACGCACGTACGCACGGGCGTACATGAAAAAGTGGGGAAAAAGAAAGATTTGGGACTTGAGGGTGGGGGGAGGAGGTGGAGGGAGGAGGTAGGGGGAGTGTTTGAAAACAGTGATCGTGCGTACCTCTGAAGAATTCCTGGCTACGCCCCTGCATTGAATAGTTGAATGGTAAAATATTTCTTGTTTTGACCGTCGCGTTTGTGAGTTATAGAGATTTGAATTTACAAAAATTAATGATAATTAGATGACGTCTATGGCGTTCCATCCCCGCCAAAATTCAAACATGTTGTTCTTCGATCCAAACCTTCAATTCAATCATTCTGTCTTGTAATTCAATGATGCACTTCTTCAATTCAAACATTCAATTGGGCGATTCAAACATTCAATTGGGCAATTTAAACATTCAGTTCGGCAATTCAAACATTCAATTGGGCGATTCAAACATTCAATTGCGCGATTCAAACATTCAGTTCGGCGATTCAAACATTCAATTGGGCGATTCAAACATTCAGTTCGACAATTCAAACATTCAATTGGGCGATTTAATTATTCAATTCGGCGATTCAAACATTCAATTCGGCGATTCAAACATTCAATTCGGCAATCCAAACATTCAAATCGGCGATTCAAACATTCAATTCGGTAATCCAAACATTCAAATCGGTAATCTAAACGTTCAATTCGAACAATCAATTCAAACATTCAATTCGGCACTCCAAACATTCAATTCGGTAATCTAAACATTCAATTCGGCAGTTCAAACATTCAATTCGGCAATCCAAACATTCAAATCGGCAATCTAAACGTTCAATTCGAACATTCAATTCAAACATTCAATTCGGCAGTTCAAACATTCAATTCGGCGATCCAAACATTCAATTCGGCGATCCAAATTCAATTCGGCAATCGAAACATTCATTCAAACCCAGGCTTCAGCAGACATCCCTACAATCAGGAATCCGGAATCTGGAATCTGGAATCGGGAGTCAGACAGAAATTCTAAAGCCGGGAATGATTTCTCAGTAAGTTTTAAATAAATGCTGGGCTGGAAAGAAATCAATCGAAATTGTAATTAATTAAACTATGCCTAATAATGGCTGTAAAGAACGAAAGGAACGTACGGAAAGGACGAAACGGCGACGCAAAACCCAGAAAAATAAAAGCACAAAACTGTGAATTCCCTTCGACAGAACTTATTTAATGCAGTAAAAATAAAGGAGAAAAATATTCTTTTGTTCCCTAAGGTTGTTAGTCCACCACCAGGGATTATCAATTTCAGCCAGTGTCCGGAGAAACTATTTTGTGGATCAGAACATATTATAAACGAATCGCCTTATATTGATAAAGCAGCAGTTCACGACGAGCAAAAAGCAGCTGGATCGGGGGTCTGGTTTACTAACTGTGGCATGTGCATTTATAAATTTCAAAGGTACTCAATTATTTCTGCCAAAACCCACATTTCGTGGATTAAATTTGCCACCCTTCTTGAATTCCAGTATATTACGTGTAGCTGTTCATTTTTGAGTATCATATCTGGTTTCACTACTTCATTACATTCCTGTATAAACGATTGTGTACTGCACTGCATTTTAGCAGATTTGAAAATATATTTTTGAGATAACATTTCTTAACCATCAGTGATGGACTGTCTTGCGACCCTTTAATTCCACTGGAGACACTTCATTATTACCAAAGGTTAAATAAGCGTTATGGTGGTTCACTTCATTTTTCTAATTAATTTGTTGTTTTTATAACAAAGTGTTTCCATACATAATATTGCACTTTTTTTGTTATATAATTATTAAGTGGTTTCACACTTGGGCTTAGAAGTACATCCTAAGTGCCCTTGAAACCAAGTTTGAATGTGAAAGAGTATAATGCACATACTTGAACCCTACATTGTGACCAAAGAAAAACCATTGGAAGGACTCTTTCCTCAGTTTTCTTGGCTTTCCCTCCACATCAATTTCCCCCTCCCCCCCCCCCCCCCCCCCCCCCCCTCACATAAAAAGGACTGGGGTGCTCGTCGGAAATTTTCGAAAAACACCCTATAAGGTACCAGAATATCGTTTGATGGGCGTGGCTTTATACAATTTTTACCCCTAAGAAGTACCAATTCTAAGACAATAAATGTAATATTCCATCCTATTATTCGACTGTGACGTCATTTTACCTTATAAGGGAAAGAGAACACGCAAAATATCCGAGGGTTACGGTATTACACAGTAGATTGCCGTATTACACCTTAGCATCCCAGTTTCAAGACACAAGCTATTATAAATACAAGAATTTTAGTCGAATAATAAATCCCTTATTCAATGGCTTAACAGAATATGTGCGGACATTTTACTCATTGCTCGTATTTTTTTCTCGCCTCTCCGGGGCTCGAAAAAATACTCGGTAACTCGTAAAATATCCGCGCGTATTATCTGTTAAACCATCGAATAAGGGGTATATATTTTTCGGCTCAATACCCTAAAACGTACTGTGATAATTTTAACGGTGGTCGTTTTAGATTTTAGTACCCCAAGCGGTACCAATCTACAAACTTTTGACCCCTTAAAGGTACGAAGAACACCCCCATCATTTTTATATGGGAGTTCCCCCCCCCCCCCCCCCCCCCGGGATCAATCCCAGTAACTGACTGCATGTAACAGGCTAACAGAATGCTGATCAGTACATGCGGTGCTGTTATCCTCCAACTTGCTTTCTGTTATAGAAAATGTGTGGGCCATGTATTTATGTGTGTTGGGGAATTAGTTTGAAATATCCTTGTTTGGTAATGAAGACAAGTCTGATAGCTGTTGGTTTACCAACCACTCTTGCTTTTTCTAGGACTGACAAAATAAAGCTGAGCCTTTTTTAAATGGTGTTTTATGCATCCAGCACACTGAGTATTTATGAACTGTAACAGTTACTACATTGACAATCTGTGAAACTGCAAAAAGCCAACATATTTGCAATGAATACTCTCCATGCCTGGCCCAAATTCAGGTGATGAGGCTTACTAATCCCACACTGCCACCAATAAAAGACATGTTTTACAGGATGTTATCTCAATTATAATATGCAAGTTCTCTCTGAAACATTTTGTTGTTTAATTTTTGTTTAAAAATGATAATGACAGTGACATATATCAGCATGTGGCACCTGAACATATAGATTCCATTTTCTGTTAGGCTGATCTTAGAACTCATACTTAAAAGTTGGCTTTACTTCACATACAAACTTTTACTGGCAGGATTTATGAGGATGAATATTAACAGGGTTTTTCAAAAATTGATTTTCATGTCTGAAGATAACGATGGATCTTGTTATCTGTTGTGAAAGCCCATCATCTCTGCAGAGGCTCAAATGGAGTTTTCTGGAAACAGAGAATCTGTTGAGCGAAATAAGTGCATGTACAAAAAAACCAAGAAGACAGATGCTGGAGCTCAATCAGTCATGTCTTTTGCATCTGCACTCATCTTGTGTATCTAAATCACCCTAATTCCTTTTCTCTGAGCTGATGTGGAGACGAGCTAAAGCCCCAAAAAATATTTTTACGTTTACAGAACTGGAGAACATTGGCCTTCAGCAGCCAAATTTAATAAAGTAATAAGAGATTACATTTAGTGGCAGTGAAATCTAGCTATCACTGGTTGATTCACCTGCAAGCTTTTTTGACTTTTGGGCTACTTGTAGATCTCCCTTGACCTTTGCAATAACAGTGCAAATGCTCTGCCCTGGGCAAAACAGTCATGTAGATGCTAAGAGTGATTTTATCAAAGAGTTGCACAGAAAGCCACAACACATATTTCAACATTTCATAAGACATCAATTCTCTTTATTTTTCTTCCCTGTTCAGTCTTAGATTGATTCAAAATGTCTAGTCAAGCTTGTATATAAAGGAAATATTGTACTTGTAAGTTTGAAATGTCCAAAAGATTTCATTAGTGAAGTCAAAGATTTGTGAATTAAAATACCATTCAGATTGATATTTGGCTGTTACTAACATCTAATCAATAACATATCATGGTCAGCCCTTGCACACAAATATATCTTGGTCAGTATCTTAGTGCACATTAAATTCTACAATGTAACTAAACTCCATTGAAATCCACCTTTACATTTCAAATAGATTCCAGGAACGGCCCGCCAGAAATTTAAAAATGTGGTCTTAAATTGTTATCTATACCTTGAATTCTGGATGCAAAAACTCGGCATCGGCCAGCCAGACTAGCCATTAATATGATGATAACTTTAAAATGCCAGCTGATGTAAGCTTATTCATAAGCCTCCAACTATCTGATCACGAATAACGACGATTATTACCATATCCACGACTCGGAAACTGCCGAAAGTTTAACGATAACATCTAACTACTCCTCGCCAAAAGAAAAACGTCCAACTTCCGAAATGAGACAGCATGAATCCTGCCTTTTCTCGCACCGTGTTCTTTTTGAAAAAACTCTGATCCTGCGCAGAACAACCGGAAGTCCTAGATTCTAGGACTCCTGCGTCCCCGTCCCCAGTTCCCCTTGACCCTCGTACTCAGGCTCTGGCGGTTAAGAGGGTCAAGCGGCTCGAATTGAATGCCGGTTGCCGAACGTCGAATTTGAATGTTCGAATGTTTGGATTGCCGAATTGAATGTTTGAACTGCCGATTTGAATGTTTGGATTGCCGAATTAAATGTTTGGATCGCCGAATTGAATGTTTGGATCGCCGAATTGCCGCATTGTATGTTTGGATTGCCCAATTGTATGTTTGAATCGCCCAATTGAATGTTTGAATCGCCCAATTGAATGTTTGAATTGCCCAATTGAATGTTTGAATCGCCCAATTGAAAGTTTAAATCGCCGAATTGAATGTTTGAATCGCCGAATTGAATGTTTGAATTTCCCAATTGAATGTTTGAATCGCCGAATCGAATATTTGAATCGCCGAATTGAATGTTTAAATTGCCCAATTGAATGTTTGAATTGCCCAATTGAATGTTTGAATTGCCCAATTGAATGTTTGAATTGCCCAATTGAATGTTTGAATCTCCCAATTGAAAGTTTGGATTGCCCAATTGAATGTTTGAATTGCCCAATTGAATGTTTGAATCTCCCAATTGAATGTTTTGATTGCCAAACTGAATGTTTGAATTGAAGAAGTGCATCATTGAATTACAAGACAGAATGATTGAATTGAAGGTTTGGATCGAAGAACAACATGTTTGAATTTTGGCGGGGATGGAACGCCATAGTAGTCAACCCGGGACTTTGCCATTATTTCTACGCTAGTTTACAATGCGCAGTTTACAGCTTGAGGATAATTAATTTGATAAATACTAAAAATAAACTGTGGAAGTCAGTTGTTGGAGGTGAAAACAAGTAGTTGAATAATAAATGATTCCCGGGTTGACGTCATCTAATTAGCATTTTGTAAATTCAAATCTCTATAACTCACTAACACAAGGTTCAAAGCAAGAATATTTTACCATTCAAATATTCAATGTACATAGAGTTGATTCCGAAAAAAACTTTCTAGGGGTGATGGGTACTTTAAAGCACGCGCATCATTTGCAATTCTTAGATGTAGTTCCCTGCGGAGCTCTTTACATACATATTTATAGCTCTACTAAATTAGGCAAATTCCTAATTACCATCGCAAACCAACAGCAGAATGTTTTATGAATAGCTGATCCAGTAGCCAAAGGTGTAACTTGCAAATGCAACAGGGAACAAAACCCGGGATATCTGATCAATCAGGAGAGCGATCTTTTTATTTCTGCGCATGACCGCCTCATTGCATTCCTTTTCTTCTTTTATCCTTATGTCCTCTAGTGACATAGGCAATGCCTGGTTCGTTAACATAATGTTCATCTCAAGAACGGTGTCCTGGCTTTTACTCGAGGCTCTTCGTGTTCCTTTTCCGATAGTCCTTTGGCGAGCCTTGAGAGTCGAGAGTATCTTAGACTTGAAAGAGTGGCAATTCTGCAAAGTAAAGTATTCTTTAGTGAGCAAAGATTTAACTTAACAACCTCGAAACTGTAAGTTCCCCACCACACTGATAGGGCCAAAACAAAGAGTCGCATGGGGGGTGGGGGGGGGGGGGGAGGGGATGGGGATGGGGGGAGGGGTGGGGGGTAGGGGAAACATGCTACTGTTTATTATGCTGTACAAAGTGGTTCTAACTTTTGAGTGTGTGGATGAAATCCTACAGTGTGACCATTCAAATGAAAACTATTCAGCAGTAAATTCCTGTGGTACTGTTTAATAAGCTGTAGAAGGTACTTTTAACTTTTGAGTCTGTGAATAAAATTCTAAAGTGCCACCCCGGGTCAGCTGTCATCAAAAAGTGATCTCTTTCAAACTAGTTTTTCAATTTTTGACCGTTTGAGCTGAGACTTTGCACGATAATAGAACTTTGTATTCCCAACAATCGTATGTTTTTGGATTTTTAATTTTAACGGTTTTTGGCGGGAAAATGACGTCATAAGATCGACAGCAAAAAATAGTTTTCGACTTATGGCATAACAAACTAGAACTTTTAAAAGAGCTCACAGAGATGAGCTAAAATGTGAAAAAAATATTTGTAAAGCTTAATTGGTTGAAAAGTTATTGAGCTATTAATTTCGTATTTTCCGCCATTTAGTTACTATTTTTGGAAATTTGGTGATCTTTAGCATGTCATATCTTCGCAACCAAATGAAGTTGTCAAAAAAAATTTTCACATTTAAGTTCTTCTCTGAGTACTCTTTCAAAATTGCTAACCTGTTATGGCATAAATTGAAAGTTATTTTTTACTGTCAGTCTTATGACGTCATTTTGGCACCAAAAACCGTTAAAATCAAAAATCCAAAAACATACGATTGTTGGGAATACAAAGTTCTATTATCGTACAAAGTCTCAGCTCAAACGGCTAAAAATTGAAAAACTAGTTTGAAAGAGATCACTTTTTGATGACAGCTGACCCGCCGTGTGCGTCACTCAAATGAAAGCTATTGAACAGTTCGTCTGTGGTACTATATACCATTCTGTAGAGGGTGATTCTAACGTTAAAATGAAAACAAAAATAGAAAATTTAACTATCGATCACCATTAGAATAAATTGCTATTGAGCTCTTATTTTCTGTTACACTGTTTATTTTGCTGTTTTTAAAGTTGGTCTTAACTTTTGAGAAGCAAGACCTGGAGCAGAAATAAGTTTTATTTACTTGCTAATAGCGTTATCAAAAGCTATACATCAGGTCTCGCTTTGAGACAAGAGGATAACAGCAATCTAGAAGTAGCCGGCATATCCTCGTTTACATAAGAGTTTTCATCCCGAAAAGCAGTTTATTTTGGTATTCGGACACGTTTCAGTTGTTGCTGTTTACACTCATACCGGGATGATTTCATCGCGGTCCTAAGTACCCGGGATGGAAGTTTCAAAAGCCAGATGAATTTGCTCCCTGGATGCCGGGATGAAACAACTAATGTAAGCGAAAAGTCATCTTCATTCCGCGGGAACTTACTCTTCCCGGGAGGAAACTCATATCGGATTTCATGTGAACGGGCCCTCACGTACCATTTCCTCAGCCTTTAACGTTTTTCCAAGTGGCCTAGAGGAGATCAAAGACACGACAAGGCTCTCGATAACCGATAAAAACACAAATGCAAACGACACCATAAGGTACCAGTCCATTGCTTTGGCATAGCTGACTGGAGGCATGGAAGCATTGACAGCTCCACACAGAAACATTATTGTAAGGATTGTGGTGACCCCAATTGTTAAGCGACCACCTGGATCATCCGGGACCAACCAGAAGACAATCCAGCTTATTAGTACAATCAGCACGTCGGGTACATAAACTTGTAACAGGTAGAAACCAAGGCGACGTTGGAACGAGAACGTCGCTATTATCGTGGTGAAGTTGACTAAAGAAGAAACAGGAACATTAAGGAGTTTAATAAATAAGAATAATATTTGGTCTCACTGCTTCTTCGGTGTAACTAACTTAGAACATTAACCCGTGAAAATACTATTATCACCTCGGGTCTGTTTATTTGGAAACGATTGTTTTAGGACTAAAATATGTAGTAATGTAAGGACTAAATATGCGCAATTCAGTGACAAATGCAGACTCGATCACAACGGGGAAAAAAAAAGGGGGGGCGGGGGTATGTAAGCGAAAAAGGGCGTGACCCGAAGTGGAAATGCTAGAGACTGGAATTTCTTTGGGCGCTTTGGCCTGACTTATGTTTTGACGAGATAAGGGGAGAGGGGAGGGGAGGGGTATTAAGTACATGTTAAGAACGGAATCTGAATCAATTCGGAACGGCTGGTGTAATTCGGATCGGCTCAGCCGTTTTTTTTTTTTTCGCTTGGAGTTCAACTGGGAATGACGGCTGTGGACCGGCTTTGATTCAGACACCAAACTTCGCGTGATCCGAGTCAAATGCATAATAATAAAGATATATTTTGAGCAAGTATAAACAATATTTAAACTTTCGGCTGTGATCTCTGTTACTGAAATCTGCAATTTTTTTCCTGTATTTAATTGATTTCGGCTAAATTAAGTTCGGCGTCCAAAACCAATTCAGCCGAAATTAGTTAATTTGGGTCAGCCTTAATTTGAATTAGATTCGGTTCGTGTGAAGTACGGCGTATGAACCTGGCCTTATTGCAACGAAGTTTTCCATAATTATCTGCCCTCTCTAAAAATGTATTTTTCTATAGTTCAACTGAAAATGAAAACACGAAATTTCATCTTAAATATTCCCCGAAGGTGCTTATTCAAGAAAATAAGCAACTGAAAACTTAAAAACATACCACCCGAGAAGCTTTCCACTTCAGTGGAAAATGTTCCTCCCAGAAATCTAAACTGCGCCATGTTTTCGTGACTGACTTCAACCACATGATCGAACCATTTAAAGATGACAGCACTGTCGTCATAAGCATCTGAGAATCAATAGAAAAGCAGTCATTAAAGTAAAATGCTTAGTGATAACTTGTACCTATTAGATAATGGCGCTATGTCGCGGGATTCAGCACCGTTAAGGGCTTGATAAGCTTTTACTGAACGATGATTAGCAGCAATGCAAGTCTAGGTTTTGTACGGCGGTGTGAATTAATGCCTCAATTGTTAATAGCAGAGCTCTGCGGGCCGAAGGCCCGCGCGTAGCCTCATACTCATAGAACCTAGAACCTATGCCCGTCATTTTTCATGGTCATGGCTAGCGGAATGTTTCGCGGGCGCGTGCGTGTGCGGCCCGCCGCGGCGGCCCGCCCGTGTCACAACATCCGGGATCTTAGCAATTTTGAAAGCAAACCGAGACCGAGGCTTTGTTTTTCGCGCGGCCACACAGTCGTGAGCTCGGTAAACACTTTAGTTAGATTGTTGTGTTTAGCGGAGAATTGAAGTCGTTATTTCCTTGCATTTTTTTGCAGTTTGCTACTCAAGATAGGGATACTAATTAAGGCATACTCAGAAGCCGCTTTATTGGAAAAAAAAAAAGATTTCAGGGATAAAATCTTGCTTCGAGGATGAGAGCAATGCGGGGTGATGTTTGTCATTTCGGGTTTCAGAACTGAAGAAGCGGAGATTTAAGCTTAAAGAATTTCCAACAGTGGAGGGACTTAAAGGTAAAACAAAATACATTTTTCGATGGGAATTTATGTTGATATCAATCTGTGGTTGACTTTTTCTTTGTGTTCTCGCTAGTTTTGGAGAATTGTTTATGAAACGTCCTCAAATTCAGTCCTATTGATTTCTTTCATCGAAGACAGCTCGGCCTCGATGAGCTATAAATATATGGTTCGCGTTTTGCTTTTAAACATAAACTTATGGAGATTTGAATAAAATTTTTCGAAAGAAGATTGTGTTGTCCATTTTTATGTGTTTGTTCATTCATTACATAGGCTGAAAAGCGATTTTATGTTAAAAAAAGCAAGACTTGAATTTTATTATAGTTCTAACTTCACTCGCGTGGCCGTATGCAAATATGTTTGTGTATTTTTTGCAATTTTGATTTCCAAATTAGTTTCTCGGACAATTTTTGATAAGCAAAAGGTGTATTTTATTTGGAAATTAGTCGTACTAGTTATCTAGACGGAGAAAAAGTTGTTTTTGTGAACTTTTGTACGGTCTAAATGTACTGTGCAGACGGTCGCGTAATTCTTTTTTTGAGAATTGCTAAAATTAAAAAATAGCCCGGTCGTCAATTTTATTTTTGTGCTTCCGACCTTTCACCTCAGTTAAGTTTATCATCGGCTTTCTGTTCAAAGAGCTACGCTGTTAGGCTCAGCCTATCTATATTTATCTATATATATATATATTAATAAGACAGTATGCATTTGTGTTATTATTCCACCGATGATATTTCAGGTTGTCGTTTGATGATCATTCACAATTTTCAGTCAAGGATCAGTGCGTTTCAGTTTGTCGACTATCAGTCAATCCTATGGCATTTAAATCGCTTAAACAAAGATAATCTTTGAAGTCGGACCTCTCCTTACGGACACCGCCATAATACGGACACCTGTTTATCAGTTGCTTTAGTCCCCAAGATAAATTCACACAATCCCTACCTCTCTATATATAATACGGACACGTATACTGAATGCGGTAATAGATTTGGAAACAATGGATTGAAAGAGGCTAGTATATGTATCTCCACTCCAATCCGGATTCGTATTTAAAGAAAAAAAGTATTTTGTATGTTATTAGCAGGGTTTATATCATTATATGTTGTTGACCATGGTATTTGTCAACTTAACCAACCAGAAGCAGGAAGGGAGGATAGGAACCATAATAAAAGTTATTGGTTTCTAAAGAAGCTCTGGTGCTGCGTTAACCGCGATCAAACGGGAGAAATTTGCAAAAGTTAAGCAAAGTACTTAAAAGTTAAGGTTGTCAATACACTGTAAATTTACCAAACGTTTTGAAAGTTTACTTAAAAAGTTCTAAGCGTTTAAAACCTGTGAACTGCAGAATTGTCGGCGCCATTTTCCAACATAATTTTGATCAGGCGCAAAGAGTTTTGGTTACTGGTTTTCAACGAAAAAAGCTCATTATTTCGAGAAAAATGGAAAGAAAGTAACGTCAACTAATTTTTTTTTATACATCCTTGCCCATATTTGCATTAAATATTAAATGAAATAAAACGAAAAACGCCTGGGACGTTTGACCGCAGTGGAGGTGCTGCGTCGGTGGGTGAGTTATACATGAAAAATTGACAACGGTAAAAATATTGAAAATGCTGACGTTTCGAGCGCTAGCCCTTTGTCAGAGGGAATTGTGGGCGGTGTGTGGTTTGTATATCGAACGGTAGAGCTACGCTATTTGTGGAAATATGTTAACGTTAACCCTTTCACTCCTGTTTACGTCCACCGACGTAAAAAGTTCATAAAATTGTTAATATTTGGTCTATTTCAATGAAATTTTGCCACAAAAATGGTCTCGGAAAGATCAGTTCATTTCCAGAATAAAATTGTACCCCCTATTATCTATGATATAGTTGACCACCATTGGAACTTTTGACATTTTTTTTGTTTTACACATTTGCAGTGTGAGACATAGCTCATGTTACTCTATTAACTGAGAGCTGTAAAATTAGCTATAGTTTGGGGGTATACCTAGTATATCTGAAAATTGAGGCATTTCTGAACTTTTTGGCTTTGACATTTTCAGCCTGTTTATGTCAAAGCCATGATTTCCTTCCTCAATTTTGATATGAAATAAGAACTGCACTCGTCAAGACCTTTCAAATGGTATATCATACATGGCCATTAAGGTTTTACTTACGAGTTTGGAACAAAGGGTAGAAACTGGCTCAGGAATGAAAGGGTTAAAACTGAACAAGAATGTATTAGTTGATTGAAAAGCGTTTGTTGATTCCGTGGGGATTAAGAGTGCCGATTAGAAGGATTAATTTTATCTCAGGATTTTTGCGGCTGTCCAGGTTGCCCAGATGTTAAGGAAGTAAAGATGCAAATAGTCACGTGTTGTTTATGACGATTGGGGAGATTCAAGTGTCTTGCGACTGGTTTAGATGCGTCTTTGACATTTCTTTCAACGTCTCGTACATGTTCAAGAAAACGGTTCCCTAGTCTTCTCCCTGTTTTGCCAATGTAATTTATCAACCCACTATAGGCTTACAACTTCCAAACTAAGTTATCGACCCACTACTTACAACTTCCAAACTTAAGATAACATGATTGACTGTCATGAGGAAAACTGTGCAAATCCATCAAGCAAGATGCAGTGAATGACGCACTGAAAAAGGAACACACATTCAGACAAATAGATAAACAGGGAGCTTAAGCAACGACGACGACTACAGCAGAGAGGCAGCACCAAACAATTGGTTTTATCAGCGAAAACAATGCCTCTGTACGTGCGTTTTGCATTTTGGTACATTTCTTTGCGTTCTCTGCAAAAACAACAGCGTCTGATGATCAATTATAGGCTTTGTAGAGAACGTGAACACACGACGGTTCATTTTCCATTTTCTGGTTTCTGGACCGATTCAGACCGATTGGACAAAGTAGACAAATTGGAACAATTGCATAATGGTTTAAAAGAGCGCTAATGGCGTTGCCGTCATGGCGTCATGGTTGCTTATTAAACTCCATAATTCCACCAGCGTATGACACCGCTTAACAAGATGAAGTGAACACACTATTATATCTGATGGATAAAAGAGCCAGTTTCTTTCAAAAGAATTTCAAAAGAAACCGGGGTGCTTCTGCGGGGAATTGAAGTAAAACTCAAACATTTGGTATCAACTCACATCATAAGTAGATTTACTACCATCAACAGTCGGCTGTCGGTTCGAGCGTGTGCCCTTATCCAGAGCCAATCATACTTCATACCTACCCACGGCTGTAAACAAGCACTCCTTCAGGACTAAGTGACACCTTTGAGTGCGTTTCAGAGTTTGGTAGCATTATATTTGTCATCCGAGCATTGTAACAGTATGCATCGGGAGTCCATATATTTTTTATGTCAGTCCCTTTTAAGGTCACAGTACGATTTATTTTTCCTGCCAGTCGTTTATCAGTCCAGGTCTGCACAAAGTAAGAGTAAACTTGGAATTCCTATAAAAAAATACATAAACGTAAATGGGGAAGTTGTGTTGTAGGAACGACTGTAAAACATTTGAAATGAGGTTAATGCGCAGTGAAAGATATTACGGCAGTCCCAAAATGATTCGGCTTAGGCCTAGTGTTAAAGACTAGTTTTTAAAGGGGATGTCACCTGTTTTTGTATCTCTACGAACAGCCAAAATACATATTTGTATCAATAGAACTATATGAATGGAATCGTAAAAATATAATGATCCATTTTTGTTAATGGTTGCTCTACTTAGTGCACAGAAACTATTATTAATTATACTTGGCGGTAGATGTCCAGAATGGAAATGGGTTGCAATGTGAAGAAAAATGTCCGATTATTTATGCTCTTCTCGTTTGTCTTGGAAAATCACTAAAAATGATTATGGTTTGTTCTTCCTTAGATAAATCATTTCATATTTCCTTCTCGGTACTTAAGAGGAATTTCTTGTGTAAGAAACAGAAGTTCTGTGTCAGGTATTTAGTGCAGCATTGATCCAAACACAACGGGAAAAATCCCCATAACAATGCCCCTTTTAAATACTGGCAATAATTCTTCTAACGCCATCGTTCAATCGTCTTTTCCTCTCCACAACTAAAACTGCTTCGCCACTGACAAGTTCAGTAATTGAATTTGTTAGACACCCGTGACATGCAATGTCTGCATGCAACCTTTATTGCACATTTAATTTTGCGCACCCACTGGCATAATTAATTGCTTTAATTTATTTTTAATCAGTACGTGTGTTTGACTATGGCTGTTTTTCACGAGGCGGTTTTTCTCGCTTAACATTCCTTGAAGTGATAAGCAGCTTAAATAATTTATGCTTTTTCGCGGACAGAGATTTATTCATTTTTCTTGATGTTTAGTGTCCTTTTAGCCTGCGAATACAGCCGCCTCTCATCGCTCCCGGCCGCTAGGGGCGTTCGCGCGAGAGAGCGTCTGCGATTTACTTTGAGAAATTCCATACTGATGACGAAAATTTGTCCCGCATCAAGACAGGAGCGCTGATTGGCCAACTTGATAATTTTACATAATTATGCTTTAAATTATGCAGTGTTGTAACTCAATCGCCAGTTGCGAGGATTAATCTTGTCTGTCGTTAGAAACTGTACGACTCTGCGTTCAATCTATTTGTCCTATTTTTAATGTTTTGACGTTACAAGCAAGTCAGTTTCAGGCTTTTATAGTTTTATCTGTGGTGAAGAGGTTTTTCTACTTTTGTCAATTTATCGACCGGATATGGCAAGTCACTGATATTTCAAACGGCGCCACTCGTGCACGTCTGGATGAATGAACATTTATCGGCGATAAATGGGAAGAAGAATCCCGTAATTATCATCATCAGTCTGCTTTTAGCGGAAAGACTACCTTTAGATTCATGGCACCGCATGGCCGGGGTCGAAAATGGCAGTTTCTTTCGCCAATATTTTCACGGCAAAGATGGAAACAGAAATAATACACCACTGCGTGCAAGGAAATGTTATCCTTTGTAACACAATACAACCCTGTGTGCCTACATCCTCATGGACAAATGAATCACAATCTTTGCTCAGACGGATCTATAAAGAACCTCCCCTTGTTTCATACAAAAGGGGTAAATCTTTAAAAGACAAACTGATCAGGGCTAAACTGTAAAAATCAAACTACACTTTAAACCCAGTGAACAAAGGTCACAACAAACACGCCAGGCGCTAGTTGGATTTGTGATGGGCCTGTCAACACCTTTCATTTCATTTGGTTTCACCGCATGCATATTATTATAATTATACGAGATTAGCGACGGGTGATTTACGTCATCAGTATGGAATTTCTCAAAGTAAATCGCAGACGCTCTCTCGCGCGAACGACCCTAGCGGCCGGGAGCGATGAGAGGCGGCTGTATTCGCAGGCCAGGTTCCATTGTTATTCGGAATAACAAGAAAGATGGCGGGAAACAGAGTATAGCTTGCAAATATATGATCTTATGTTTATTGGTGCGCTATCGCGCTTGTTCCATGTTATTAAGCAAGGTTTATAACATTATATGTTGTTGACTATGGTATTTGTCAACTTAACCAACCAGATAAATTATTTAACTTTTGCAAATTTCTCCCGTTTGACCGCGGTTAACGCAGCACCAGACTTTCTTTAGAAACTAACAACTTTTATTATGGTTCCTATCCTCCCTTCTTGCTTCTGGTTGGTTAAGTTGACAAATACCATAGTCAACAACATATAATGATATAAACCCTGCTTAACAACATGGAACAAGCGCGATAGCACACCAATAAACATAAGATCATATATTTGCAAGCTACTCTGTTTCCCGCCATCTTTCTTGTTATTCCGAATAAAAATGAACATTAAACATCAAGAAAAATGAATAAAGCTCTGTCCGCGAAAAAGCATAAATTATTTAAGCTGCTTAACACTTCAAGGAATGCTAAGCGAGAAAAACGAAGGAGGAAAAGGTTTCAGCAAAGGCTTACCGGTTGCTTGCAATTCGAAGAAGGAGAAAAAGAAACGAAGCCTATTTCTTTCAGAGGATGCCATTGCGCTTTTTGGCCAATTGAAATATTCACGGCAAATGCAATTTATATCACCTCTGACATGCCTTTATCGGTTGTTTGAACGCTGGCGAAATGTGATTGGCCGAAATTGATTGACGACAAGCTTAAGCGACCTGGTTTGGTGGCTTAAATTTAATGAGAATTCTACTGAAGTTCGCCGACTCGCTTAACTTTAAGCGAGTTGGACAAGCAACTGTTTTCGCGAGATTTCGATTGTCACTCGCTCAGCGACTTGAAAATCGCTCGTGAAAACACGGCCTATGTGACTACGCCGCCAAGTTTACCACGCCGCAAAAACACTTGAAGGGATTGATGAGAGGACCCTGCCAACAGGCAGTCAGTCGACATTAAGAAGTTTAATTTCAATAATTTTGTGTTAAAAAAGTGTTAAAAAGAAAGTCTAAAATGTCCTCCCTCAGGATTGAACCTGTAACCTCAGCTAGGCTTAGGCTTACAAAGCCTACACAACCGGACTCCTGCACTACCAGAGTACCACCTAGCTTCTCGGGTCGTTTAGGCCATAATTTAACTATATGAACTGCTAACTCTAACAGTAACTGAAAGCCAACCAACTGATCCATTACATGTATTTACGTTATATAAGTCTCAATAAGGTGTTCGATTTCCTGCAGGGCCCTCTCATCTATCCCTTCAAGTGCCCTCCGAACGTTTTATTCTTCGAATATCTCGTGAGATATTTACAGCCATGAGGCGGAATAAAGTTGCACGTGAGGTACATGAAGCAACTAAAAGCATTGTTACTCTCCCCTGGATGAGATGCTTGTACATCGCAGGGATACCCCCATAACCGTATCACCGGTACCGATTTATACAGAAAGAGACAATGTGAAAGGACGTTTCTCGTCTAAATTAAAAACACAACGACATATGTCAGTCCAACGACCTTCAGATATGAAGTTTAAATATCCAGTATTGTCCATTACCAGTTTTGTCCATTATGCTTTACGTGCCTCTGAACAATAGAAGCTTCGCTCCTGTGTAGACCAAAACAATAACAGAGGCACGTGAAGCATTATGGACAATACTGGGTCTTTAACGCGCTAACCGCCAAATGTGGTTCAATTTTGGATGTACTTGAAAGCGTAGAATTTTCTGTAGCATTGTACACCACTACTTTTATTAATTAATTTGCGTATATGTTGATTTAAAAACTTCGCGACATCAAAATTTAATTTGGAAGGTATACCGGTAAGCAGAGTCTGAAATAGTAATAGATCTCACAGTTAACGTTAGAAGGATCATAGTGTCGTAGCACTGTAGAATTCTATTAGCAAAGAGTATATACTTAATGTTACGCTGAGGCACAGTAGTGCCGTAGCATCGTGGAATTTAATTAGCATATCGTATAATTAACGTTACAACATAAGCCTTTAATTATCAGCGTAGCGTGTAGTTATCGCATATTAAAGTCCGTCGTTACACAACTACTGACCCTACGCTAATGGAAAATTACACTGCTACGATACTGCGATCCGTTGTTACGCAACTACAAGGTAAGCTAATACAATGAAAAATAAATTAGTACCATATTGGCCTCGTGAATATTTCCAAATGATTCCACGTGCAGCTTTACAAATACTTCCACTGGCAATCCTTAAAGGTAATGTAAAACAATTTGAGCTTCAAATTTATTTGTTTATTAATATACTGTAATTAACTTGTCGAAAGAGTGTACACCATGGCATTATTTATGCCCTATTTACTTTGAACGTCATTTCCAATTAATGTGTATATCTTCCATTGTCGCAGCCCGGTTGGGGGGGAGGGAGGGGGGGGGGGGGGGGGGGGGGGGGTTCGGGGGGACTCCCATATAAAAATGACGGGGGTGCTCGTCGTACCTTTTAGGGGTCAAAATTTGGAGATTGGTACCGCTTAGGGTACAAAAATCTAAAATGACCACCGTTAGAATTATCGCGGTACCTTTTAGGGTATGAGCCGAAATAATATGACAGAATATGACATGTGTTGTTTTAGAATTGGTACCTCTTAGGGGTAAAAAATATTTTTAGCCACGCCCATCAAACGAGATTCTGGTACCTTGTAGGGTGTTTTCGAAAATTTCCGACGAGCACCCCCGTCATTTTTATATGGGAGTCCCCCCCGGGTGTCGCAGTTCAGCTATTATTTTAATTTCAGAAAAAAAGTTGCAAAGTGAAGCCCATATTTCTCCTTCAAAAATAACTGATTACCTTCATAGAAACCAGGTCTCAATGTTGCATCATATTTGGGGCCCAACGTATTCTTCAAAAGTGAACTGGAGTTGATTCCTGCAATAAAGCTGGAAAAGCAAAGAATTAAAACGAACAGAAAGATGGGAGCAATATGTTATCAGATGGTGCTTTTTTGTTCCATGCATCGCTACATGTATGTGACAATATTTGGTATCAATTGCCCACTCCAGAAACTACGGGGAGGCTGGAAATAAACAAAGGAAAAAAATAAAAAATAAAACTTTAACAAAACAATATAAATACATATGTACCAGGATCTAAGCTATGACGTCTGGCGACCTAACAGTGATCCATTTACTGTACCTCAGCTTAGAGCTTTGCTTCCGTCCTCAATCAAAATGCTTTGCACATATTGGCGCGCTATGACGCTGATTCAAAAACCGATTGCTTTTATTGTTTTCTTAACAAACAAACAAACAAACACAAACCAAACAATGATATTGACAATAGTCAATAATTGCTCAAATACACACAAAAATTTGCTTCTATTTCGAATTATGCTATAAATGCACAATTGTTTAATTGCTATTCCATGGGGTTTACTATGGTTTTAGATTATTTGGATTTGTAAGGACGCAATGTAAAGTTTATACCCACACATTTAATTGCAGAACTGGCACTTACCATGTAATAAGAGAAACCTTCAGTAAGCTGAAGCACACACCAGTGACAACCATACCTCTGAGCGCTGGGAGGGCCAGTGACGATCTCCAATCGAGGCTTCCAAATAACACTTGCCTGAAATTTTGAAATCAAAAGAAACGATAGCGATGTTACAATCTCACGTGAACTTCCGTAGCTCCGTTTGAATACTATAGCTACATGCACACGCTCAAATGCTCACGCAAGTAAACTCAAGTTTACATTAAGTCGCACACAGTAGTTTTTAATATACTTACTTGCGGTAGCTTTCCTCCGATGCTCAAATTCTCACTTCAGCGTAAGTTTTCCCCGTTTGGTAACCTTCCGCCCTTCAAATCCAATTACGAACTATGATGAACTAGAGCCGGAACATCTTGAGCTATATTTAAAACAAAAAATGATAGAAACTTCTGAGCAGTGTAAAAATGTTTTTGTCTAGAAAATTGTAGAAAATATGTATTCGCCATGACTTCGAGTGCGTTTTCAGTGGCTTCTTCAATACAAAAAATAGGAAGACAACTAGCTGTTAACAAGAAAGAAAACTATCCATTGCACTGAAGTAGTAGTAGTAGTAGTATAGCTGTAGTAGTAGTAGTAGCTGTAGTAGTAGTAGTAGTAGTAGTAGTAGTAGTAGTAGTAGTATTAGTAGTAGTAGTATTATTATTAGTAGTAGTGGTGGTGGTGGTGGTCGTCGTAGTAGTAGTAGTAGTAGTAGTAGTAGTAGTAGTAGTAGTAGTAGTAGTAGTAGTAGTAGTAGTAGTAGTAGTAGTGAACTTTTTAACGTGTCACAATCTCCTGGCGAAAAAGCACTAATTGGTGACACAAATAAAATATAAAAGCAACATATATTTACACATCAAATTCTTAATTCTTAAATGCTCCATGCTATAGTTACATAAGAAAAGTCTTAATCATCACAAAGCTAAAAATTAAAAATGTAAGACCTGTTTACACATCAAAATAGTGATATCAGGATAGATGTTAAATACCAAAAAAGGTCACTATTTTATTAATTACAAAGCATGCAATTACCGCAGCCATCCGCAAAAAGCTGAAAAGCCGTTAACCATCGAGCTTTGTCAAAAGTGAAACGCTTCGCATCGAAAAAAAAAAGTTTTACTGCGCGTGTGCGGCGCTTACCATTTCTCAGAAGTGAACGACCGTACCGTTCATTTCGTAACCAACAAACCACGCCTTTTTAAGAACTCGGTGCTACATGTCTATCGAAATCATTCCTATTAGTTTTTAATTAACTGGTATGGCTGGTCATTTCTGAAAATCAATGTCATACTATTTACGAATGGGCTGGTTCGGCAGGCAAGCACCCTTACAGTCTGAGCAATGGTTGCCTTTCCTTAATACCGCTAGCGTTGTTGTTTGTCGGTGTATTTTTCAAAAAGCTTCCTTAATTAATTCGGTAGGGAAAATTGTCTGCGACCGCACTAGTTAACCGGGTTATTTTCCATATATATTATTAATTTCGCGCTATTAGTCTTTGTATTTATCAAATAATAAATATTATTATTATTATTGCTTCACCGACGATGGAATTTGATTGAAGAGAATGAGTGTTCATTTTGCCATATTAAACACGTCAGAGAAATAATTCTAGGTTTCGGATAGAATTGTCATCCAAGAGTGTTCTTCCCAAAAGGCGTGCCTATTGCAGGGTTTCTGCTTATCTCTTCAAACCACTGGTGGTTTCTTGGATCTACCATGCCCACCCAAGCTTGTGGACGATTCTAACGCAAAATCAATAACATGATCTGGAATATTCGCATTAGCGAAGGTAAATAGTCTTTCAAAACTTTAATATAGGTTTCGAAAAATTTTGTTACAATTTTACGGCTCTTGTAAAGGCCGTTTACACGGCAGATGGCTGCGGTAATTGCATGCTTTGTAATTAATAAAATAGTGACCTTTTTTGGTATTTAACATCTATCCTGATATCACAATTTTGATGTGTAAACAGGTCTTAGATTTTTGGTTGGTACTGACCGCATAATTTTAGCCGCTTACACGGATAATGTTCTACTACAGGTGGGACAAAAAAAAAGCCTAAGGACCAAGTTTGGAAGGTTGCGTTTTTACTACACTTTTTGGGGGACCGGACCAATTTCTAGTCCCCAGAGGCACGCGGATTTTTACTGCGCATGCGATCAGCGAAGTTATTATGCAAGCTGACATAAGAAATGAAGAAACTGATTGGTCCGACCCGTGTTTTTCAGGTTTTGGGGCCATACACGTCTATGGCCCCAAAACCTGAAAAAACACGGGTCCGGACCAATCCCAATGGACATGGTACGCATAGTTTACACGTGCGAAAATGTGAGGTCCGTGCTTCTTTCTTGACGGGTCCGTACCCATTTTTTCTGCCGTGAAAACGGCCTTTTAGTCTCGTTCTTTGAGCGTTGTCCACGTCTCGGAGTGCCGATGTTTTCATTAAGCCGTTTTATAGTCTCGATCAGGGTGTTGCATGTTAAAAGAAAACATTCTCGGGCCCGCAGAAAAAAAATGCTGGTTTCGCCGTCTCCCAAAGTCTTGAATTCACCATTCGCCACCCCTTGCATTTGATATCAGCAGTGTACTGCGCATCGGATAGAAGAGAGATTTTCTGAGGCTAAAGCGTATTGACATTCACCATATTTATGCGGGAGCCTGGTTTTCATATGCCGGGAAAATCCCAGACGATCGGGGATTTTGTTGTTTTTCGTCCGTCCCAGATTTTGCCAATATGTCGGGAAAATCGCCGATTATCGCAGAAATCTGGGACGCGTCGGAAAAAGAGAAATGCTTCCGATTTTTTCGACTTGTCCCCGACCATCCCAGACGATCGGGGATGTTTTTTGAGACGGTCGGGAAACATCGAAATCCCCCCGATCGTCTGGGATTTTCCCGTCATATGATAACCAGGTTGAGAAATCGGACTATGCACGAAGCAGCTGGTAAAATATGCAACTGCATGCAGGCTCTTGTTGGAGTTGAACACTCAGAGAGAAATTTCACGTCTCCGAGTATCCATTTATTATCGTTTAGCTATAATACTATACAGTAGTTTTTACATTCGACTAATGCGTCTCAAAGTTTTAACTGCTATAATTTACTATTTTTTTTTTGAAATTCGCAAAATGGTGGACTTGCTCGCAGGCCCTAGAACCGACATAGTGGTCGCTAAAACCGGCGTAGTGTAAGACACACCAAAAGTAACCCCAAATATCAAGAATTTGCAAAAAATTTCGCAAATACGCTGGTTTTAGGCACACATACTGTATAGGACAAATTTTGCAAGTTTTTTTTTTTTTTTTTTTTTTTTTTTAATTTTTTAGTTTTATTATTTTCTACAAGACAGTTACTTACAGAAATATTGTATAATAACCTTGTTAGTAGGTTACAAAGATAATTACAACATAGTTACACTAAATTAGTTACACCTAATTAAGTTACACTAAATTAGTTACACCTAATTAAGTTACATAAACTAGTTACATCACAGTTACACTTACAGCTACAATACTTTTTTTTTTTTACAAATACTTTTCGATCAAAATTTTAAATAACATTTATTTTTTAGAGTGTCCGTCTAAATAGATCTTTAGATTCGAATGCTCACATGAACGAAAGCAAGGAAATAGTTATTTAAGAATTAATTTGCGATTTGGCTTTGCTTTTCTCGATGGATAATTTGCTCTTTAGAAAGACAAGGAAAGCTTCAAAGTAGTAGGGATCTTTCTCTTTAGAAGCGTAGTAAATGTAATATTTGGCGATTATTAAGCAGAGGTTTAAACCAAGGTATTTTCTGAAGTTATTTGTGTAGCCGTAAATGATAATATGCTCATTTAAAACGATAAAATCGTCATTCTTTACGTTCCACCAGTTGCAGAAAGTTTCCCAAAAGACTTGAACGTCTGGGCATAGAACAAAAAGATGTTTTAAAGTCTGTTTTTCATCACAAAGATGACAATTGTCATATTGAATTATCTTATCTCTGAATAGAGTTGCATTAGTTGGCAAGATGTGGTGTATAATTTTGAATTGGAATATAGCGAGTCTAATATCCTTTGTCACACTAAAAGGAATACTGTAAATGGTTTGTATCGTTTGCCTATTAAAATTTGCTTGTATCATTCTTTGTTCTGCTGTAGGGGGTATGAATTTCTGTTCAATTAGAAATTTAGCAGCCACTTTACATGAAAGCACGTTTAACGGAATTTTCTCCACATCAGGCTCTTGGGTACCATTTAAGTTGGGTTGCTTCAAAAGGCGGATCCAGTTTTTGGGAATAGCGTTACATAGGCCATAATATGTCAAGAAATTGGTTTTGACTCGGAATGTGCGGCAAAAATCATTGAAAGTCAAAAAGTCGTTATCATAAAAAATATCTTTGATCCTGATCACTCCTGCATTGTACCAATTTTTATAATAGACTGAGTATCCATTGATTTTAATAAACCGGTTGTTCCACAGGATTTCGTTTAACACCTGTTCATTATTTTCAGGAGTTTGTTGGTTTATCATCTGCCAGATACTTAAAGCGTCTCTATAAAATTGTATAGGAAGTTCTAATTTAAGGGATTTTAGGTCATAATTACACTTGAAAAGAAAAATCCCACCTACCCGCTTTAAAAGAGCAAGGGGAATGTGGCTCCAAATCGCATCATTGCTGCTTTCATACAACCTTTTTATCCAGGTTACCTTCAAGGCATTATTAATTATTTCAAAATCCGGCATGTCTAAACCTCCTTTTATTTTTGGGCCAATCATTGTATTGTGTTTGATTTTAGGAAGGGTATTCCAAACAAATTGTGATATAGCAGACTTAACTGTGGATATAAATTCCGGTGGGAAGGAGAGTACGGATGTGTTGTAGACAAGCTTGGAGAGAGCGAGGCTTTTGAGAATGATTATACGGCCGTGGAGAGTAAGATTTCTTGTTTTCCAAAGATTTAAGATATTCTTCATCGAATTTAGCTTTTCTTCAAAATTCTTTTTAAAGACGGTAACCTCATCGTAAGAGAAATAAATTCCCAGGGCGTATATCGGCTCTGAAGGCCAAGCTATATCAAAAGGAGTTGATGTGTTATGCCTGCAGGATCCAAGCCACATCCCTTCGGTTTTTGACGTATTTATTTCCAGGCCCGACGTCTCTTGGAATGCGCGTAGCACTTTAAACAAATTTCGTGCCGACACTGCATCGGCAACGAAAGCTGTAGTATCATCGGCGTATTGAGATACTTTATATTCTTTGTTATAGATTTGTATCCCTTTAATATTCTTATCATTTCTGATTGCATGTGCTAGAATTTCTGCGCAGAGAACAAAGAGGATACCGGATAATGGGCAACCTTGTCTAACTCCTCTTCGGAGTGAAAAAAATTCCGAGGCGTACCCGTTGTTAATGACACAGCTGGTGATATCCGTGTAAAGTACGTTTATCCATTTTCGAATTTGTGGGCCAAAATTAAATGCTTCTAATACCTTGGCTAAAAAATCCCAATTTACCGAATCAAAGGCTTTCTTGAAATCGACGAAGATTGCCATACCGGGTTGGTTTTCCAGTGAAGTTATTTTCATTATATCTTGTATTAATCTGATATTTTGTCCAATGTATCTACCCTTCACGTATCCAGTTTGGTCTCCGTGTATAAGTTGGGGAAGAACATTGCTAATTCTACTTGCAATGGTCTTAGATAATATTTTGTAGTCAATATTTAATAAGGATATTGGCCTCCAGTTTTCTAAATACAACTTGTTTTTACGTTTTTTTGGCACAACTTTGATAATTCCTTGCCGTTGTGTAATGTTAAGATGTCCGTGGGTTAAAGCGTGGTTAAAGCTTTGAACCATTTCTTCTCCTAGTATAGGCCAGAAGAGTAAATAAAATTCAACGGTGAATCCATCACTGCCTGGACATTTGTCTTTGGCGCATATTTTAAGAGTTTCGAAACATTCTTGGTTTGTGAGTGGTCTATCAAGCACCTCCAGCTCAATATCGTTTAGTTTAGGGAGGCTTGGATTTTCAAAAAATAACTTGTCATTTAAGCTGTTGCGGGGTACTGCCGTATACAGGTTTTTGTAAAACAGTTTTTGACAGTTTAAAATTTCGTTTGAATCTGTTATTTCGTGTCCATCTTGTGACTTGAGTTTAGAAATGAAGGTTTTAGAGGTTTGCCGTTTCTCTAAGTTTAGGAAATACTTCGTATTCTTTTCGCCTTGCTCGTGCCACCTTGTTCTACTTCTTATAATGGCGCCATTGGTTCTGTGCTCAGCGATCTTGTTAAGTTCTGTCCTAAGGCTGTACAGTTTAGTAATATTCTCTTTTGACCTGTTTGTCGCGAGTACTTTCAAATTTTGCAAGTGGTAGTTAAGTCAGGTCTTGCTTTGGTACGAAACAATTGGCAAAATATGCCACTGCACGCACCGACGCCACATAATTTTTTTCCAAGTTGGAGTTTACATACAGTGAATCTGGAAAACAATGACAACTTTTGTACCAAGCTTACAGTGGCACTCTTTTGTGTTTTGTTGTTACGTGCAGAAACTTGAATAATTAAAACGCAGTTTCTAAACAATATGCTTCAATAAATCACCAATGCATTAAAGGAATAGACTGGCGAGCTAACACCATTTTAGAAGATTGTCTTTATCAAGTCTTGAAATTCTAATGAAATATCATAATGAATCAAAATAATACTCATAAAGGAAACCCATAAATAGCAGCGGCCAAACGCGAATCAAAAAACTTCGACTCGTTTATATTTCGAAGATGCAATCGAGGTAGAGTCTTCTAAATTAAATATTAACGTGTCTGGCAGTATTGCTAAAATATTTTTGACGTTTTCTACGAAGCTGACATTTCCCCGTTGAAAGTCTATTTCATTTTTCCTTTTGAAGCTGAGAATGATCGTGAAATACATTTAGTAATTGTAAGTGATCATGCATACAAAGAAAAACAAGATTCACCTTATACAGTTCAACCGGATCAGTGTAGTGACGTTTACGCGAATAAATTTGTAATAAATGCTAGTGTCAGTAGGAAAAGATTATTAAGCTCTACGTATAAACATACAATGTAACAACTTACCTTGACAAGTTTGTTAGTTATGTTAGGTAAAGCTTGAAAAAAAAAAAAAACATGGAAACTGTATTTCAATTGCTTTTTGAAAACAGTACTATTGGAGGGCACCTTTCTTGCCCTCAAGTGTTGTTCGACCGCCTGTGATGCTTTCTTGCAAAATGCTAATGCGCAAAGTTTCGCTTTTGCAGTTGGTTCGTTGATGGAAGTCCAGCTGTCAGTTCTAATTAGTTTTTTACTGTCATCATAATCTTGGATAACATAAATTATATTTTAGTTCCCCAGCGTGGTTAGCTTGGTTTCTATTTCGGGAAAGGTTGTTATATGGAAATGTAGAATCCCATCCGACAATGCCAAAAGCTAATCTGGGATATGATTAATTGATTTTCTGTTTTTTGTTTTCTCTAAAACGCGCCAGTATATGTCAATGGTTTCCATCGCGCTGATACTGAAGTGACGATGAACACATCGCATTAGCACAGACATTGTTGGATACGCTTCTCCGCTTTTATATGATAACCTTTCCCGAAATAGCTGTATATATGTATAGAGAGGTCTACAGAAGGACACGCTTCAGTCAGTCTTAATTAGACGGGCTCGTTTTCGATGACAGAAGTGTTCAAGAAATATATTTACTATAAATTTAATGCATTAAATAAATATTACAATACCACGGCATGTAAAATGCAAATTCCTGCCATATTCTTACTTTAATGAAAACAAATGTAATACTCGTTGTATTGAAAAGTCGTACAATTATATATGTATATATGAAAATAAATAAATGTTGCCGGTTTTATTCTCACTAACGACAGTATAACCACATGCACTGTGATAGCAGTAAACTGGTTAAGTGTTTTATTTGAATGATCAGAGTGGCATAATGTCCGAAGCCCATCCAAGTGGAATGCGATGACTAATTCTAGAATCAAACTACGCTCTATTTGAAGTATATGGGCAATTAAAGTCACCATTGTCATTTATTAACGCTATTTATTATATTTTGTTCAAGTAGGGTACTATAGGCCTATTACGACGGACATTTTCAACTGAGCTGTTAGAAAGAAAACGAAGTTTTAACCTTAAAATGTATGTATATATGTTTAAATGTAATAAATTCTCGATAAGTAAAACCTATCAAACAGCTATAGTGAAACATTATTCGCTGTGGTATTTTAGTGTGCAATAAGATTTTATATTTCACTTTCAAATTCGAAAATAAGCCTCAGTCAAGCGATACAATGAATAATCGCTCTGGCTGTAAAATAAATATGTTGATTTCTTGGTACAATAACACTCACTTTGACAATTTATATATGATTGCTGCCACTCGCTGTCGGATAACTCAAGCTGATTCAGCGCTTTAACTGCGGTTAGCGGGAATAAAAAAAAGTACCTTAGATTTCCCCCTCTTGTTCCTGTTCCATGTAGACTGCAAATAGTTCTTAGTTTGGACGAATCCACCGAAAAGATAAGCCAAGACAAAGGCGGATACCAAAGCGGCCGAAAAGGTCTGGGGCGAGTGGGAACATGGAGAACGAAACGGGGCAAGTTCACATATGAAGATCGGCTCTTGGCTATCTTCCTCACATCGGCTCTTGGCTCTCTTCCTCAGATCGGCACTTGGCAGCTCCCCCGCGAGTTGTAAAAGGACAATCCAGCCGTTATACAGTCCATATTTTAATATATTACCGTTATTTGGTATCCGATATTATCATTGTTCCGTTTTGCGCACGCGGTGCAGATTACTAAACCACGTGATCTGATTGGATCCCCGAGTGTTGCAGGATTATTTATATGGGCGCCTTCATCTTTCCGAATAACATACACCTTATAATTAAATCTAAACAAAATCATTTATTTATTTATTTATTTATTTATTTATTCTGGGACTCTCAAATTTTACTGGCCGTTCTAAAAAGTACGGAAACAGAGTTGTTAAACAAATTAATTTATTTTAATGTTCTCACCTTACGCTTGGTCAATGATAGCTAACCTTCACTTGCTCGGTCAGTTTTCTAGGGAGTCCTAATGAGCTACTCAGTCGAGAAACTGCTTTAATTTTGACAATTAATCAACAAACAAAGAGGGTGAAGCTTTAAAAGCTTCAAATGGATAATAATCGTCAAAGGCGACAAATGGCAATAATTATGTTTCCTATGGTAAAAAATCCTGCGGTAAATCATGCTTGGATTATTTTTTATCGTTGACAATCGGTCACCTGCGCTTTTATTTACAAAAGTAAATCCTTTGTAATTAAATTTTCGGATTCTTAAACACAACAAACAGTTCCAGTAGTCCTGTAGCATTCTAAAGCGGCTCTGTGATTGGTTCATTTGGGTACTTCCCTGCCGAACTTTACCGCACCAATCACTTTCCGTATTCCAGTCATTATGAGAGTCGTCTTTATAGGTATCGCTTCGTCGATCGATTCATGTAATTTGAGATTAAGCCCTCAAAGAACATTACAACTCTGTAACTCGTATCAACTTCATTACAAAAACATGTACGATAACATTTATTTTACGTCATTTTCTATTGTTATCGCTAGATGACCAATCACAACGCGGCTTTGGGTAGCTATGGGCCTAAATAATTAAATTATTTAAATCTTTTATTTTACCAGATAAGGATGAAAATCAATAAAACCAATTTAAGCATGTGTCAGAATTTTGCTATTTTAAGGACTTTAAAAGTATTGTTAAAGAATCTGACTCACCCAGTTTGAATTGCGCGCCTACGTTGGTTCATCCGCCATTTTCAGGACCCCCGAAAATCCATACTGTATTGTAGATGAGAAATTCACTCGTGCAAGAGGTAATATGCTTGTCCAAATATGGAATAGAGCCGTATCATAACAATAAGAGAAGCGCGCAATGCAAACTGGGTGGGTCAGAGTCTTTAAGAGGTTGTGTGTGTTATTTATTCCATACTTCCGATTCCAGTGTCAGTGAATACATATTACATGCTTATGTTTAGTCTACAAGCAAATAATAAAACCAGTAAACAATATTAAAAATAAGGAAGATGAGTGGGAACAATCCCCGCGAAATCTTATCGATGAAATCAGCGCGGGTTTCTTCTATATTTTGATGGTGTTGTCTGGGTCCTAAAAACGCGGTATTCTCGCAAATACTGCTGTCAGCGTTTGACTGACATTCACGGTTCACAATGTTGCCACCATGTTGCTTTATACAGGTTTCTTGCTCTACAGGACCTTCAGTTTGGTCATCATGAAAACGCACCTTTACAGGTGAAGATGAACTTGAACCCACACGATCTCTTTCTTGCTGCAATAAGACGCAAATTTAGAACTACGTTAATTCAATGGGCGTGTCCTGTGAATCAGCACCATCAATATTGTCCCCAGAGCCCACGCGTTTTAGATCAGCGGAGACCAAACGTACTTGCGCTCAAGAATGAACAATAACCTAACAGTAGTCAGTCTGTAGTGTAGCTTCTTTTCTTTGGACAGGTGAAAAAAGAAGGCGGGAAAAGGGAAATGTTTCGAAAAAGCGTTACATGATCGACGGCACAAAGAACTGAAAAGTGGCAGACAAGAACGGCGACTGGAGAATGCAGAACAATAAAAATAAAAGTAAAAGCTTGTAGGTAAAGCTTTCAAATCAGGTAACAGTCCGGCCATTCAATCAACTATGAGGTACATTGTTCGTAGATATTTAAAACCATGTATGCAATATGTCACTGTTGTCTCTCTCATGATCAGAAAGAACAACTAATGAAATACCAGGGAATAATTCGATTTAATGCCTCTGTAGTTAAAAAAAAAATTTCATAGCAAAGTCAATTTGCCCCTGTAATCTGTTGCAAAGGATTCTTTTTTAGTGAAGCATGTTAGTTGTAACTGTATATAACGCTAAAAAAATCTAACTGTGGGATTTCTAGAAGAAATTAAAAAAAGAAAGTTCCTTCAACTAGTAACAACGACAGGTTGTGTATCAGCACGCAAACCAACACATATACCCTGGGATCGCGAGCCAAAGGCTTTTCTCGTGACTTATATTACACACACGCCTTTTACGTCTCTTATCACGAGAGCAAGCCGCGCGAAAACCCTCTGGTACCCAGGATAGCACATAAAAAAGAACACAAACAAACCTTTGTTTCCGTTCTTTTGTTTTCACTCAACCAAACGATAAATACTATCATGCATTCCACCAGTGACAAAAACGTCAGTGTGAATGACACCATTAGATACCAGTCTAACGCCTTTGGGTAGCTTACTCTGGGCATGGTACCATTCAGAGATCCAAGGAGAAACATAATGGTTAAAATAGTGGTGATTCCAAGCGCCATTCTGTTTCCCATGTCAGTCTTGTCCATCCAGAAGACAATCCAGCTAAGTGCGACGACAAAGATGTCAGGAAAGTAGACTTGAATGAGATAGTAACCGATGCGCCTCTTGAAGAAGTATGTTACTGTTATTGTAGAGAAGTTTCCTGAAATTTATAGATTTGCTGTAGTTAGTGATTGAATTGAAAAGTCATTATGGTTTTCAACCAACTCCGTGATTCCGCGGAATGGTGGCTGCATAGGAGCATGCGCCAGTTTGCATCGCCAGTCATTTCTCTTTCGAGGACAGTTTAAGAAAAACGAGCGGTCCGTCGCCTTTTGTTTAAAATTACACTTGTGTCTATGCCTTTATAGTTTTGCTCATATTATCTAGCTGGGGAAAGCTAGCCTTAATAAAAAAATAAGCTTTATTAACAATTTAAAAAATATCTTAATTACATAAATAAAAATAGAAATAATTGATAATAAAAATTCAAAATTCCATGCTGCAGAGATATTAAAATTATACAATCGAATCATACTAATGACAGCTAAACCAATGTCCATAAAACGCCCTGAGTATAAAAGCATATAAACCGTGTATTTCAAATATCCGCACTAGCTACATTTATTTTACAGTCTAAGGATTGCTCTATCTTGCTACGAAACGGCGTTCGCGAACCTCTAACGCATGCATGTACCGATCTTAAGAGTTCAAATGAAATCTGTGTCCTGAGCCAAGTGATTACAATATGATAAGGCTCGGTATCTTTCTCTTGCCCAGAACCCTCCCGCTTTGATGTCCAACCTTGCCTCAGAACTTGTAACAACGCTCCTCAAATGAAAACGCTCGTTGTTCAGGGGTTGAAGGCGTGGTTCGATTTCATAATAATAATAATAATAATAATAATAATATTTATATAGCGCCAAATCCATTAATTGCCCATGACACTTTACAATAAGAATATTAAAAAATAGATAAAAATTAAAAATACATTAATTAATAAAAATTGATTTAAAAAATACATTAATTAACAATGATTAACCCTATTCAGCCTGGGCTTTTTTTGAGTTTCTGAGCCTAGGGGCGGGGGGCACATTGTCCGCCCCATCCCCTCGTAACTCAAGGCTATGACAATGAAACCTAGAGGGCATATAGTACGTCCAAAACTGTCTCCTTTGCGGTCCGCACAATGGGACGATGACGTCATATGACGTAATTATTAGGTAATTAGTTATACGGCCGCCATCTTGGATCCGCCATCTTGGATTTCTGAATTTTTTTAAAACCTCTTAAAAACCGTCCAAGTTGACGCAAAATTAATCAAAGCCAATAAATAAACGCTAAATGACGTAAAAATATAAAAGTTATAGCAATAAACATTGTTTTTTCTTCATTCAAAGGTATAAATATGCAAATTTCAAAAACATGGCTGTCAAAATCTTGTTACCATGGAAACTTCAAGTCACGTGATCACAAAATTGTCACATAAAATTGTTGCCAGATAAATTTTAGGAAAAGTCACAAAGTTTGGTGGCGTTTGAATACATATTAGCGACCTTCAGATTGGACTACGAGTACGAGATTGAGTACGAGTACGAGTTTTCAAACCAAATTCGTGTGCCTCATATACTTAATTATCACACCAATCGTATCCCTAACGTTTATTTACGTGTTAGGCAGCAACAGGAAGGAGTTACAGTTCGGTGGATACAATTATCTCGAAATTTCAAAGTCGTACTCGTACTCGATTTCGTACTCGTATTCAAATCTGAAGGTCGCTATTAAAGAAGTTATGAATGTTGAAAGTTAGCGCGGGCACTTTGTGTCCCCCCTAGGCCGAATAGGGTTAACGTGTTAACTTTGTTAGTGCTAATTAACGATTCAATATTGTAAATAAGTAGTGACACTTTAGATTGGGACAATGTGTTAACAGGCAGACCAACACATATCCCCTGGCTGCCTAATGGCTGACAAACGGTCACAATAATCGCGCCGAGTCAAACATTTTCACGGTCACGCAGGTAAAAGGGAATCAGTGATCAAACCGTAGGCTGTCAAACAAAATGTTGAGTCGGTTAATCATTGCAACCGTCCTGTAAAGTAAATATGATGTTAATTAGCAAGAGAGGTAGAAAAAAGTAAAAGGTATTACAGCAAAACAAAGCTAACTTGTGGCCTTCAAAGATGACACAGTTACACCAGGATGCTGCTGCGAGGAATGATCGTAGGACATTACCAGAGTAATGTCTCCATTTAAGGAGGCTCGTAAGAGTTTCTTGCTTTCAATAGTGTGTCTAAATGATGAAATATTAAAAAAATAACGCAACCGGTGATATGGACAACTCTTGGATGTCTACACAACGCTATTATCAGGCAATACTTTAAGGGTGCTTATGACGTCATAGCCATTACCATGGCAACAGTACAGCTCTCTGAAAAGAGCCTCTAAAACCCAGTTTTCGCTAACTATCTTTAAAACTAATTCGGTGACCTATTAGTTCTTTTCTCAATTTGGAAAGCACAACTTATTTTCTTTTCTTTTTGGCACTATAGCAAAAATCTATATAGTGGAATTCAAGAAATTTCCAAAAAGGTTGTTATCAGATAAGAATAAAATTCTACCAAATAATTTTTTCTCAAACTTTTGTTAACGATAGGAAATACCGCATACTGCTGGCATGCAGAAAATCAGGATAGGTCACCGAACAAACTTTCGAGATAAAAAGGAATATTTGATGCATGCAGTATTTTCATTTCCGGTGAGCGCGCTACTTTTTGATAGGAAAATCAGCTGACGCGTGCGTCAATGCATGACGAGTGCACGTTTCCCGCACGCAGCTTAAAACCCTTTCTAGCCTCATTAACTGTGGCATTGTAAACGATACTGTAAATTATTGCACAAGGTTTCCTTCTTGTTAGTTCTGTGTTGTTTCATAGTTATGCAACCTCACCTATTGCATAGCTGTCAATCGATGTTGAAAGGGATGCTCTGTAGTAGTCAAACTGCGCCATTCGACTCGCCCTCACTTCTACCTTGCTGTATTTCCATTTGTAAATGATATCATCGGTTGTGTAAGCATCTGCAAGAGTAAGCTTAGTTGTCAGTTGGTACGAGGAACATTCAGGCAAGCTGTCGGTGTGCCGGTGTGCTATACTTTGTCCCTATAGTTAATTTATGCTAACATTTAGGAATTGTGTAAAATGTTTTGGTTCGTGATTCCACCCGTTGTCTAGTGCGTCTTCAAAATTTAATATTTAACGTGTTTTTTCTATAACGTATGAACACACACACACACACACAAAAACGTTTACATTTTTTTATGAAATATTTGCTCAAAATAAGTTAGAGTTAACTAGTATGACGGTTTTCAACGAATTCATAAAAGGATTTAGGTAGAAAGCGTAATCATTTGTACTGGAATGTATATGATGATGATTAAATAATCATTTAAAATTTACAGATTACATTAGTAAAAATTTGTGAATCACTTACAGCTTCCAATTTTAAGAAAGCATTCCTGGGAGTCAAAAGGAAAATTACGAAGGTCCATGTCACATGATGCTAAAAACGTCACCCTATAATAAACACAATCCGCGTCAAAATTATAAGTTGATATTTCAGATATAATGTATTTTCATTCATCATGTTTCGTGCAATGGGATGCATTGCATCTTATGCTTTTTAAGTAATACATCAAATACGAGGAAGAGTGTTTCATCAGGAATTCCAAACACCGAGAAGTGGGTTGAAACAAAGAGGCGCCGCCGAGTTTCATAACTGACATCGAGGTGTTTTGGATACCTGTTGAAACTATCTTTCAAGCTTCTCAATCTTCATTACAACTATTAAGCGGTCATAATCGGGGAATAGCCAACTGACCGCTTAATAGAGGTGACCGCTTAAAAGAGGTCAATTTTACAGTAAATATGGGGAGCGATTTCATTCCGAGGATTTGTTAAGTGACAGCTTAACCCTATCCAGACCGGGCTTTTTTTGACGGTCTAGGACGGGGGGGGGCTCCAGAAGCCCCCCTTATGTAACTTTGAAACCGCTTATGCTATGGCCACCAAGTTTACACAGGATAATGTTGTCATGAATTCTAGTAACTACAGATACTTTGGTGTCATAATGACGTAACGTGACGTCATTATGACGTCATATAGTCGATTTTATTGGCTAAAACAGTCTTTCATCAATATTTTCTCAATTTTGAACATATAACAACAAGACTTTAACAGCTACCTTTTTGATAAAAGTCTTATGTTTACTAACACTGTTGGTGTTGTTAACAATAACAGTGACGTCATTATGACGTCATATACAATGAAATAACCATCTTAAACGTTCTATAAGGCATATCTCTGAAACAAACGGTAGTGTTCATACCAAATTTTCACATATTGATGCAGGAGTAAAAGTTAATGAATTCGTAGACTTTGTTGCTATGGTAACAGCATGTGACGTCATAGAAGTGATATGTACATTTTCTTAAAAACTGGAACAGTTAACTTTGAAAATTATGGCTTTTCATGTACCTAATGAATTCAAAAAAGCTTTCTCAAGTTAAAAGGACATTTTATGATATTTTGACAATAAATGTTTAGAGATAATGGAATTACACAGACAGGTAATATACTAGAAATAAATTTCCCATTTTATTGTCCGCCATCTTGGATCCGCCATCTTGGATCCGCCATCTTGAATTAGTCCAAACGTGTGTATTTCGGTAAAAACATCGAAAAATAAAGCAAATGGACTGCTAAAGCTTAGTTTATTGTGGGCAAATGTTTTACAATCCAAAATATGAACCAATAATAAAATTATAGAGAGAAACGACCTTTGGTAAAACTTCGATCCGCCATCCTAGATTTTGACATTTCATATTCCACGTTTTCCTAAAATTACCGTTAATTAACCTTAATTAATAAACAATTATACATAATTTGATCAATTATCGCTAAATTAAGTGGAAAATATTAATTCAATAAGAAAACTTTGAAATAATCATGATTAAAGCGAAAAATGCTAATTTTGTAAAACATAGGTGTCAAAAAGCGGTTGCTATGGAAACGTCAATGTCGGTGGACAAAGGACGCTAACGGGAAAATGTTTCCAGATAAATTTTAGGAAAAGTCACCAAATTTGGTGGTCATTGCATCGACCGTTTTGAAACGACACAACTTCAAAGTTCGAGCGGGCTCCAAAAGCCCCCCCACCCCCCGGTCTGGATAGAGTTAATAGAGGGAGACCACTTAATAGAGGGCCGCCTAATAGAGTTTTGACTGTATCAAGTACATAGAAGAAAGGAACTGGTTGGTTGCATCCTAAGAAATTTTAATTACCGCTCCTTATTAATAGCCGATTTCCGTATATTAAAATTCCTACTTGGCTCTGGAGTTATTTAAGGCGAGTAATATAACTGGCAAAGTAAATCACATCTGTTTAACAAAATCACATTCAAGTTGACTGGCCATCAAATTATTCGAGAGTAAGATCATTACGAAAACACTAATTTTAAAACCGTAAGATTCTGTAGATCAGACCCTTTTGTGTAGAGCACGTTGCCATTCATGTCAATAGAAACTTTACTGTGCACTTCAGAATCCGGAAGCATTAAGTTGGAGTCACGTGCGTTGTAACAGAAGGGGTCTGGTAACCAGAGTCGGTTGATATTCTCTCCTTTTATGGTCATGGTTTTATCGAGCTTTCCGTCAAGTCTTTCGTCTTTCCATTGCTGTCTCAAATATCCAAATACTTTAAATTCCTGCAAAAGTAACACATGACTGTTTTTTTTGCTATGCACATGTGTTCTAACTGAAGAGCTTGTGAAGAAAATCGTAAACTTTGACGTTTATACTGGAAGTTGTCTCGATCCGGGGGGGAGGGGGGGGGGGGGGGGGAGGGTGCGGAAAGTGCTCGTGCTGACTTTAGAGGTTCGTACGTTAAAAGCATTTAGTTAATATCTACAAAACCTCGTGCCTTTTTCTGAAATTGTTTGGATGTGATAGATTTCGGTTCATGACGTAGGACATTTCCATGGCACCCATTTGTTGACAGGAAAGTTTAACCAAAGTTTGATTGTTAGAATCCACAATACAATACAATACAATTTTTATTTTACTCATAACAATAGATATATACATTTTACAAGAACACACTAAACAAGAAAAACTACAGATAATATAATACTTCTAAAATATAGATTAAATTTTAGAGCCTGGAGGCTAAATACGCCACAAAAAATACTACGTTACCCATACTGTATCAGAAGACCAACAAAAAGGCTCGTTAAGGTTAACCCTAAACGAGTGGTTTCACTTGTTTTTTTATATTACTCTGGATTCGTGATTGATGTAACCTGCCAACAATAAAACATTACAGCTGCACGCTATTGAACGGTACATGCATTTTTATATAATACTCTGTTGCGAACTATCAATAAATTAACTGCTGGTTATTTAAACGAAGTTGAGACGGTGTTTAAAACATAACCGAAGTTTAAACCAATGTCAATCTGGCAAAACCTACTGTTTAAACGTCGTTGACTGTAAACAATGTTAAGACGGCATATTAAACATTCATCTACTCGAAAGAATTACCCGCCAATAAACTGACGAGAGGTCAATTAGTTGTCTTAAAACACGAACTCCGTTTAAATGACTGGCAACCCTTAGCGTGCATCGTTACCATGTTTGCTTCTTTTATATTCCCAAAGGATTCAACGTAAAGGTCTGTCGAAATCACTACTGGACGACCTGCGGGTTGAGGATATGAGCGTGAATTTTTATGTTCATTCATTTTGTTTTTAACTATAAAAGTACATAATCAAGAATAAACCTCAAAGACAAGAATAAGAAAGGAGAAAACAAAATAAGGGGTACGATTTCTGCATGTCTTCTAATAAGTTAGGCATCATGACTTACATTGACTTTTGAATTTTAACATTAACTTTTATTTCGTAGTATTTCAATTTTTAATTTTGTAATTTGCAATTTTAACAATAGTACTTCAAAATGTGCCCTATTGAAAACCACATTATGAAACATTGGCTATCTGTATAAATAGTTGTTTTATTTTTTATTTGCATTGTTATTATTTTTATTATGAAAACATATTTTAGAGATTCAAAATACCGCATTTTATCTACAAAAAACGTAGAAAAACCTTTTATTTAAGCCAGGCGTTACTCGTAAAGTAATTTGTTTGTATAATGTATACAGCTAAAATTGCAAATTAATTAAAAAAACACAGTGACTCCATACATTTATTGACCTTGCTTTTCCTGTACTCACAAACTCGAGCTGTTCGACATTGAACATTGTTGAACAATGCTCCAAATAAATGCGTCCCCTTTTTTATTTAAGACCCGCGGGGTGTTATTTCTTTTGGGAACGTTGACAGGGGTGTTTATTCCAGCTATACAATGTATTACACATTGTCATCACATAATTGGAATTTTAAACTCACATTCGTTTGAAAAAAAAAAATCATATTAAAAATACACTAAGGATTTCCCTTGCTTGGCCGATCACGACAGCGAAACTACTACTAAAAAGATAATTAAAAAAATAACTTACCTCCAAATTCAGGACGAACTGCTTCGTCGTAATGAGAAAATAATCGTTGTATTACAGACATGGAACTGCCGTTTTGCTTGGACAAACTGCTGCATGATGCAAAAGTAAATATTCCACTGTATTCTAATTGTAACATTAAACGCAACAACAGCAACTTTATTAGGTAAAATATAAACAGATCAAAATCGATAAAAGAATAGAAATATGTAATGATAATGAAACATCAATCAATCAATCACCTCTGTATGAAGCAAAGAACAGCGAACAGTTGACATTTTAAAAAATCTGATTATGACGTCGCTAATTGAAATGGCTTATGTAAGAATTAATGAACGAAACACCATTCTTTAGCATTTCTTAGCTTTGTACCATCCGTAGTTTCTTTAGGCCTTAAACCGAACACTTTTACGCTTTCTGCCGGCGAACTTATGAAAAAATAGACTACATTTACAGAGGTGCCTACTTTTTTCTGATTAGCGAATTAAGCAATTAGAATATTACTCGACTTGATCTTCCTTTTAGTTTACTCAGTGGCATCAAATGTGAAGTCGCCCAGTCACTAATTTTTATACTTACCATTTACTATAAAACATGACGATAAGTATGGGTACAAGAAGACAACTGCCACCTGAAATCGTCATCTTCATTCGGTTTAACTGAAATCAAATAACTGTTAATGGAACACATAGTAGTTACCATCCAAGTAGAATTTGGTTTGGTCAACTAAAGAGTGAGAAGTAATAAGTGATAAGTGAAATATTTGTGATGTTTAAAACATAGGCAAAACCAAAAACATAAACAAACAACCAAACAAACAAAAAACGGCAAAACAAACGAAAAAAAAGAAAAGGAAGAAAAACTGGCCGGTAGTCACATTTTTGTTCCTGATTTATATTTTAGGAACTATCAAGTGTGGCTGAAAGTCCATTTTAATATTTTTGTTTCTTAAACCATCTCGGCTTTGGATCTGGATGGGGAGGAAGTTCACATGTCAGTTGCAATTGTCAGTTAACATTTAGGCCATTTATTATTATTATTATTATTATTATTATTTATTACCGAGTTGTCAGTTAAATTTTGGGGCATTTGTCAGTTGTCAGTAAACGACTAATAAGACCCGCAATAACTATTTTGGCCCATTTTAGACCCCTATAATTATTAAAAGTACAATATCATTAAATATCAAATACTCTTCTTATTATAAGACAAAATGTTCATCAAATATTCGATTGCTGTTCTAAAATGTAGTTGATCTTTATTTTGTCATCATGATATATAATGCCTTAAGGAATTTCGTAACGAACTAAGCAAACAAATCGCTTATTTTCTAGTATTTTTAATCCGTCGATTGAAGCTTGCTAATATCTAAGATATCCTCGTACTCTTTATCAAAGATGTCATCTTCTGAGTCGGTCTCATACTCATTGATCTTATTGTGGTAGTCGTGCCTCACCAAAAGCCAAACTAAGTAATTATCCACAAATGTTGTCTCTATTACAAGTTGATCTTTGACAGATTCGTAGCTTCGGTTACTCCTTTTCGACTTTATTGAACTTTTGTCTTCGTAAGTGGTTTAGTCACCTTCGTGCAGTATGGGTGTAGAGATGACAGAGGTTTTGCAAGTTTTATTTCATTTTCATCGTCTTTAGAGCCCGACAAGGCTATTAAAATGCGCAGAGAAGCCCGCAAATAGGAAAATGGTATGCCTGTGGTATCGCTTTCCACGCTTTCGCTAACAGTATCGAGAAAAATTTGCATCAAAGTATGTATCGAATGAAATAAACTGAAATGAACTGATAGAACTGATAGAAATAACACAGTTTTAACTTTTTTTATCGGATTGTAAATGTACCCTTAATAAATCTGCCAAAAAAATCAACTCTTTCAACTGAGAAAAAATCCTCTAAACACCGCGAATGGCGATTTTTTAAAGTCAACCCGCTCGATCCAAACCATGATGTCACTAGTGTGCATGAATGTCTGCCCAGCAGTTTACCTAATGATGCATAGATATACATTTGCATTTGGAAAGGTTAAAAAACCCTTTTTTCAGATTTTTCGCTGTTTTTTGAAGACAAGAACTCTACGAGTAGTAAAGTCGAGCTTTAGGGTCTTGTAATTAAGGCACAATAATTAATCCAATTGTTATGATTTGTTTTACAGTCGTTTAAGTTAAAAGATGTTTCTCATCTGGAGTCCTTTAATGAATAAACCAAATTTATCTTTCATGTCTGAGCGTGACACAATTTCGCATTGTTTGAAATCGGAGAGAAATGGGCACGTTTATGCGCTAAAAGTCAACTTTCATTTTAGAGTTCTTGTTTTCAGTTAGTTGCTATTTGATCTCCTATGACCTTGAAGTTGCTATGTCAAGTGATATGACGTCACTTTGATATATGTTTCTAAATGTGAAGCCATTCCAGAAAGCGCCAACCTTTTAAAAACGTTCGCACGAAAATCTTCTAACATTGATTTTTTTATAAAACCTTTGCTACAGCTAGGTTTTGAGTTATTCGTGTCAGAAAAATTGGGGGGCACCGACCGTCCAAACGAGTTAAACCTAAGCAAAGTTAACGCAACGGCTGCTAGCCCTTTATAAGCTTAGATTTCTTCTCTTGCGCGCGCGCTCGTGCATGACGCAGCATGGCGTTGCGACATGAATTGCGTGCGCAGTAAGGATTTGCATAAACAATTAGCGCGAACGTCCTTAATCAATTTATCTAAACTCTTAATCTCAAAAACACTTGAAACAGAAACATCTAGCCGCAGGCTACAAACCACTTGAAAACGTACGACGTGAAACATAATTTTCTTACGGAGAACAAAAGTGCATTTATAAGTCGGGCTGCTTGGCTAGCAGCCAAGCAGCCCGACTAATGATATTTGGTGAATCCTGCATTAACCCTCGGACGTATACGTAAACTTATACCCCCACCGTGGTACAAGGGGGGTGGGGGGGGGGGGGGGTGGGGGGGGGGGGGAGGTTGTCGCATCCCCCCTTGGGTTTTTCCGGTGTTGCAATATTTCGAAAATATTTTACATCTAATAGATAGCCTGTGATGTGCTCTACAAGATAAAGTAAATATTATGGGTTGTAGCACTGCCGGGGATCCGTGACGTCGTCCAAAATGGCCGCCATCTCTTATTTTACTAAAAAGTCAACTTTATCGGGAAAATGCGGAAATTGCAAAAAAAATTTTTTTGCTAGAGTTGCAAAATATGATGCAATTAAACATTTTGCTGGTGATAAACACGCATTTTTATTCAAAAATGGCTTGACCTCATGCTACTTATGATGTCACATCTTGTTACCATAACAACCGCCAAACTTTACCAGAATGTGTCAAAAGGATAAAAGAACAGCTACTGAAGACGGCATGTGCTAACAAGAAATGTTCTTAAAAAAATCCGAGAAAAACAAAACCTTTTCGGGTTCGCCGAAATTAACTCACTCTAAGATACTGTTGCAAAATTGCAAATTAAAGTAAGATAAATAAATATGATATTAACCAGACTAAGGTTAGTCCACATGGAAACAAAAAAAGCTTAATCATTCTCACTGACTTGAGACCCGTTTTTCCGGTCAAACATTTCAGCCGGTAAATTCCATATACGTCTTGTCTTTGATCCTTTTTTAATTAAAATGTACGTGAAAATGATTAATTATACATTTACAACACACTTTCTTACAATTCGTACTCCACCTAAAACTGGATGTTGATAGCATACTAGAAATCATAGAAATTATTTCAAGCATAAGAATCATATACATATTATATATCTTTCACAATTTTTGGGTTGAGACTATCCATTAGCAGTAAATATTGCGAACACTCCTTGAGAAAAGCTCTTATCTCACGTTATGCAGTGCAAACTATTTAATCTCTCGTATGAAATGTCCTGAAGCTTGCCCGTACATGAATGTTAAACGATTCTAAAAGTCTCACACGTATGTTTACTTCAAATTTGATTAAAGAAACAAGAAAACTTACCATGTTTTGTGCACTCACTATGCGTTTTACGCGAAGCCGCGTTTTTAACCTCCGCTTTTTTTTTTAATTTTAAGCGAGAGTTAAACTCGCGGTGAAATATTCCTTTTGAACGATTTCATTTTTAACGGAAATAAAATAAATCAAGTCCCAATTCATCTCTTTGTCGTCTCCATGACGCAAACTTTATCCATAAGATAATACTTTAACTGGTCAGTTTGTGTTTATCTTTGTTAATAAAACCACGACATGTATATTTCACTTTGTCAGTCCTTTCAACGCTATTATTAAAATTACATATGAATTCGAGCCTTCAAATCCTTATCATAATGTGAAAGTTTCTCGACAGCTTTTATTGCAAGTTTAATTTGGAAGAGCACAACACATTATTGTAAACGAATTGGTAAAATTGTGGAACATGTATTGAATGGAAAAAATAATTGCTTGACAAATAAATGCCACGTCAAAAATCACACGTAAAATCGATACCGCACGTAATAAACCTAGAACATATTTCTGTCGGATGTTAAATTTTAATTTAACACCCGACAAAAAAAAAACTGACATACAATTTATTAAAATTCATAAATTTTTGACAGTATTTTAAGCTGTGTGCAATTGAAAAGAGAATACCAATGGTTAACTGTTTCATTGCCCTCCTCTTTAGCTTTCTGGCATTCAAACCAGCTAAATGAAGATACAGTGTAAGATAATATAAGAATTTCGACTGTTTTAGCGTTGCGAAGTGTCACATTGTATTCAACAAATTGCGTTAGTTTGAATAATTAAAAATGCGTCAAAGTATTATTGCACATAAATTTGCAAATTTAAAATCATTGCACAATTTTGGACATTATTACAAAATTCAAAAGTAAAAACGCAGAAAGCTTTTTAAACAAGCCTTCTTCATTTAGTTTGTATGTGGGACAGAATGAAGTGCTTGAGGTAATTTGTTTTAAGCTTGGATTAAACGACAATGAATTTAAGCCGTATCTTTGGTTAACCGACAACCTAATTAATGGGGCTACATTTCTCGAAGATATTAGCCAACAGGCTACTCTGTAATGTAAATTCGAGTTAAAATAAAGTTAATGTATGTGTGTCATTTTTTGATGGATTTTGATGTCTTTTGTCGACATTGTGTAACAAATATTGGTTAGTATTTTAGCTCTCGGACGTACAAGAGGTTTTTCTCCGATTTTTTCCAAAAATATTTATTGCTCAGTAGCTGTTCGATTCGTTTATCCTCAAGACACATGTTTTTATAGTTTGTCGATAATCGGTAGCTATGGTAACGAGATATGACATCATAATTAGCATGGAGTCAATTAAGCCATTTTCTTAAAATAAAAATGCGTGTTTTTCACCTTTTTTCGGTGAAAAAAAAAAAAGAAAAAAAACTCAGAAAATGCTACCGAAAGCAGCCAAATGTTAAATTGTATCATATTTTATCAACGGCTAACCTATTTAATAACATGGAAAGGAAGATATAACGTAAACTCTTACAGATCGAAAAAAACATTTTTATCTATTTTGTATCTATCTATCTGCAGCAAAATACACCTAGTTATAGTTTTAATGCATTGATATGGCAGTTGTCAAAATTAAAACCATGTTGTAGGTTTCATTTGACCCAAATATATTTTTCGTTTTTCAAAGTGATGCTCAAAGATATTGACATATAGCTTCTTCAAGTCAACTTTTCCGCGCTCGATTATTATTTGTAACTAGAGGTGCTTAATTATCATTTGTCAGAACTGGCTGACTGGACCCGTTAATTCATAAATATCATGCTTTTATTTTTCAGAACTGACTTAGCAGACCGATCAATTCGTAAACAGTATGCACTTTGATATACTTGAAGAAATAAGACTTCCAAAAAGGTGCACTCTATTTAACAATTAACCGGCCCAGCCGACCTAGTGCCCTAGGTATCGTTGCTCGGGCAATTAATAATTTACCGATCGGTCAACGTTCGATAACATCGACTGAGACCAGATTGGACACCTTTTTGAGAGTTATATAACGGATGAACTGGTTAGCTTTCAGTTGAGGTTGGGGTCAGCGGTTTATATAGTTAAATTTAAGCAACCACAGAAGCTAGGTGGTACAGTGGCACGGTAGGCTATGTAAGCCTAAGCCTAGCTGAGGTCACAGGTTCAATCCTCAGTGGGGATTTTAGATTTTCTTTTTTACACTTAAAAAATTATTGAAAATAAAATTCCAAGTGTCGACATTACGTTGTATAATTCTCAATAAGGTGTCCGACCTACTTCACCCTATGTTACCTAATGCCGACCTTACCGATCCTGCATTTTCACTTTACTCCCAACGCTCACTGGGGTTTGCTCAGGGCATACCAGCATGCAAGAACAGCTTGTGACAATTTAAAGAAAGAGGAGTAAATATCGGCTTTTTATTAAGCACAATGGATCTAACATATTCTTTTAAAGGACAGAGATACATCTGAGAATTTTTCTAGGTTTTGTGCCTCTAGACAATATTCAAATACCATTTTACGATACCCAAGTAACCTTCACAAAAACAGTAACAAAGTCAGTTTCGGATGGAGGAGTAATATGAGAGAGTTGTGTGAGGGATTTTGATGATCTTTCCTTCTTTGTAACCTGACCTGCAGTCCACATTGCTGATCCTAGCAGTACGCATGACTAGGTTCATATAGAACCCAGCTCAATGGTTAGAGCACCCGACTAGTTTACGGATGGTTATTGGTTCGATTCCTGTCGGGGACTCGTTGTCGCACGGTCGTGACATGATGAACATTAGATCTTTCAGCATTCGCTTTATACCGATGTGTTTTACGATTTCCAGACTTGGCGCCATGTATGTTGAGTGTGATGTTGCTCATCGCCCCCCATCGACGGTTTTCTTTGAATCTTCCAGTTTTTGTGTCTACTTAAATATATTGATTAACCGATATTTCTGTAGTTCAATTCGATCTAGGATGTACGTGCACATTTTAATGCGAGTTCCTCGTAGCTCGTAGGTACTATGGGGTTGTCAAAGTGCGTTACTTAACTATTTAAGGTTTAAACTGTAAAATTTTAACGTTCCATGATACATTTTATGCATTATTATTCATTGCTGAACAGTATTTTTAAATTTATGTCAAGATCCCAAATGAAGCATAAAAAAAAACGGAAACTCTTTTCCGTAGCCCCCAAAAAACATTATCCTCGCAAATCTACATCACCATAATATAAATCCACTCACCTTTTTGTCTAAAATTGCGTATAGTATACCTTGAAAGAGATGTCGCTTATTAGTAAAATACCGCAGACGATACATGTAAAGATATCCTGCAGAAATTATGAAATACAACAACCGGCAGATGTTAATAATGGATGAGGCGCTGACTGATGCTGTTAATTTATGAAACCTGTTTATTAATTTTTTAGAACTTAGTGCAAAAAAGAACTGAAACAAAATATAAAAAAAGTATATTGTGCTCAACTAATGTGATCTTCTGTATCAAGCAATATGTTCTTGCGTATGTTTTTTTTTTCTCGTAATCATTTCAGGAACTTTACTTCTTTTAAGACATATTACAAAGTGCCAAAAAACTGAAACCACTGTAGTAAAACGAATTATATCCAGCGAAGTGTTATTGGTTGCAATGTTTCACATTTGACGCTTCATATAATTCTGTTATGTGCCATTCAATAAATGCCTGGCGTTGTTTATTGTTTTTCCTAATTTTTGTTATGAAAATCTGGAACTCAAATATTTGAGCAAAGGCTTTAAGGAGTGATAATTTGAGATTAAGAAATGTTTAGATGCAGTATAGTTTCTTTCTTTAAATCGATACACGACATCAACATTTTGAATACAAATGCCAAGACCCATAGACCGGCATATTTGTTTTAATGAAAAAAAGGAACGATTTAATTTTTAAAATTAGCTATTAAATATACTTCTGTTCGCCTTACAAGAGTGCCTTGTTTGTTACTAAAGTATTTTATTTGAGATCGATTTAGATCATTTGAAAATAGTGAATTGCGTTAATTTCGAGGTCTAAATAAGCAAAATTATATGATTCGAATTTGGTACTTAAATTGCGGACAAATGATATATTTAAAGAGTTTTAATATTGTATGGGAATCTGGTAACAAATATTTGCAGTATAATTTAATTTGTGACTTGTTTTGAACTGAACAATAAAAAAAAAACGATGGAAAAGATTCTACTAACCAAGCGTGAGAGATGTAAAACAGTTACTGCAAGCTTTAGCCTACCAAAGTGAATGACAGTTAGTAATTTTATAAAACTGCGGCATGCTGGAGGGTCAACGTATCACATCAAGTATCGAGTTCCTTTGAATATATACCCACGAATGTACAAGGATATCTATACCCCACCGTGGTACAATTCAACATACTCAACATTATTTTATGACCGAGCTTAAAATGTATCATTGTATGGGAATCTGGAAGCAAATATTTCCAGTACAATTTAATTTGTGACTTATTTTGATTTAAACTGTTTTGATCTAAATACTAAAAAAAAAAGATGGAAAAAGATTCTACTAACCAAACGCGAGAGATGTAGAACAGCTCTGCAAGCTTTAGCCTACCAAAGTGACTGCCACTAAGGAATTTTATAAAAATGCGGCATGCTGGAGGGTCAACGTATATCAAGTATATATCGAGTTCCTTTAAATACCCACGAATGTACAAGGAAATCTGTACCCCACCGTGGTACAATAGACCATTTTCGATATATTAAAATTTATACTTGGCTCCGAGGCTTGAGGAAATAAAACAAAGAAATTACATTGAGGCTCAACGTTGAATTATTCATTTGTTTTTATTCCCCAAGCCTCGAAGCCAAGTATGAATTTTAAAACGATTTGATAAAAAAGCAAGGCTGATAAACGGTACGGAAACGACTATATTTGTAAAATATCCAATATTTCGAAAGGCACAGCCTTTCTTCTTCAGGGTCTTACAGATAATGACTCGTAAGGCAAAAAAACGTTACAATTTAAATTTGAAACGGGGCGGGTGATAAAATATGATACTATATGTACAACAACATAAACTATAGTGACAAAAGTAAATGTAAATAACCGTGTAAAATAACAAAGCAATAGAAATAAGAAAAACATGCAACATGATACCACAGTAAATATAAGTAATGGAAACTTAGAAGAGATGTCATGTTTCATCTCTTCTATTTAAACCTAAAGGTTCTAGTGTCTGACCTCTTTCAATAAGATATGCTTCTCTTGCTTTACGTACACCGTCACGATTAGTTTTGACGAGTTCAAGAGGAATTAGTTGCATATCAGAAGCGGTATGGTCGTTAGAAAGAAAATGTTCTTAAATCCTATCTTAATAAACGTGGGTATAATCTGTCTTTCCTTAACCAAGAAATTAAACGCGTTCACAATAGGATTTAACTTAAATCCTATCTTAATAAACGTGGGTATAATCTGTCTTTCCTTAACCAAGAAATTAAACGCGTTCACAACATCACACGTACCGAAGCTATTGCACCTAAAGACACTTCTGAAACTAACCAACCCATACGAGTACCCCTTGTTATATAATCCAGCTCTTCGCTCTATATCATCCATTATTCACAAGCACCTAAACATCTTGTCTTAATCTCCCCGCTGTACTAACGTTTTCAGAGCTCCACCCATTGTTGCTTTTCGACGAACTAACAATCTTAGTAATTTATTAGTTAGCTCCAAACTACGTAATCCTTCACAAAATAACCGACCTTGCGGTTCTTTTCAATGTTACAGCAACTGTTTGACATGTAACTACATAACGGACGGACTTATCAATTATACATTTCATTCTACCGGTGAAACAAGACGTATTAATCATTACATCGACTGCAACTCCAAAAACGTCATTTACATGGTACAATGCAATCGTTGTCACAAACAATACATAGGAGAAACCAAACGACGACTTAAAGACCGCTTCAACGAACATCGTAGACCAGTTGACAAACAAACCAACATCTCTAAACCTACTGCAGGCTCAGAACATTTTCTTTCTAACGACCATACCGCTTCTGATATGCAACTAATTCCTCTTGAACTCGTCAAAACTAATCGTGACGGTGTACGTAAAGCAAGAGAAGCATATCTTATTGAAAGAGGTCAGACACTAGAACCTTTAGGTTTAAATAGAAGAGATGAAACATGACATCTCTTCTAAGTTTCCATTACTTATATTTACTGTGGTGTCATGTTGCATGTTTTTCTTATTTCTATTGCTTTGTTATTTTACACGGTTATTTACATTTACTTTTGTCACTATAGTTTATGTTGTTGTACATATAGTATCATATTTTATCACCCGCCCCCTTTCAAATTTAAATTGTAACGTTTTTTTTTGCCTTACGAGTCATTATCTGTAAGACCCTGAAGAAGAAAGGCTGTGCCTTTCGAAATATTGGATATTTTACAAATATAGTCGTTTCCGTACCGTTTATCAGCCTTGCTTTTTTATGAAATCGTTTCATTATTTTATAGCTGATTAGATCCTTTACCACAGGATCCGGTGCTTCTATTTCGTTACGGTGGTCCGTTGCAAATTACAGTTACTTGTTTATGAATTTTAACCCTATTCAGACTGAGGGGGGGGGGGGGGGGGGGGGGGTCTTTTCGAACCCCCCTCCTGTAAAATTGTGATAACTCTTACTCCGAAATAGCTATGAGGCTGAAATTTTCTGACTTTTCCTAGAATTTATCTAGGGACATTTTGGTATCCATAATATGTCAGTGTGATTAACCATGTTGCCATGGCAACCGGTTTTTGACACATAGGTTTTCAAAATATTAAAATATGGTGAATTTTTTATTTTAAGATCTTGTTCTTTGACTTATAGTGCATTTTCTTGTTAGAATAGTTTTTTCTTGGGATTAATTCTTGAAAGACATCAAAAACTTTTAAAATCAAATATTTGGGGGGGAGGGGTAGGTAAATTTTTGCTCACTTTTACTTATAGACAAACATTTTGTACTATTTATTAAATAACGCTTCTAAGTTCATTGTTTGGATAATAGACATTAGTTTGATACGTGTTTTATACATTCTAATCCTTTTCTCTTTTAGATAGTTTTTAAATGTTAATTTAAACAAAAAAAAGAAAATCCAAGATGGCGGATCCAAGATGGCGGATCCAAGATGGCGGACAATAATTTCAAAATTATAGTTTTATCGCTTTTTATTGCTTTTTCTCGCTTTACAAGTGTGTCCTTGTTTGTATTTATTATGTTTTGATATTAAAGAGATGATTTTACAGTTATATTTGATATTTTAAGTATCTGGATGGAAAAATATCAAAGAAACGTCAGAAAAACAAAAATGACATCATTGTGACGTCATAATTGGGTGTGGCAGGTCAAAACTGGGTGTGAGGTTTCCTGTTATGGAGGTGAACATTGTGTGAAAATTTCATGGTCCTAGCGTTACTGGTTCCAGAGATATAGAGGGGGGGTCCGAGGAGCCCCCCCGCCTCCCCCCAGTCACAGATTGCCAAAACAAGCCCAGTCTGAATAGGGTTAATATATCGAAAATAGTCTATTCAACATACTGAGCCGCCATTATTTTATCACCGAGCTTAAAATTTATCACGTATGGGAATCTGATAGCAAATATTTCCATTATAATTTAATTTGTAACTTGTTTTGATTGAAACTGTTTTGATCTAAACATTAAAAAAAGATGGAAAAAGATTCTACTATATTATAACCAAACTTGACATATGTAATTATGATGGGAAGCATGTGGCGGCGTTTTCAGTTTTGTATATATTTGCCTGTAAAATGTTCGTAAGATCGCGGGGAAATTTGCGTAGAAGGGCAAAGGATATTCCAGAAAATTAATTTTATCGGAGATATTCGACTCTGATGTTTGACACAGTTGCTTTTACCTCTTTTGCCCTACTTTGAAAAATGCTGAGGTTTTCGGTCCATTGGTTTCGTGTTGACCTTTGCACACTGAACACGATTCAAATGCTATTGTATATCAGGATGTTCAAATTAAAGTTGTCCTGCGCTTAACCTAACGGAAGATATGGAAATTTAACACAACGTGACCTTTCTCTCGCCAAAGTTTCCTCTTGATATGTTGCATAATTTATAGATAAACCACGCCCCTTCACTTCTGGATGTATCTTAATAGATCCACGTCTCAATATACATGGGGGCGGACGTGACAATGAAACATTCTATAATTTTAGACTTTTGCTTAAAAGCAGTTTGAATTGAGACCATTATAAATCTCGTCATTCACTCAGCCGTTCTTTTGGATCCATCGGCTTAAAAGACTAGCACCTCTAGTTTTGAAGTATGGGAAGCCAGGGAAAATGAACTCTTTTGAGACATGTCACTTAGCACGTTTTCGTCAAATCAAAGGGGGCGTTGAGGTGGATTATTATAATTATCATTGCAAAGAGAATCAATTGTGTCATCGGACGTACAAACAAATTGACATCCCCACCATGGTACAACGTTGTTGGATCCACCCCCTCCACCCCTTGAGTTTTTCATTCAAATATCGTAATAACTTCAATAGATGACCAATCATGTCTGCTACTACATAAGGTGATCACTTGTCTTTAATGTCGTCATACGACGTAAATACCTTTATTTGGTTTTAGAGTCGCTATCTCGGAAAGTTCGATTTCCACCTCTATTGACAGCAGCCAAAGTCATTAAAATCATACTAAAATAGACCAAATAAAACACATACAACTGAGAATTTAACAACTACAAAAACAAATTACATTTTCGTCCACATACCTACCAAAACTTGGTTTTCATAGAAAATTCACATATAGTTGGAAAAAACAAAACAAAAAAGGAACAGCTACTGCAATCTTTAGCCTACCACAGTGAATGCCTTTAAAGGAATTTTATAAAACTGTAAATCTATACCCCCACCGTGGTACAATTCAACATACCGAACATTATTTTATGACCGAGCTTAGAATTTATCATCTAATTTCTCTCTTTATATCCACACAGGACGCTCTCGACATTGCTGATCCTAGCAGTATGCAGGACGGGTGTGACAGGTTAGAAAATTCCAGCGCATTTCATTCGTGAGCGTGCGCAGTCGTTCAAAAACCCAACGATCAACAACGATTTTTTAACCCAAAAACATGGCCCGGTTGAAGAAGGGACGTGATGTTGTTCTTTTACTTTGATAACTCACGAACTTTTTTGAATTTATGTTGCTTTTAATTTTTCAGACACATTTTGTGTAGTTTGCTTCTTCTTTAAAGACATTTTCAATGTTAAGACACAGAGCCGTAGAGCTGATCGATCGACTATTTATGGTATTTTTTTACATTATTTATAGTTTTGCTTAGCAGATAGACATCGTGTTCAAGGTTACCTGAGCTTTCGATAACAAGCTACTTCGTCTATTCCAATTTCTATTTGTGTTTTTCGTCCATTCTGCTTTCAGTAATAAAATTAATAGATGTTTCTTTGTTTAGGAAGCAGAATTGACGTGCTATAACTGAGATCAGCGGATAAAGACAATCGCACGTCGTGAAGGGTACTAAACGCTTACCGACAGTTTTATAACTATATTTTTTGATTTGGACTAGTTTAAGAAAGAGTGAATTTATTGGTGTATGCATGTTTATTCTAGATGCCTAAGTAGCATTCTCGAGTTTGCTTAAGCCCTTCTTGCTTCAACTGCTAAGGCCTGGTATATCTTGATTATATTACAAATGTATGGTAACTACATTGAGCTAAAATATATTTCCTATCGGAAAATAGCCGATGACAACAACAGCAAAGTCATATCGAATGCGACCTGTTCATTAAAATGTTAATAATAGGTCCAGTAGAAAATATTAAAGCAAATAAAGAGGAATGGAAACAACACACGTGAAGCCGTATCAATTGCATTAGCTATCTTTGCCATTTTGTCGCCGGCTTTGCTGGTGTCATCCTGGGACCCATCATCTACCACAGCCTTGTCAGCTTTAGTTGCAATGTTGATCATTTCCAAATCATTGTCTAATCCATGATTTGTATCCCCATTATTCACGTTGTGTGGAGTGCTGGCGCTGACATTCTTCTTTGAACCAATCACAGAGATAAGAGTCGAGTGGATTCTTTTGGAGAGAGGAATGCAATTGTCCTAAAATAACAATAGGACATTATAACCATAGGCATTTTGTTGTGCTGTTTTTTTTTTTCGTATATACTTCTTCCATGCCCAGATACATGAAATACTGTTAAATATTTCTTGGTGTGTATTTGAGTATTTTATAAAACGGAAAGGTCTTATCCTCAAAGATTGAAGACTTCAAACGAAGTTCAGTTATATATTAAGGTGACTCGACCCAGTTTTTTTTCGGGGGTACCATCATACTTTGAAGCTCTCTGGTATCCCCACCTTTACTTTTATCGTAAGTCTAACACATAGAATAGATAACATATAGATCAATCTACAATATAATATAAAATATTTGGCGATCGGAGAAAATGTCACGTGGTTATAATGCCACGCCCCTTTGAGGTCTGAGTCGAAAATCTGCTGTTACCGGCATCTTTTCGTGGAAATCTCTCGGCTACACATAGTTCAGCATATGTTTCCTTTGCTCGAAATCGCGCGCATTTACAAGGCCCTAAAGCTTTTTGCTGACTTGCAAGGACTCATCTGTTATAACGATCCCCAAAATAAAGGGATAATTCTCATAGTTTATTAGATATAATCGTGTAAAGTTTGCTTATCATTTTCGCTTAAATTATGACCTAAATTTGGAAACCACTGAATTTCTCGAACTGGGTCTTTGCGATGTTGGTGAAATTCTGCTCAGCGCAAGGCACTAATGCGCACTATGTGTAGCCGAGAGATTTCCACGAAAAAATGCCGGTAACAGCAGATTTTCGACTCAGACCTCAAAGGGGCGTGGCATTATAACCACGTGACATTTACTCCGATCGCCAAATATTTTATATTATATTGTAGATTGATCTATGTGTTATCCATTCTATGTGTTAGACTTACGATAAAAGTAAAGGTGAGGATACCAGAGAGCTTCAAAGTAGGATGGTACCCCCCAAAAAACTGGGTCGAGTCACCTTAAGCGAAACGAATAAAGTTACATAAACATAAACATAACATAACATTTATCTATTTATATTTATAACAAGTAGAATTGGAGAGGAGATTATAAGAACAACTGATTGCCTTATTTCCTTAGGAGAACCAAACTATTCTGTTTGTCTTTTTAACAAGGTACATGATTATACATTCAACCAACGAAAAAAAAAAAAAACAGGAATACCCGTACTTGGCATTTAATCTTCTTCTCCTTTGTACTAGCTCTCAGTATAACGTATACGATTATGCATTCGATCAAGGACAGAAACACGAAGCTGAACGAAACGAGTAGATACCAGTCCAAAGCCTTTGGGTAGCTGACTTTAGGCAAGTTTCCATTTAGAGATCCAAGAAGGAACATGATGGTTAGAATGGTTGTGATCCCTAGAGCCATCCTGTTGCCAATGTCTTCTTTTTCCATAAAGAAAACGATCCAGCTGAGCATCACGACGAACATATCTGGGAAGTACACTTGAATGAGGAAGTAGCCGATGCGTCGTTCGAACGAAAAGGTGACCGTTATAGTTGAGAAATTTCCTAACAGCAGAAAATTAACAAAAGTAAGGGTTTATCATGCTAACGTCAAGCTCATTTATGTATGGATTGAAATGGACAGACTGCAAATCACAGTAGTTGCTAAAAATATATATATATCTTTGTGTCGTAACTGTTCATCAGTAGGATGCCTGAAATGTGTGCAATTCTACAATTGGTTTTGGCTCCATTAAATCCTATACCAATTGCAGAACAATTTGTAATAGCAAAACAATTGGAACAACGTTTAATATTTTGCAAATTTGTGCGAGCTAGGCGAAAGAGTGTCCGCAGTTTTTAGAATCATTTGCCAAAAGGCACATATTATCTAAGAAAACCTTTAAAAATGGTTCGGTATTGTTGAGGATTAACTGTAATACTGCACTTCACCATATTTAGCCTGGGCATTTTTGGAGTTCCTGAGCATGGGAGGCATTAAGGTTACCGTGTACCTTCGGGGGTGTCTCCAGTATAACAGCTCTAGCATCTTAAGATGACGCTTAATATACCTAAACCCAGATATCAAATTAAAGCTTATAAAGCTGGCTATCTAAATATGGAAACCATTGGTAATAAAATGAATTGTCAAATTTCTTACGACGTCTAAATTCGAACGTCCGAATAAGCTTTAAAACGCTATAACTCAAAGGGATTATTGTATTTTGCTAATTTGATTTGTTCTCGGGTTTCCGGACACGAAGCGCTAAAAAAACTTGTCGGCGATTTCCCATATTCAATTGCAGTGAAAAGTTACAGAATATTTTCGAAAAAGGGAGAAAAAATATTGGAGTGATCGCACGGAAATGGCTTTTGACGAAAACGTTTTCGGAAATAAGAAATTCGCCGACATGTTTTTTGTCGATTATATGTTAGCCTGGCTTCTGTCCAAATTTGAGGAAAAATCGACGATCGAACAAATTCCCTTTGAGTTGTAGCTCTTTAAAGTGTCCCCTACAAGCGAAAAATAAACTTTGAGAAAACAGCGCTTAGAAAAATATATCGCTTCAAAACAAACTCCGCCCACAAACGTTATACCGTCATTTCTCCGTCAATTTTCACTATTTTTCGATTATTTTTTTATTGGATGAAAGTTCATTCTGTAAACTTTATTTTGACGCCCCCCAAAAATTTCAATAAAATTTCATTCTGAAGGTACACGGTAACCTTAAAACTACGGCTGTGAAAGTTAGAGGATATAGGGTGTGTCCAAAACTGTTTTCTTTGCGGTTCGAATAATGGAACGATGACGTATTATGACGTGGGATTTGCATCATTAGTTTCGACAGCCGCCACCTTGGTCCAGCCATTTTGGATTTTTGGATTTCTCCAAAACCTCAGAAAACCATCCAAAATTGTCTCAAAAGTAATAAAAACCAATAAAGGAAGGCGAAAAAGGCATAAAAATCCATAACTTCTGAAAGGTAAACAATTCAAATTTTGTAGAACATGGCTGTCAAAATCTTGTTGCCGTGGAAACATCAAGCCACGTGAACAACGACCTGTCATACCAAATTATTGCCAGACTAATTTTAAAAGTCACGAACTTTGGTGGTGTTTGCTATATTATTAGAATGTGAAAAGTCAGCGCGGTAACTTTTCAAACCGAGGCCAAATGTAAAACCATTCATATGAAAATGGATTTTCTTTCACATGCAAATAAAACTTAGATCCATATGAATGGTTTTGCACTTGGCCTCGGTTTGAAAAGCAGGCTGAGAGCAATTCGGAAATGGGCTATTGCTCAATATATGCAACAACAACGACAAAACAAAAGACAAACAAACAAACAAACAAACAAACAAACAGAAAGACAGAAAGACAGACAGACAGACAGACAGATATATGATCAATGCTATGGCTAGCTTACCTGTATTAAAGACAGTTATATCTGACGTTAACTCGGCGCCTTTGTATTCAAACTGAGCCATTTCTTTGTTTCCAACCGCAACATCTCCTGGGATCCACTCGTAGACAATATCATCAGTGGTGAATGCGTCTGTGTGTATCACAGGAAAACATATACATTGATATGATGCTCATTAATTTAAATAAAATGAAGACATATTCGATCGATACATTCTAGTTATACAATGCTTTCGAGTTATATATCTTGGAACATCACACTGGAGTGACTCGATGTTTTACTTTTATTTTGTGTACATGCATGTACGCAGCCACACTGACTGGTATCTCTGAATTTTTTTTTTAATAAAACATGCTGTATAGCAAATGTTAATTAACCTTGCTTCTTTCCAACAGTTTACAGAAAACGCGAACGCAAGAAAGTACCGCGTGATCATGCATGATTCCGCGTATTCACGATTTCCCGACATTTTTTCAGGTTTGTAATCTGCTATTTGCCGTCTTCAACGCGAGGAAGGTTGTTTTTATGTTCGTAATTAAACAACGTGAGTGTTGACTTTAATTTGATATTTCTTTATCTGTGTTCTATAGAAAAATTCATTGCCTGACGAGTGAATTCCACGTTAAATTTCACGCGAAAAACCGATATCGGTTTTTCAAGTGAAATCTCACGTGGAATTCACTAGTCTGGCAATGAATTTTTCTTGAATCGCATATGTCAAAGAAAAACAACGTTTCCAGCGAAAAAGCCATCTCAAAGCCAACTGACAAGAGCTAGCGAATAGAAATCAAGACTGATTCAAAATCACGCCGGGTGAATCACGCGCGGTCAAGAGAAAACCTTGTGGTAGCGACAAATTTTAGTTTTGTTTATCAGAAAAAGATAGTTTATGACTGAAATTGATGCTGTTTGTACACTAAAGTACATAATGTGAACAGCTGTGGAGCCGAACTGCGAACGTTTGTAGTGGAAATTACAGCTTTGACACTTCGGAAGTTTGTTATCGCCGACCAGCAAACAGGGCAAATAGGAGTTTCATCGCAGCGACAAGTAAACACCACGCTAAATTGGGAAAAACCTTTGGACAACAAAGAAGGCAAATTTGTGAGTACTGATGGATTCCGTAAAAAAATTATGCTTATCTCATTGCGGTTGATCACTTCAATTCATAAGTTGACGACGAAAGGGTCCGGAGGCGTATCTCCGCTCGAACAGGAATATTTTTATTTTCACCTTATTTTCGCGACTCATTTCTAAGAATACCAGACTACTAATATTATCGCGTTCGAAGAACCCAATCCTAATTCCGTGTTGGTTGTCCTGTGCTGTATGTGCAGTAAAATTTGAGATTTTTTGGTAGACGGTCTTCCAAATGGCCGCCCCTGTTGTTTTTTTTTTTTCAGGGGCTAATTTCCGCCAGCAATTCCTTTGAATGCGTCTCCATAATCTGTGATTACTGCTAGTTACTATCATTCTTGCATTTGTATCTCTAATACTTTTTTACACCGGTTTTCTTTGATACTATATATACAAGACAGGAGTTGCGATACAAGTTTTGGTTTTGAAATAAGAAAGTTCGCTGAAAGTTTTTCTTCGGACAGCATCTTGTTTATTTTTAAAGCAACCAGACGGCCGTTTCGGTAAGAAGAAATTACTTTCTATTTATAGCTCAGTACATTATCTTGTTTTCATAAACTTCTTTGTTTTATTTAGACATGTTTTTTTTCTAAGCATGAAATATCGGTTTTCGCCAGCAGCTCGCTCGCCTTCTTGTAGGACTGCAGTGTGAATGGCTTCTTCACTCTACTCTACAAAGTTCACATTTTGGTTATAAATTGGGAAGAACAGGAATTTTCTCTTGACAAATTTATCATTTGTGAATATCACGTCTGTATTTTTCGCTTCAAATCAAAACTCACTATTTCAAAAGAAAGTATACATACTATACAAAGAAAGTACAGAAACATCGTCCTTCGAAGATGCCATGCAACATTGATCACTTCTCAGGTATGCAATTCAACGCTAAATACCCTCGCTTCGTTGGCCAATAAAAATGCGAGTTTTTTTTGACGTATGCGATTTTACGCAAAACAACTGATAAAATTGTAATGCACACGCACAAAGAGCGAGAAACTCAAAGACCCGGTTTAAAGGTCACATCTCACATATGCCGAACCTAATACCAATTTGGGTCTACTCAAATAATTAAATTCGACATTTGATTTAGACGTTGAATTTAATAGAGCCGTATTGAATTCATGAGCGAGGTTTTAAAAAGTTAGGGAAAAAGTAGAATTGTGGGTAAAACATCATTTAAAAATTCGATTCGGCACATGTGAAGTTCGACGTTTTAACGACTGTCGTGCTTCTGGCTCAGTCGAGGATGAGGCAGAAGTCGCACTGTCGAATTTGCATTTAATTCCTAAATTAGATTCGGCACATGTGAAGTTCGACGTTTAAACCGGGCCGTAAAAAGAAGCAAAATTATGATAAAATATTTTCACTGATAGGCACTGTCACACAAAACCAAACTTTCTGGTAGCACTTACCTTAGTAAATAATATAGTTATTGTTTCTTGGATTTTAGCTTTTTAGTTAGTATACGTGAAGCTTATGCATTAATTTGTGACTATTTCACGGCAGACCGTAAACGGCAATCTCGCGGTTGCCGTTTGTTGCAAAACGCAATGCTTTGAAGGCACACATAGAGTGTTCCACGTGACGTCACGTGCACGGCAACTATATTGGTGTCCCAAAACAATGAAATGGCGGCCATATTGGTGTCCTAAACGAATCCAATGGGGCTTTAACTCTATTCTTTTTTAAACATTTCCTAGTGTTTTAGCACTCACTCACGTAAGTGAAAACACTTAAAATATTGCCCTGGAGGCAAGGTGGCATGACAAGGCGGATATATTGATACGACTAGACTCTTTAGATCTCTCAAAGGAATTGGACCACTTTGAGCCAAGGTTGATACGAAGATAACAAACATGTCTACAATGTAGTTCAACTGTTACTGCATCCTGGAAATCATAGATGTGGAATTTCGAATCAAATAATTACAATCCAGAATTCTCGGCGCAAAATATAAACCAGGTATCCAAAATTAACATCTGAGATTAATCTGAATAACGTGTAACTTACGCCAAATGTCCATATATAAGAATTCGCTATAAAGCACAATTAACTCATTAATTAGATCAATCAACTTGCTGAATTAGAGTGAAGACTAATTCATCCCTTGAAGATAAAATGAGTTAAAAAAAGTTATTCGCCCATCTCGATAAGCGAATATCTGTGTTGCTGTTGATCCACGAAGCACTTGAAAGAACTAGAAATACTTTTAAACAAATCGGGTATTTCGGTGCACCTGATTTTGTAACTCCGACAAAAATGGCAAAGCAGTTGTCCAATTTTTGAGCTAGAATATTTCTTTCAAGTTATTTTTTGTATTTAAGCAATCCAATTCGGGTTCTTTTACATTTACAATAAATCACGAGTCTCGTTGATGTTTAAGGAATTTGTCGTCGACTTCTCTATCAGTTTTGGTTCTTTGCATCTGCATCTTATTGACTCACTAAACGGCGTCCTTGCTCCGAGGGTTTTTTCTCCGGGTACTCCGGTTTTCCTCCCTCCACAAAAACCAACGTATCCAAATTCCAAAATACATAATTTCGAAAACAGTGGAAGTAACAGCCACCTCGTGGATTCCACTGAAACTTCCTATTCATTTGTTATTTATTTTTTATTTATTTAATAGTTCTTGAAAAAAAGAGTTAACAAATACATTTTAGGTCGTCAACAAGAATACGAAGTAAACTTTCAAGTCTTTCTTTATTTAGCTTTCATTCCACTTCATAATGAACGTATTTTCCTCTGTGGCAGTGACGAAAGTTTGCTGAATAAAGTTAAGCGTTTCGCGTCCTCTTAAGACTTGAATAAGTTAGCCAGGAATAAGTTTGCCTTTGCCGAAGTCTTCGTGTTCACAAACGTCCCAAGTTCTGCTCCAAACGTTTTAGCTTTGAGGCTAGCGTGAATGCTTTACCAATGGAAAATGTAATATTTGATTAGAAACAGCAATTATTCGCCGAAAATGGACAGAGGAAGCAGCTATCTTGCAAACCAAACTGGCTGAAGTTCTTCTTGAAGCCAAAATCATTTCACTTCTCGCGCGCGAGACGCGGGTGTCGTGATCAATTACGTCACATCATGACTTGTTCTCTTCTAAACGATAGCTCTCGGCCAATGAACGCGCAAAAATATATACAGTTTCGGTAAAAAAACATTATTAGTCGAATTACCTAATCTATTTGTATAATTATGGCTCCTCAGAGTTCTCACATCGTTATTTTAGATGAATGGAAAATAGATTGTTTTTCTTTGACCGTGCTACAGAGTTGAATGCCAAATACCTGGAGCGCCCTTTTGGCTTAGGTTTCGATGGACACTTAAGGAGAAAAGACAAGAGGTGTACCGATAAATATAAAACGTGGTTGACTGGCTGCATTGTAGTTGGGTGTACCTGCAGTCTTCACACTTCACAGACATAATCGCTCACAACTGCCGGAGCTTAACCGGGTTTCTGTAGCATGAAGCGACTGATAGTATTACTACTCCCACCTGGATGAGATGCTAGTCCATAGCAAAGTTGCCCCCCAGCAATATGTCGCCGGTACCCATTTATACACCTGGGTGGAGAGAGACAACGTGGAGCAAAGGTTCTTGTCTAAGGAAACAACACGACGGCAGAGACCAGGCTCAAAACCTTCAGGTTGAAAGTTCGACGCGCTGATTACTACACCACCGCGCCATTACCTAGTAGCAGTAGTAGCATGTAAATAAAATAATAACTTAAATATACGTACAACTTCCAAACTTGAGATGACACTTCTGAGAGTCCATTGGAAACTCCTGGAGGTTCATAACACAAGAGGCGACCAAAGTGACCCTGTGTTAGGGGACATAAAGTAAACAAACACTTTTACCTAGGTAAATGGGATTAACCTAGGTAAAATATATTTAATTAGACTTTTCAGTGACGGCAACGAGAACGTCAAAAAATATATAGGTTTAATTAGCAAAACAATGGCTCTACACGCGCGTTACACACTTTGGTACATTCTTTGCCGTTCTTTGCAAAGTAACAACGTCAAATGAGGAAAAAGACCAATTTACAGTTGTCTACTTAGTAATAACCTGGCCTTTTTGTGGAAGTTAGGCTGGAGCTGACCTTGTTTTGATAGAAACCTTCCGTCTTTCCATATGTAAAACATGTTGTTTTTATGCTAACTAACGTGTTTTACACATGAAAAGCAGGATGGTTCGGTATCAAAACAAAGTCAACTCCAGCCTAACTTTCACTCAAAAGCCAGGGTACTATGCACATAACTGTAAAATGTTCTATTCGAGGTTTTATGTAGAACGTGAACACACGACCGGGTCAATTTTTTGGCAAACGTTGATCTTTACCTTACTGCCTGGCAAGTTTTAAAAAGAAATCTGCAGGTGGGAACATTTTGGGCGCGAACTCAGTAATTGTCTTAATTGCACAAAATTGTTTTGAGAATTTGCGTTTTCATTAGTATGAAAAAGACAGCGAGAGCGGGCAGAGCGTGCAGTTGGCAACTCGCTGTCAAAACCAATCGACCCTACTATCAAACTTTTAGGGCCTGGTCGCACTGTAGTCAAAAACAAAAATTAGCTCGTGCAAAAATTTCCAAAAATTTGAAACCCCAATAGGAAGTGCCAAAAAGTTTGAGAACATTTTAGGGTCGCATTGTCGTCCATGCTGTCGAAAACATACGCGTAATGACAAAGTTCCAGTCGATTGAATATTGAATACTGGGGTCGATGGCCCTTATCGTAGATGAGTACGCCATGCCAACATATCAGCGGTTTCTCGCTTTCTTGACCATATAGTCTCGTTTTGATGTTTACGAGAACCTCTGACGACGATGAGCGTAAACATCAAAACAAGACTATAGGGTCAAGAAAGCGAGAAACCGCTGATATGTTGGCGTGGCGTACTCATCTACATAAGAGCTATTCATTAAAACTTTTACAATTGTAATTTACAAGTGTAGCTATTGTTTTAAACCTCTGAAACAATGGCTACACTTTTTAATTACACTTGTAATAGTTTTATTGAATTGACCCCTATATTGGACATAACATTTCACAGTGCGAATACGCACCAAAGCTAATGCAAATGACACGATATTACACCCTTCTAAGTACGCGCTAGGGAAAACACTTGCAAAAACATAGACTTGGGAGAAGATGTCTGTCATATAATAAACAATTTATTTAGTGAAAAGTTAACCTGCGATCAGGCGCTCTTTTTTTCCGGAGGGAAAGTCGGCGGAGAGCGGGGAGGGAAGAAAAGAGGGGAGGGAAAAAAAGAACGCCTGATACATTTATTGATCGACCCGCCTGCCGCCCCCAAATTAAGAAATCTGTCAACAGCGATGTTGTCGAAAAATGTAGCCAACCAGATTCAGTAACCGGATATCAAGTTGCTTGTTGTTTACAGTTGGCGCTTGGCAGACTTTGCGACTTGCCGCCTTCGTATAATTACTCAGTGCTAGTAAAAATGTTTGGTTTTCCGATCAGTAAAAAATGGCAAGTTGAGATGTCGCTAACGAAATCATTGGACAAGCACAGCTAATTTTGCAAAACCAGTTTAACTGTAGGTGCACTGTAGAAAGAGCTGTGGAACAGCTGAAAGAATTATTTTATCAGATTTGATCAAGAGCGTCGGAATAGACCTTGTCACGGTTTTTCCAAATTTTTATATTGGCCTGATAAGACAAATCCATCGAACCGCTGGAAAAAGCATCTCAAAATTAGTAAAGTGGCCGAGTTTAAAAGCGATATCTTTTAAAATAGGTGAGATATAGCTCCGCAAAGTCGGCAAATTTCACAGACGTTTGTATCGCGCAGCCAATAGGCAAGAAATTTGGCTGCGCGATACAAACGTCTTTTAAATTTGCCGACTTTGCGGAGCTATGTCTCCACTATTTTGAAAGATATCGCTTTTAAAATCGGCCTCTTTACTAATTTTGAGCCCGGGAAGATGCTTTTTTCCAGCAGTGTCGATGGATTTTTGCTATCAGGCCAATATAAAAATTTGGAAAAACAGTGTCAAGGCCTATAATAAACATTTAAACATTCATTCTACAGCAGCAAGCTCACGAAATTGTGAGAGGATTTCTTCGCCGAACTGAAGACCGTTTAAGCTCGCAAGGATAAGCAACTGACGTTGCAACAAAACGGCTCCAAAATAATTCGCCAAGCAGGTTGAGCTCTGCGGGCCGAAGGCCCGCGCGGAGCCCCATACAATTAGAACTAAACCTATGCCCGTCATTTTTCATGGTCATGGCTAGCGGAATTCTTCGCGGGCGCGTCGTTCCTGTGCATCCTTCGCGCAGGACTAGATCGGAGATTACGTCGCAAAACATGCGCGTATGACGCCACATAACATCCAGGATCTTAGCAATTTTGAAACCAAAGCGAGGCTTTGTTTTTCGCGCGGCTACATGGCGAATGTCACGTCATCTCGGTAAACACGTTAGTTGGAGCTGTGTTTACTGAGCGGAGAAAACCGTTTAAATTAAAGTCGTTATTTCCCTGAATTTTTCACGGTTTGCTACTCAAGACAGGGATACTAATTAACCCTATTTAAACTGGGCTTTTTTAGGCAATCTGTGACTGGGGGGGGGGGGGGGGGGGCTCCTCGGACCCCCCTCTATATCTCTAGAACCAGTAAGGCTAGGACCATGAACTGTTTCACACAATGTTCACCTCCATACAAGGAAACCTCACACCCAGTTTTGACCTGCCACACCTAATTATGACGTCACAATGACGTCATTTTTTGTTTTTCCGACGTTTCCTTGATATTTTTCCATCCAGATACTTAAAAAATCAAATATAACTGTAAAATCAAATCTTTAATATTAAAACATAATAAATACAAACAAGGACACACTTGTAAAGCGAGAAAAAGCAATAAAAAGCAATAAAACTATAATTTTGAAATTATTGTCTGCCATCTTGGATCCGCCATCTTGGATCCGCCATCTTGGATTTTATTTATTTGTTGTTTACATTAAAATTTAAAAAATATCTAAAAGAGAAAAGGATCAGAATGTATAAAACACGTATCAAACTAATGTCTATTATCCAAACAATGAACTTAGAAGCGTTATTTAATAAATAGTACAAAATGTTTGTCAAAAAGTTAAAGAGAGCAAAAATTTACCTACCCCTCCCCCCCAAATATTTGATGTTTAAAATTTTTGATGTCTTTCAAGAACTAGTCCCAAGCAAAAACTATTCTAACAAGAAAATGCACTATAAGTCAAAGAGCAAGATCTTAAAATAAAAAAATTCACCATATTTTAATATTTGAAAACCTATGTGTCAAAAACCGGTTGCCATGGCAACATGGTTAATTACACTGACATGTTATGGATACCAAAATGTCCCTAGATAAATTCTAGGAAAAGTCAGAAAATTTCAGCCTCATAGCTATTTCGGTGTAAGAGTTATCACAATTTTACAGGAGGGGGGTTCGAAAAGACCCCCCCCCCCCCCCAATCTGAATAGGGATGCAGGAAGATGTTTGTTTTTATTACGGATATCAGAACCAAAGGAGAGAGATTTAAAGATTTAAAGAATTTCCAAGCAAGCAAGGGACTTAAAGGTAAAACAGATTACATTTTTCGATGGGAATTGATATTGATATCAATCTGTGATTGACTTTTTCTTTGTGTTCTTGTGTAGTTTTGGAGAATTGTTTTTAAAACGTGCTTAAATTCAGTTGTATCGATTTCTTGAATTTCATCCAAGGCAGCTCGAACTCGATGCGCTACAAATGGTACGCGTTTTGCTTTTAAACATAAACTAATGGAGAATTGAATAAATTTTTTCCAAAGAAGATTGTGTTGTCCATTTTTATGTGTTTGTTCATCCATTACATAGATTGAAAAGCGATTTTATAGTTTTATCTTCACTCGCGTCGCCTTATGCAAATATGTTTGTGTATTTTTGCAATTTTGATTTCCAAATCAGTTTCTCAGCAATTTTTGAAAAGCAACAACTGTATTTTATTCGGAAAGTAGTCGCACTAGTTATTGTAGATGGAGAAAAAGTTGTTTTTGTGAACTTTTGTACGGTCTAAATGTACTGTGCAGACGGTCTCGTAATACTGTTTTTGAGAATTGCTAAAATTGAAAAAAATATATATTAAGTTCCACCAGGCTGGTCAAAGCGAGAGCATCTTCTCGCAGACAAATAATTCGTCTAATACATTCTTTCTGCTTGTCCTTCAAGGCATCACAAGCCAGAGGGTCGATTTTATTGAATGCATTAGGGGTCCACATTCGCCTTGGAAATTCACACGTTTAAATAAATCTTAATTAGTTTTCACACATTCCTGTTCGCATCCAGTTATCCCTATCTGTCTGAAGTTATCGTTTCCTGTAGCCAAAAACAGCCTTGAACCCTTTAAAACTATTAATAGGCTTGCTTTGTGTTTAACGGAAGCCAGCGATATACAGCATGGTCAGACTGGCACAGAGTAGTACAATACAATACAATGGTCAGTTATGATCTTACTATAAATAACAAAGTAGCCACTTATCAGCCACTTAAGTTTATATTTCTAGTCAGGTTCTAGTCGACGAGAGTATCCAATTAAAATAATTCAGACATCATTCATCCTCAGCAAAAGCTCAGTATTATTTTTAGTCGATAGACAAAGCCGAATTCTCGAAGAAATATTTTCATTGTGTCTATGGTCTAGCGAATAGCCCCCGAGTTTAGTCGTTCGGATCCGGATAACGTTCATTCACAACTAGCCGAGAAATGACTTATCATAAACTGCAACTTTGTTATTTATAGATCGTTTTCATTTTCATAAGCAGTTTGTTTTCTGGCTATGAGAACAACCCCAGAGAAGGATATTGCAGGGAATGCCATATGAAAGAAATTAAGAAATTCTTGAAATACAGCTAAATTTTCTCTATAATTACTGTTAGCGAAACATACATTCAAATGGACAGAGTAGGATCATTCTGTCAAGACTTTTTGTCTACTAGGTAATATGTCGATAAAATTCACCTTAGTTAGTTAATAGGTGCTTCCAATTGGAGACGTTCACTCAACGAGATACACAAATAATCTAATTTAACTCACGTCATCAGGTTGCATTACGAAGCACTTTGAACTTCCAAACCGCGTCTTTCAATGACTATAGTGTCATTGAAAGACGTGGTTTGATAAATTAGTTTTTAATTGCGGTGTGGGATTTAAGTATATTTTATGTCGATAAACAAAGTCGAATTCCAGAGGTATTTTTTCATTGTGGCTATGGTCTAGCGAACAGCCCTCGAATTTAGTAGACTCAACAAGTAGCCGAGAAATAACTTATCATAAACTGCAACTTTGTTATTTATAGATCGTTTTCATTTTCGTAAGCAGTTTGTTTTCTGGCCATTAGAGCAACCCCAGAGAAAGGGTGTTGCAAGGAATGCCGCAAATAAAAGAAATTAATTAAGAAATTCTTGAAATACAGCTAAATTTTCTTTATTACTGTTTCTGTTCAGTTCAAAGATTCAAAAAACCACTGATTTGCATCCTCCCTTTAGAAAAGTCTTTTAACTGAGTGAAAAATACTTGTTTTAGTTTCGCACATGAACGCTCAGCTGCACGGCCAAAAATTTAAAAATGGTACATCTCCAAAGCAATGTTGCTTATATCAAGAACCTGTTGATAGATATGCCGTGCTTTGAATGGTTCGATGAATGCATTGGAGCGTTATGTAATCGGAGGAGTGGAGTTAATGACCAACCGTACGAGAACTGGCGACAGTCCTACTGATTACTGAAATGACTACGACAAAATCTTAACCGGCGTATATAATTATCAACAACATAGCAATAATAAACAATCGTTGAACTAAAATAGCGAAACATATATTCAAATGGCAGAGTAGGATCATTCTGTCGCTTTTTAACGACAACAGTAACGCAATTATTCGGCTTTAATAGAATTAATGGGTTTTGAACAGGGATGAAAGAAAGCTCATTAAGTTTAACATTTATGACAACTACAAGACATGTTTCGAACTCTTTTGATGGAGTATCCCTGTTCATTCGAAACAAAGGATTCACACCTAGCGCGCTAATAATCCCAACGGACAAATATTTGAAGAACGCGACGTTAAACGTCGGCTTGGTCCTAAAATCGGGGCTCTGGCTTGCTACGATTTCAGGGCGGGTTGTCCCTTATTTCCCATTTCTCGGGAAACTCGAGCAGGCGATCACGCGAAAATCGTCTTTCGCGAGAAGACGCGATTCGCGTGAGCGGGAAGCTCCGCGCGTCACGTCTGCTATGCGCGTTTGCGTGGTCGCCTGCTCGAAATTCACACCTAGCGCGCTAATAATCCCCCACAAATATTTAAAGAACGCGACGTTAAACGTCGGCTTGGTCCTAAAATCGGGGCTCTGGCTTGTTAGGGACGGACCATTAGAAAATTGATTGGGGGGGGGGGGGGGGGAAACAAAAAAAAGTTCATGCAAGGGAAAATTTCAGGAAAAAAAATTCGTGCAAAGTTCAAGGCAAAGAAAAAAAATTCATGCAGAAGGAGAAGTCCTATTGTGGTTGTTAAGCAGCAAATGGCATTTAAAACATGAGGTAAGAGTCCGTGTAGGCCTGCCACCCACATTTTACATTTGCTTGTTAGAGCAAAAATATAAAGGCGCAAAAACATTATATTTTGGCCACCCACGGAAAGGAGTCGTGCAGGCTTGTCAAACCCCCTTTACAAGAATTTCAAGTGTTGCCTACTGGATATTTTAATATAACAGCTTCTTGATGCCAACATTTGTAAAACATTTCATATGAATTGCTGTTAAAAAGTGTATAATGAAAAGAAAACAATCAGTAAATAACAAACGGTACATAAATTAACATTTTGATGTTAACTATTCCTAATATATATTTTTCAAATATACGTAATGGTCAAAAATGGTTTTTAAGTATTACACTTTTTTTAATTAGTAAATGACAAACAAAGCAATATTTGTCTAAAAAAAAAAATTCGTGCAGAGGGTTTCACCCGCAAAAAAAAAAATCCTGCACAAGCAATGGGCGAAAAAAAAAAAATTCGTGCAAGCTGAAAATCCCCCCCCCCCCCCCCCCCCCATCACTTTTCTAATGGTCCGTCCCTTATGTTTACGAATAAAATCTCGAAGGGACAAATTCAAAGCTGATGATAATTCACTTTCAACATTCAACGCGACAGCCGCTATGATAAACTAGTGTTTTGGGCATGCTTCAGACCGTAAGTCAGAATTTTAACCCAGGTTACCAATCAGAATGCAGCTCATTGAGTCTTTTGTTTTACGACCAATCAGAAAAAAGTCAGATTCTGACTTTTTTGCAGAAGGTTCGTAAAATAATTATATCAGGCTCTCTTTTTTCCCTCCCCGCGCCCTTCCGTCGACTTTCGCGCATTCGCGCTCTCCCGCTCCGAAAAAAAAGAGCGTCTGATTGCAGGTTAGTGAAAAGTAGTGTAATACAACTAGTCATTTTTAACCCGTGAACACGCGCAAGCGTATGAACGGGTTATCGGTAACGGTGGCTAATTCACTCACTCACTCCTTCCATCAGCTGTAAACTTAATGACGTTATACTTTGTTGCAAGTGCGTTTCGTAACAAGAACAACGTGAATCCAGCGATAACAATAATTAATTTGTTGTAAACGAATATAAACAACAATAAGCTTAAAGATGTCTCGCATTTGGGGTCTTTAAAGCAACATTAAAATCGATCTAAAAGGATTTTTCAACCGAGACACACGTTTTGATGCGTATCTATATCTACCTTGATGTTATCAAATTTAATTTTAACTAAGAATGTGTTCCACGATAGTCATGTGGTTTGAGGTGTCGCCTTAGTCCCGGGAATGACAGTTGGGCGGCCCGAGTTTAAGTCCTTACTTTTTTTTTTAATATCGAGCCGTGTCAGTGTGAAACTAAAGCTTACCGCAATATTGCGTTACGCGGTAGCATTTCTTATTCAGGGGTTGGCTATTAGGAGCCTTTGATCTTGACACGCTTTTAACTTGCTTTTTATATTTTTTGGTTATTCTTTTCTTTTTTTAGTTTAACTCAGGTTATTCGCTTTTAAACGTACGATTATCAATACTCACAAAAACGAACAAAATTACTCGCCAACTTGTAAAGGCGCCTCGGAATGTTATTTGTAGTGATTATTGATCATATCCTACCCGATCCACCCTACCCTGAAGTACTCAATCCATTACTTCTGTGTGAACTCTTTCTTACCCTTTACTCGAAAGAATATCTCCATTGGGCTGAATCCTTACATAGCTGTTTATCTCTTCATTCGGTATCATCATGTTCGACTCACGTGCATTAAAGCAGTAAGGATCTGGACTCCAGATCTTATCGACGGTTCCTCCTTTTATGACCAAAGAATAGTTCAGCTTCCCTGCAAGCCGTGCGTCTGTCCAATGCTGACGAAAATAGGTATAAACTTTGTATTCCTGCAAACAAAAAAGGCATAAGGCTGTCAAACAAATGTACAACCTTATCTCCTATTAACTCAGATGCCTTCTGATAGCAACTGATCAATGTATTCCTTCTCCAAAGATTTCGTTTGCCATGACATAGCATGGACATTGGGTGTTGTATTCTGGAATACTGAATCATTGCCATTATTCCCTGGTCTTTAATTTGTTTCTTGCAAAAACTGTAAGTTGAGGTTTTCTTATTACACAGCTCTGGATTTGGTAATATTTCATTGCTACTTACACTGTAGCCGGTTGGTGACAAGATGTTGCATAATAAAACAATTATTCTACTAAATCTTGTGGAATATCATCTGATTTTAAATAAATCTGCCTGTAGCGTTGTCGGATCGATACTTATTGAATGCTGGCTATTTTATGTCCATTATTCTTAGGTCAGCTTTTAAAAAATGAAAAAAAAAATAATAATTGTATGGCATTTTTACAAGATAACACATTTCTGACCGTCTAAATTATCTGTCTGCGAATAGGAGAACGTCAGCTATTTTCATTAATGAGTCTGATCAGGAGTGTGACATTCCTTGATCGGGGGGTTCAACTAACGCGAGTTCCGTATTGAAAACAATATATCGGCCGGTTTTTATTTATTTATTTATATTTTTTCAAAACAAAAGAACGAGACCGATGCCTGGAGAACTCTTGATTTTGTTTCTAATGGAATAAATTTTAAACATGCCGTATTTATCATACCATATTTGCCTCTTCTATGTTCCCAAAGGATTCGACATAGATAGAAGAACGAATGGTTACAGGCTTACCCTTTCCTAAAAGACAGAACAAGTTGATTAACAAACAAATATAATCGTTGGTTTCACACTACAAGTTTAGAAAATTTGAGAACATTTTAGGGTCGCACTGTCCGTCCATGCTGTCGAAAACATACGCGTAATGACATAAAAACAAAAGCACTCCACAAAAAGCGTGTCCCTCCGGAGCGGTTTCTTTTGTTTTACTCGAATTTTTTTTTTCCAAAATCGGCCTGCCCTACCCATACACTACGGCGTCGCAATTGTCCCTTTCGTAAACAGTCGATGCCATTTTAGCGAGACTTAGAAAAATTTTCACTAATTTAAGAATTATTTTTTTCTATCACAAAAAGAAATATGCAATTAATTACCTAGAATCGAACCCGGAACCTCTGCATGCTAAGTCTCTCCTTTACCATTAGACCACTGGGTTGATCCGGCAAACCCAAGAAAAATTTAATTATAAAAGGTGTTTTTCATAATATATATCAATAACGGGTCACCCTAACCCTAAATCTTACCTAACCATGAATCTAGCTTAGATCTAATAATCGCTTTACCTAGGCCCAATTTTATCTAATAATGATATCCTACTTTCGTCCCAATCCAGGCATAAATTAGAGAAAAATAGCATCGACCATTACAAAAGGCTTGGTTACTAATGAATGCTAATGATGGCATCGACCGTTAAAAATGGCATCGACCGTTTACGAAAGGGAAAACAGCTACGGCGTCTTTGATGTTAAGCCGGAATTTCCATTTATTTTTTTCAAATTTGCGAAACACCGGTCGCATTAGGAAAGTTGATGTGATGACAGATTTTTATCTTAAACAAAGACAAATTTGATTAAAATTTCCCTAGCCTGACCAGGCCCTATGTCTCAAGCAAGAGCTTGACGCAAGCGCACTCGATATTTTCAAGTAACACGTTAGAATATTGGAGTTTATATCTGATAAAAAAGTATATTACTTACAAAATAAGCTGACAATCAGCCATTTTTTTAGTCGGCTTTTGTTTTCCCATTGGTAAATGGGACCTGGAAAAACCCGGCAAATGGGACTCGATACAGCGGCCTCAGGTGCAATCCCTAATCAGTTCGATCCTAATTAACTTTCAGTTGTTAAGTTAAGGTTACAGTGTACCTTCGGAAGTGTCTCCAGTATAACAGCTCTAGCGTCTTAAGATTACACTTAATATACCTAAACCCAGATATCAAATTAAAGCTTATAAAGCTGGCTATCTAAATATGGAAACCATTTGGTAAGAAAATGAATTGTCGAATTTTTTACGACGTCTAAATTCGAACGTCCGAATCAACTTTAAAACGCTATAACTCAAAGCGATTATTGTATTTTGCTAATTTGATTTGTTCTCGGATTTCCGGACACGAAGCGCTAAAAAAACTTGTCGGCGATTTCCCATATTCAATTGCAATGAAAAGTTACAGAATATTTTCGAAAAAGGGAGAAAAAAAGTTGTAATGATCGCACGGAAATGGCTCTTGACGAAAAAGTTTTCGGAAATAAGAAATTCACCGACATGTTTTTGTTGATTATATGTTAGCCAAGCTTCTGTCCAAATTTGAGGAAAATCGAACAAATTCCCTTTGAGTTGTAGCTCTTTAAAGTGTCCCCTACAAGCGAAAAATTAACTTTGAGAAAACAGCGCTTAAAAAAGCATATCGCTTCATAAACAAACTCCGCCCACAAAAGTTATACTGTCATTTCTCCGTCAATTTTCACTATTTTTCGATAATTTTTTTTTGGATGAAAGTTCATTCTGTAAACTTTATTTTGACGCCAAAAAAAAAAAATTCAATAAATTTTCGATCTGAAGGTACACTGCAACTTTAAGAAAACATCAAGTTCCAGCCGTCCACGCAAGCTATTACTTAACAACTGAAAGTCAATTAGGATAGAACTGAATAGGGGTTGCCCCGACATTTCAATTCAAATTCTTAACGGTATGTTTGCATACGACATTTGATACGCGCGCGCGAGCTGCTTTTTAACGACCTTTGATTCATGATGATGATGATCGCCACCGAGCGTGAAACTCGGGTTACTGTTTTGTGACATTACATCGTGTGTAAACCTATTGGTCAAGTGCTTTCTAAATAAATTAAATAATCACAGTATGTTTTTCCAACGTCTATTGAGTAATGAAAATGCCAAAATACGTCGAAATGAGGTTAGAACTTAACATCAGTGACCAACTCGACTCGCTACGTTTTTGTTTGTACACATTTTGACGTCAGGTTTAGAATTGACTGAGCAATAAAAAACAAAAAGTCCACTCATCAATTCCCTCTCCAACGTCCAAAGCACGAAATTTTGAAAAAGCCCTTAAATGCCTTCATTTTGGACAACGAAAGAAATGGAATACAGCTTAATATCCGTGAACGCCATCAAGCGACGTTTCTTTAGAGATACAGACATACTTGCATGGTTAAAGGAATGGCCGTATATATGCAGTTGGTCATGATGCTGGAATAAACTGGAAGTGCATCATAGTTCTCTATTGCCTTACCTCCGCTGTTTCTTTTATCTGATTGGTTATTATTAGAAATTTAATTTGATTCAATCATATTGGTATAACTTCCTGTTTTATATTTGTTTGTGAAGTGTTTGCATTCTTACCCAAATTTGGGCTGACTGCGTTATCGTAGCCTTTGAAGAACGTCGATATAACATTATCATCACCAGAGATTCTGTAAAAGTCAATTCGAAGAACCGTAAGCCCGACTTTTATCGGCAAAATAAACATGAACATAGGCATTAGCAATAGCATAAAGGCCCGTTTACACAGACGATTTTTTGTGCAATTTTTGTCGCACTTGTCGATGCAATTTTTGTCGCACACAAGTTGCATCTTCAAATTCATGTGTAAACGGACGGCGATTTCAGTGCGATTTGGGCGCGATTTGTCGAGAAAAAGTCGCAGAGGTTTCGAACATGTTCGAAACCCGATGCAACTTTGCCGCGATTTTTGGGAAATCAGAGCAAATCAAAGCAAATGTCGCATCCGAATCGCACAGGAAATCGCCGCTAGTTTACACTTGCGACAAAAGTTGCATTGGAGAGCGCGACAAAACTCGCATAAAAAATCGCATGTGTAAACGTTCCTTAACAGCGCTTATGTCCAGTTAAAAACGACATCAGCATAAGAATACGCGGAAGTTTTACAGTGCTTTTGTCAAGTGAAAACGGCCCGATGATAAGCATAAACGCAAGCATAAGCACAAGGATCAATTTTATGCTTATGCATGTCAATGTTCGTTTTCTCTTGACGAAAATCGTTTTGCTTCCGCTTATCCTTATACTTATGTCGCTATAGTGAAAACCAGGCTTTAAGGTGGCTTCATATAGTTTTTTTGGCGCGTGAGGCATGGGCACGAAAATGGCGCAAGCGCGCGTTTGTTTATTTTGATGACATCATGAAAATATAAAGGTTTTTACGGTAGCCAAAACGTTTATTGCGCTCGTTCCACATGTTAACTTTTTTAAAAAAATTGGCAGATTAGTAGGATTTTTTTTGGTTCACGATCACAAACAAGTACAGCAATGTTTGTACATACACATACCTAATAAATGTAAAAAAACAAAAAGTGAGTAAATTGCCGAAACTGTGTACCGATTTTTTTATGGCTTTGTCAGATGAGACTTTCTGAATGTTTATTCTGTTTCACCAAAAATCGTGAATATTTACGGTGTAAAAACCGAGAAAAGCCTTCCAGAGGTTTGCTAGGCTTGAACAACAAGCCCAACATCTCAATCAGTGGTTGCCATGGTAAGGAGACAAGACTGCCAAATTAGATTTCTCTGTAAAGGAGAAAGCTTAAGCTACATGTAAGTATATATTATGCCTAGTATCGCAAAACAAAACTCTCGAAAGACAGCAATAAGACCATGTACATTTTATTTGGAAGACTGGCCAATAACTATATGGCGCCACCTTAATTAGTCAACCTGTATCGTCCAAAACATGCTTAACAATGTATTTGATGATTTGTGTATACAATTTAAGTAACAAAGGAAATAAATACTTACAATCCAGGGTAAGTCAATAGAAGAGCAATAAACAGACTTGAGACAGGTTTCATCGTTCTCCTAAATAAACAAAAACATAAAAAAATGAAACATGTACACGCGATGTATCCAGCTGCGGACATCATTTATTTTCGCAGGTATTAGAATTTGCGAAAATTGTCAAAAGTTGGCCGGCTCAATTTTCCGCGTTTTTTTTTTAACCTGTTTATTTATTTAGTCAAGTTACAAATCGAAATATCTTGTTACAATTCTTTCATAATAAAGTTATTTAGGCTTCAGAAAAAGTGATTATAAAAACAAAAAGAAAATGAATTCCACAATTATAAAATATTACATTTCATCTAATATAATTGTGAAGATGACAAAAGGTTGACTTGAGAAGTGAAAGATAACTGGATTGAAATTGAGAGGGGAAGCCAGCTGATAAAAAGGAATTGCAACAATTTAGGGCTAGAGGACACCTATTTTCAACAGAAAATTGAATTTCCTAATGAAGGTTTCCAAGTTACACTCGTGTAAGTTGATGTTTTCAAAATGTAGGTAAAATGTAGCATAAAGGAGGCAAAAGTTTAATTCTTTAAGTTTTCTATCCTTATTTGACACCACTCCGAAGAGTATTTATTGTGTATTTAAATCTGTGGAAGTGTTTTCCATTCACTCTTCCAAATAACTTCATCCGGTTCTTGCTTTGTAAACTTGAGATTTAACTTTTTTTTTTTTGTATTTTAATAACTTTTTATTTCATTACATTTCATTAAAGTTCGATTACAATTAACACACTCACACAATACACACATTACACTCACGAAGACAGTACCAATATAAAGTAATCCATTTAACAATGTCAGCAATTGCATGTCAAGTGCCGACATTCATGATCAGTTTTTGTTATTACAATATTTAACTTTGTGGCTTTGTAATTTTAATCGCTTCGCTGTACTTCCATTTTATATGATGCGAAATTTCAATGTCCTCAGGACGAACGCCAACAAGAAGAGTACGCATCCCGTGGGATTCCATGCAATTCAAGTGATTCCATGCAATTCTGTTCCAAGCCTTCCTGCTTCCACCACAAGTTGTCAATATATTTTCGCCGTTAAACGAGGTTGGATTTCGCAGCATCCAGTTCTTGCTTGAGCAAAATAATCTGTGCGACAGCTTGCTTCTGCCAGTTCTTCATTCATACTTTTAAGCTCTCGGTCTTTTGCGTTCATAGACTCCTTGAATTCCGCGATATCATTTTTCATTTTTCTATATTTACTGACAAAAGTGTGGCCATCTGTAGTTTAATATTAGCTAGCATTTCTTTGATATCATTGATGTCGGAGCTTGTGTCGGGAGAAGACGCCGACGCCGCCATATTCTCCTCTTGGTCGTCTTCACCGTGCCGAGCGACTTTATGATCTGGAGACTCGCTCTCGCCGTTTGTAGAGCTCCGTTGTTCTCGTTTCTTATTTGTCTTGGTCATTCGAGCTACTAGCGCTATTATTTCGCCAAAATTTTAGAAGTTTAGGGAGGTTAATACGTTCCTTCAAAAACCACGTAAGTCGACTCCCCAATATTCCGCGTTTAATATTTCATAATTCCGCGTTTAATATTTCATAAGTCGAGTACACAAATGCGGGATTTAGTAAGTTGATAACGGACTCTCTCTGACTCTATTTTAGTACTCAAAGTTAAATGTTATTTTAAAGTTAAATGTTATGTTTGTTCATTGTGTACATATAGGTTAAGGTAACTAAATAAAGAAAAAAAAAACCGGGAGCCATAGGGGTTAGCTATTGAACAAGAGGAATCCTTACTTTGTTAAAACCCCCTTGCATTGTTTTGAAAACTTGTACACTGTAATTCTTCCTTCTTCTTCCCCAGTCAACACACGGAGAGATTTTTCCGTCATCTTGAAATCAAGGGCAAGATCACGTCGCGTAATAACCAATCAGACCGGTGAAACTAAAATATGCGTGCATAAACTTGCACGCGCTAATGTGACAGAAAAAAAAAAAAAACTCAGAGCGGAAGCTGCAACTCGTTGGCTGCGCCACGAGTAAAATGATCATTATATATTTCATCTTAATCTTTAGGGGGCAGCTGCAAACTTTTCTTTTAATACAGCAAAGTATAGTCTTATCTCGCTACTTTGAAACTCGCAATTTAATCGTTACTGCCATAAGCAAAAGAGTGTAATAAACCATCTGTGACAATAATACACTGGCGGCCCTTGGAGTTTATGTAATGCTCGATGTTCACTGTCTGAATAATTTTGCTAATATAATTATAATCGTCATCTCCGCCTAAGTGATATGGTACAAAATTGACGAAATGTTATGCCAATGACAGCCTCAATTGCGCCATTGAAATGACCGTCTCATACGGGATTCAATTTTAAAGTAGTCAGACTCAAATACATTGCGTGATTTAAGTGTTGACTCTTACCGCAAATGAAGTTGTTAAGTAGCAGATAATTTTACGCAACGGATCCTTCCTTTTTTATGAAGAAGGAAGAAGAAGATAAATGGACCTACATTACATTATGTAATGATTGTTACTAAGGAACAATACCCTTGCGTATTCAGGAATGAGTAAAAGAAACGATAATTTCAATGATCAACAATGTCTTAATTAACATCTTAAAAACTTACACATCACAAATGAACAGTGAGACAAACCACGAAACAATCTTAATTAACCAAAAGAGGCATTAAAGGAGCAACATCTCTGTGTTGATTGCTTAGTGAAATCTTGAGTGTGATTATCACAAGGCTATTCTTAGCAGTGTAAGAAGCAATCATTGGATTAACAAAGAATTCAAAACATTAGTTTACCTTGTAGCCATATGTGAATAGGACAACGACTGCTGTACACAATAAGTTGAAGGTTCAAATAAAAGTAAGCGCTAAACTCACCAAAATGCCCATACAAATAGAAAGAGTCACTTGAACACGAAACCGTAAATGGTTGCTCTTCGATGCGCAAAGTTTATACGGGATAAGTGACGCACTTAATAAGCATGCTAATGAATGGTCGGGAGCTTTTTGTTTGTCTGTAATCAATAACTTACAATCGGGCTTTGTTAGCTCTTATGTTGACTATCACAGCAAGTGTTCCGGCCGAAATCAACTTTCAAAGCACCAGCACAAGTTGTCACAGAGGGGTAGCCCTGGTTTGTCAAACCCTGAATTAATTTTAGATCAATTTAATCAATTCTCGGAGCGACTACAGTTTAGACTCCCAAAGGGGGTTCTTCCCAATTTAAAAAGTCAACTGCATTGTCATTTCGACTCACGACATATACATAATTAAATTGTTTGGGATAGAATGTTCATGACGACGACATTAGAGGTCTTCTGAATACTCGTATGTTCATGCACGGGCTGAGACATACATGTATCGTGTATGTATGATCATGCATTATGCATACATGAATACATGATCATGCACGCTAGGAGCGCCAGTTTTGAGTCAATGCCGTTTGAGGCTGTGTGCCTTTGCCGTAAATCATATAATTGTTCATTATGGTCGCCATTTAGTTAAACTGCCATTTTAACTATGCCTCAAGCGAGCGAGTAAACAGAAATGTGAACAGATCAAATAATGAATGACGCGCGTGACAGGCAGTACCACGTGGATAAATAAGGTAACATTAGTCCATCACATCTCTTTCGCGAGCATGGTGACCTACATTTTTTATTGCATTTTTCGAAACGGTGCTTGGTAGAGAAACATAAGGTGAAGTTAAAACTTAAATAATGTTCCTCAACTTTTATTTCTGAGGAATCACCTTAAACTAAAGTAGAAACGGCATCGACCCTATAAAAAGGCTTGGTTGCTAATAATAGCATCGTTCTTTAAAAATGTCATCGACCGTTAAAAACGAAAGGGAAATCAGCTGCGGTGGCAACCGTATTTCTGCCTTTTAAGGCAAAATTAAAATTAAAATTGTCAGAATAATAAAATATAGTTCAGTGCAGTTCAAACGGTACTGGTAGTTTAAGGTGTATTTTTACATAAGGTGAGGTCATATGCTTTGACAAGGCTCCTATTCCAAAGGAGTTATTGGCTTGCCAATAAAAATTTTATGTCTTGCACGTTTAATTGTCATGTAACTAGTAGTAATCACAGATTATAGTGCGTCTCCTTATCCCGTGGCACCTCGTCTTCACCTAGTACCTCAGTTTCATGAATTAATTCAGCCACTGTTTAAAAGGGCTATGTCGCGAGATATGTCACGCAGGCAAAAACGTCGGGCCGTCATCAAACAAATTCACGCTATCGCCGTGGAATCGGGCAAAATCCTGCCGTGCTGTGTACTCCGAAAGGTCTCAGATTTTTCCGACATATAAATAGTATATTTGTCTTGATTTCATTTCGGTTATTTCTCCGATTCTGAAATCATACTCCTCAGTACATGTACTAATACCGGAACCGGAAATGAGAAATTTCCGAGAAAGCCTGTTCTTGGACACCGCGTTAATGGAGCATGAAATCGCAACATTCAACGTGAATTTCGCAGGATTTTTCGGATAAAATTACAACTACCAGTTGCAGGTAAAACATAAGACTGTTGAATATAATTCCTTTATTAGCTAGACAAATTTTAGTCACAAAACTGCGAAATCTTTAGTCGCAAATGCGCCCGATACAGGCGCAATTTCGAGCACTGTAAAGTTAATCTGCGTTCGCTTGGCGCGGCCGGTCAGTGAATTAATATTGCTACAAGACATAAGTGAATTGCACCGTACCGTAGAACATCGCGAAGAACGACGTCGGTATTTAGGTGAAAGCTTCCCAAATCAGGCAGAGAACCACAGCAAAATCAAGATAGAACATTCAAAACATACCAGAACGGTAGCGAGGAAAATCTGTAACTTCTTGCTTGATTCCAAAGAGACCCAACAACTTACTTGGTCCGGAGAAGAGCCTTAGTCCAATTTTTCCACTGCGAACTTTTAGTAGGCATTGAAATATTGAGCCGTACGATTCCAAAATCGGGAAAATATCCGAAACTAAATCAACACAAATAGATTATTCACATGTGACATTTCGGAACCCCAGCTCCCCAGGATGATGCCTGATTTCCACGCGATGCTGGATACTATTGTGACGTTTCAAGATGGCGCAGATTTGGTACCGACACTTTTCTCGATTCGTTCCGCTTAGACTGACGACGCGCTAAGCATGCTGGATACTATTGTGACGTTTCAAGATGGCGCAGATTTGGTACCGACACTTTTCTCGATTCGTTCCGCCTAGCCGACAAGATTAGGAAGCGTCTCCTTCGTCGACGCAATAATGTATAAAGCACGCCAGAAGCACGTGGACAATTCATGCGGAGGGTGAGTCAATTATAGTTACCCCCCTCAGAAGTATTTTCGATAGCACGAGGTTAACCTTTGAGAGGACAGTCTTCACAGATCTCTCGCTTGACCAGGCAGCCTTTTGAACTTTTAACCCTCCTCCTCCCCATGTCCGGTCCATTTGCTTCTTGAGCTGGCGCTTTTAGACCCCACCTTTGCTGGGCATACTATCAATTCCTAACCAAATTTTGTCATTTGATCAATTTTATTGAGTTATTAAAACGGCTATGTGCTCAAGGAAGGGCACATAGCCAGATTTATCCATTTGGTGGTTATGTCCTTCCTGCCCCGCAAACCGAGCTCAACATTCCAGCAATTCAACTTAAACTCTATTCAGTAAAAGGCATAAACGAAAAATAGCAAAAGGCTGATTCGACAGTGAAGGAATATAATGAAATTTGTCCAATGTTTCGAAAAGCACGGCCTTTCTTCTTCAGGGTATTTCAAATAATGACTATGGGTAACTAGGACGTTACAATTTAAATTGAAGTATAGCGTGCAATATGATGCTATGATAACATATAATACAATGGAAAAGTAACCGTTGAAGATTTAACGTTAAAAAAAAGCAAAACCGTTACAAAAGAGATTTGAAATGAAAAATAGAAGAACATGTAACATATAAATAGAAGTAGGTATAAACGGAAATAATGGCAATACATTTCATCTTTTTTATTTATTCCTAGAGGTTCAAGAGTGTTACCTCTATCGATAAGATATGCTTCTCTTGCTTTTCGTACAGCGTCACGATTAGAATGAATAAGTTCGAGTGGAATGAGTATTATGTCTTTAGCTGAATGCTCCTATTCCTAGCATTTGGCAAGTTACATTTTGGTTCTTTAGCATTCAAATGTATACGTAGAAATGACATCGTACCAAATACAAATTTATTTTAAAAGTTGAAAGTCAGAGCTTGTCTAAGTTGGTGAACTACGCAATTGTTAGTTATTTGCATTTAATGTTTCCTAGATCTGCTCTCAAAACCTGCAAAATTGCTTGGTGGCAAAAACGCTATTGAGCCATAAAACAGCATTGAGCAAAGAGTATATATAGCATATAGGGCTAAAAAATTCCAGGGATAGCTAATTGTGGTATGTCCTTTCAATAGAAACGTTTGAATGCAGAGCTCCACACACGTGCAACGCGTAAATAAAATGCACTGGTTCGGTTTCGCCGGTTGGAGACGATTTTTTTTTGTAGCTCGATGATAGAACGAGGCGCGTATGCTAATGAGGCAATAATTGTAAATAAATTTTCTCCTCTACAATTGATTGCGGCTCGATGGTCACTAATACGGAAGAATCTAGATTCCATAGCTCAGAAGGAGGTCGGACACCTTATTGAGACTTGGGGTTAGCAGTTTATATCGGTTAAATTTAGGCCTAAACAACCCGAGAAGCTAGGTGGCACTGTGGTACGGTAGGCGATGTAAGCCTATGCCTAGCTGAGGTCACAGGTTCAATCCTGAGTGGGGATTTTAGATTTTCTTTTTTACACTTAAAAAATTATTGAAAATAAAATTCTAAGTGTCGACATTACGTTATATAATTCTCAATAAGTGTCCGACCTCCTTCTGAGCTATAGAAGGTAGACTCTACCTACTAATACGTGTTTCCATATGCGTTCACAGATTGTGTGCTCAGCGGTTGGGTATATAATCGTCTGTGATCGTTGGTGATGATATGGCCAACCAGCTTTTACGCTTCCTTCACAATGTCATCTATTTTCAGAATCACTTTGACAAGCCGAAAATCATGTTTGTATCAATGAAAACCTAGAAAAAGTGGTTTAGTTTTGTTGACAATTATTGTACTAGTGCACAGAACGTGCCATTTATTATATTTGGCTATGGATGGCCAGGATGAAAAGGGATAACAACTTGAAAAAAAACAATGGCCATCTATTTCTTGTGTCTAGAAAAAATCCTCAGACTGATTATGCATGGCTTGTTATTTCCCCCAAGATAATTTCATGTATGAGCGAAGGTACTTACAGTCTTTAGTTGAATAGTTCGTACAATTCGTAAAAAAAAAAAACCCGTGACGTTGCCCCTTTAAGCATTCTTATTGAAAAGTGAACCTGCATTACACCATGTCATTTTTATTAAACTTTATGCGAGAGATTGTGACGAACAAAAAAGTTCCCAAAGCTGATTAATATTTCCCAAAACGCCACGCTAAAAAAGGCGGTAAATGTTCTTTCGAAAAGTTATCGTCTCCCACAGAATTTAGTAAAATTTCACGGTTCTCACAGTCTCGATTTTTGAGTGGTTTTAACAGTATGGGAGGGGGCACGGAACGGTTGCGCGTTCAATTTTTTTCATGAAACTGTTGCAGAGACAGTCTCGATTTCGCAGAAAAAAAAATGAGTCTCGCCGTCTCGAAGTCTCGAGTTATCCATTCGCCACCACTGAAATGACTATTTTGTGTTATTGTCACTCTACATAACCGAGTGTTGTCAGTGTTAATCGCAATTTCCTATAAATCTAGAAAGCTCCATTTGTTAAAATTCAAAAAAATGGATTTAACTTAGCAGTTACGTCATGCTGAGAAACAAGACGATGGAACCATTTGGGCAGTGTTGCCCGACAACGCTACGTTCACAAAGAGAATGTGAGTAGCTCAGCACATAAATAAATGAACGATTCCAATCATTTAATTCTCGTTTCTTACTAAACCGTCAGTTACGAACTACTAAACGCTGTTGCTCGAAATGGTACGTTCGAATAAAATGAAGCTTGCAGCAAACGTTTCACATAATGCATTTAATTCCTAACAGGGATATGCGGTATTCGTCAATTCAGTGTCAATTCGTGGAATGAAAAATATATATCTATATACTTACATCATGGGTAATAGGCAAAATGTATTTTAGATACTTGAATTAATTCTTTTCAAATAAAGTTAAGTTACTTACATTGAAGTAGTTATTTGTCTTTTTCGGTCTTTTCTTCCCATATATTTCGTGTGCCGCAAGATTGGAAAACACTCCATTCGATTCAGAGAGAGCGACAGCTATCTAGCTTTAGCTTTAAGTCTTAATAACCAAGCGTATTCTTCGATTGGCCTAGGCGAGGACGCTAAGCGCTTCGGGTATCTCTTAATTAAGGCTGATTCACACGAGTGACGCAAAAGCAAACGCGAGAAAACACATGAACTACCATGCATGACGCCAACGCATACACAAGCGCAAGTGCGGACGCAAGACACGACATGGACAATTTTTCATTTTTATTGCGCTTGCGTTTGTATTTTCACAGGTGTGAACCAGGGCAACGCAAAGGCAAGGAGAAAAAATATATATTTCGAGAAAGTTGGAATCAATGGATCAGTTCTTTAGAAATTTTATACTTTATATGGATCAAACTTGTTTAATATTCGTTAAATGATCGCGTCTGTGTTTTATTATTAAACTCATCCCTAAGAGTGGAGTAATTTTTACATTTGAAAAGCAAATTAATTTCATCTTCGATTCGGTTACATCTGAAGTAGGGTAAAGTCGACCTACACATACCAAGTTCAAGCATTCAAGATTTTCACTCCCAAGTTTTATTAACGCCCTCTTCTCATAATTTTGTCCTTCTTATAAGATCTTAGTAACTTGAGAGGGTACATGTATATTCCCTGTTGAAAATGGTATAAAAATCAACTTTTTTTGGAATATGTTTTCAATAAGATATGTATATTTTTGTTCCATTACATTAATATGTTTGATTTTATTATCACCTAAACATTACGGATATCTACATAAAATTATAATAATCAAAGGCTCCCATGAGCCAACTCGTGAATACGAAACGATGTTGTTAATTTTGTTTCGAAAACGATGAATTAAAATAACATGTCTTAGCGTGACATCAATATGCATTGTGTGAAATTGGACAGAGCTGGATGACTTAATAAGTTAAATTTGTTGTGACTTCAGGGGAACGTCCCTTGCATTGCATTAGTAAACAAATTTAAAAACTCACGTTATCAAGTTCTCGTCTTTTTTCAGGCAATTCACCCTTTTCGAAACAAGACTTGGTTTATGTCCCTGAGCCCGAGAGATTGCTTGCAAGCTAAACACTAAGAAAAAGCATTTACCGTGCCGTAGCGTTTTTCTAGGTCTTCAGGAATCCATTTGAAGTCCTCAGATCGGTTTTGATTTTCCGTAGTATGAAGTCAAATAATTCATGATTAAACTAATTTAAAACATTACATCATCTAGTTGTGTCAAGACATTGTTTCGCGCTTCGAGTATTTACCGATCGCCTAAGGCAGCGTACATTTATCGAGTTTCCTTCAAGTTTGTCCTCAAGACGGCGCGAAGGAACTCCCTGAACAAGGCTTCGTTAGGTTGGGTATTTCGACAGTCCTATATAGAAGTTTCTTCGCGGTGCCATTTTGAATGAGGAGAAAAGCCTTGGGACAAAGTTGATTTGCTGTTTAGAGAAAGCTAGTAATATGTCCAGTAGTGAATGTTGTAGAGAAAAAATGCCAACGGAAACAAAATACGGGAAATACTATCAATTGCATTGGCGATTTTCTTCATTCTTTTGGCGTTGACGCTGTCATACAATGAATCATCATCCATGACGGTCTCAGTAATAGCTTTACTTCCCATGTAAACCACAACTGTACTTGCACTGTCGTTCGCGGTCTGTTCAGACTCGGTCAAGTTGGTGCCACTTTTCCACCCAAGCGCTGATTTTATAGAGGAGCCAATTCTTTTAGAGAGAGGAGTGTCATGTTTCTGAAATAGAGAAAGGAAAACACGGAACAATTGCATTTGCCTCCGAGTTGTTGAATCAGTAAGACTTTAAATGATAGCGACTAAATAACTTTAAAATATTTCGCGAGGGATCATACCTTCTCTTTTCAGATGAATCCGTTTAAATTGAAGGAGCTATTAAAATTTTTTATACTGAAGAGGCCTTCTTTTGTACGAACATATACGAGCAAGTAAAGATTTTATTCGAATAAATACGAGGGACGTTTATTGTATATGTACCTAGTTGCTTTGAAGAGGCGTTATTAAAAAAAAAAATAAAAAAATAAAAAAATACCTTTTCTTAAAATAGCCTAACGTCAGTGTAGGCACGTAGGGCCAGCTGTTCCCTTGGTTTGAAACGTGTTGTAGAGAGATTTACCGTATACATTTGGCAAATAAGTCGTCAATTTCATTGTAAGTTTACCAGTCTTTCGTGTGCATATTCTCTTATTACTTAAAGAGAAATGTAGCTTTCCATCGAGTCTGTTCACTATGCCCCTGACGAGAAAGACAGACCTTCTGGGCAGACAACTGTTTTCCTTATTATCAATCTATGTTGTCTATTAATACGTTTTTATTAATAAAAATAGTACACTAAAGGCCCGTTTACACAGGTGATTTTTTTGCAATTTTTGTCGCACTTGTCGATGCAATTTTTGTCGCCCGCAAGTTGCATCTTCAAATCGCATGTGTAAACGGGCGGCGATTTCAGTGCGATTTGGGCGCGATTTGTCGCGTGATGTCGCAGAGGTTTCGAACACTGATGCAACTTGGCGGCGATTTTGGGGAAATCGCAGCAAATATCGCACCCGAATTGCACTGAAATCGCCGCCCGTTTACACATGCGACAAAAGTTGCATTGGAGAGCGCGACAAAAATCGCATCCAAAATCGCATGTGTATGTAAACGGGCCTTAACACAGACGATAACATTCAACAGGCTAGAGTTAAAAGTGTTACGCGTTTGAACACGCTTACCTTGCAATTGAACTTCTTTTCATTTTCGACACCTTTCTGTGTAAAAACGTAAACGATCATGCACTCGATCAAGGAGAAAAATACGAAGCTGAATGCGACCAGTAGATACCAGTCCAAAGACTTTGGGTAGCTGACTTTAGGCAGGTTTCCATTTAAAGATCCAAGAAGGAACATGATGGTTAGAATGGTGGTGATTCCCAGAGCCATTCTGTTGCCAATGTCATCCTTTTCCATAAAGAAAACGATCCAGCTAAGTATTACAACAAAAATCGTTGGACAGTAGACTTGAATAAGGAAGTAACCAATCCGTCGTTGAAACAAAAAAGTGACTGTTATGGTTGAAAAATTTCCTATATAAGATAAAAAATAAACATGAAATAATTAATCGTTTGCTAAAATTGAAGATAACAGATGTGAACACTTGAAAACAAAAATCTGTGTTACCAGATGAGGGGAGAGTTATTTCAATACGGAACTGCTAAATCGTTAAATGCACAAGAGAGAGCCATTCAAGATAAACAAACATATCCAATGAATTATCAAATTAGTATAAATGCTCCGTAGTGGGAGAAATATCTGATAAAATCATTGATACTGAGCTCCGTCGTGAGAAAGCAAATTAAGCATAGAAAACCATGATTAGTTAATTAATATTGATGACCAATTGAATGTCAGAATAATATCAAGAGCATGTATTTCTTTCTCCTTGCTCTCCAAAGGGAGGTATTGCCCTACACGTGCACTCAAATAATGGATACTTCATCAAGGATAAATGACGGAATAAATAGACGAATGAAAGAATGAATGAACGATACAGTCGTACTAACCTACACTGTAGATATCTATGTGAGACGATAACTTGGCGCCTTTATAATCAAACTGGGCCATTTCTTTGTTTGAAACCACAACTTCCCCTGGAATCCACTTGTATACAATGTCCCTTGTGGAATACGCGTCTATAAATTAAAAAAAGAGAGAGAGTAACCTATTATCGAACTTTAAAAACTTTGGAATTATAATTGAATCCCATTTAGCCTGGTATTTTTGGATTTGCCGAGAACAATGTGCCCCCCCCCCCCCCCCCCCCCCCCCCCACCCCCTCTCTCGTAAATTCAAGAACATTGGAGCATTAACAAGAAAACCTAGATGGTGCATGTACGTGTATGGTACGTCCAAAAATGTTTCCTTTTTACTGTCCGCAAAGTTGGACGAGGAAGTCATATGACGTTAGAATTACGTCATTCGTTCTGCCAGATCCGCTGTCTTGGGTTTTCTAGAGTTCTCCAAAACTTCCAAAGACCGCTCAAGTGAATTAAGGCCTGGGTCCCTGTCGATTTAAAAGAGGGTGGTCTAACGTAAACGGATTCAGAGGTATCTCTTAGATAACAATTTAGGCCAAACCGCAAACATAAACTGTTTAAAATGTATATATAATATTGTGGAATTTTTTATCACGTGACCATTCACGCCCAATTTTGTAAGAAATCCGTTTACTCAAAATTCCCACCAGTAAGCAATAGTTTTCTTAACAAATTTTACGTCGTAACTATGGCTGTCAGTATTGTTCTTGGAACAGCGGGTGGAATGAGAGTAAACCATTTAAAGTGCCCCTGTGATCAAATTTTTGATTTCCATTTTTTTACATTTTCGTGTACAATTAGACTTTTTTACTCATCTTGCCAAATTTCAATTCATTACGAATACCATAAGTCATTTTATTTTAACATTTACTTCCGAGAATTTACGGCCGCCATTAATCAACCTTGTTCCAAGGCTTGGTTGCAAATGGGAGAAAGTGACGTCAAAGACTCAAACATACCTCACGGGTTGAAATTATAATAACAATAAGTATTGAAAATCACGCAAAAAGCAACAACAACTTTGGACTTGTTCTTCGGGGGAAATTTTCTATGCTTATTGTTATTATAATTTCGACCCGTGAGGTATGTTTGAGTCTTTGACGTCACTTTCTCCCATTCACAACCAAGCCTTGGAACAAGGTTGATTAATGGCGGCCGTAAATTCTCGGAAATAAATGTTAAAATAAAATGACTTCTGATGTTCGTAATGGATTGATATTTGGCAAGATGGGTAAGAAAGTCTAATAGTACACGAAAATGTAAAAAAAATGAAAATCAAAAATTTGATCACAGGGGCACTTTAACGGTTTTCTTTTAAACCGATTTTAAGTTGGAGTAGGACTGGCACTAGTAAAAAACAGGAAATAACACTTGACCAGTGCAACGATTCGAACCATTCCAGCCGGGTTTCCTAATCCCTGCCCATGCTGAATGTTTTTATAAAGAATAACTAAATCTGGGAATGCAGCTAGTGGTGGGAATCTTTATTTGTGTTTTTTCGAGATAAAGGGCGTGGTCAGCCACGTGACCAGGCACTTTGAAATTCTTTGTTCTAGTTTCTATACTTTATATTATTTAACCATCATTTGTTCCTTCATTACGTCTCAAACGGCGAGTTTTGGAAAATAAACTAAAGATCAAAACAAATTTTGACCCAGGCCTTAATTCACTTGAGCGTCCGAATTGAGTCAAAAGAAACCAAAATCAATTAAGAAACTGTCATACCAAATTGTTACCATATAAATGTTAAGAAAAATGTCTCGAAGTTTGGTGGCATTCGCTTTAACACTCGGACGTACAAGGGAGGGTGAGGGGGGAGAGAGAGAAATGCCATCCCCTTAAGGTTTTTCTACCAGTTTTTCAAGACCGTTTATTATTAGCTCATGCAACTTCAGTAGCTGTTTGTTTATCCTTGAGACACATTTTGGCAAAGTTTGGCGACAATCGGTTGCTATGGTAATGAGATATGTCATCATAAATAGCATGAGGTCAAGTCATTTTTTTTAATAAAGCAGCAAAATGATTAATAACTCTATCAAAAAAAATATTTTCAGTTTTCGCATTTTTTCGATAAAGTTGAACTTTTATTAAAATCTATGATGGCGGCGATCTCTGCGGCCATTTTGGATTACGTCACGGTAACCCAGCAGCGTCGTAACCCATAAAATTTACCTTATCTTGTTGAACACATCGCAGGCTATGTATTATGTCCGATATATTGTAATAGCGCAAAAAAGGAGGGGCTGCAACTACCCCCCCCCCCCCCCCCCCCCCCCCCCCATCCTGTTCAAAGTTTGCGTGTAGGGTTAAATTAACTTTGGAAGCCCTTGGACTCTAATTCTAATTTGACAATCTTTAAAATCTATTGCATTAAACATTCACCTTACAACTTTGTTTTTTTATAAAAAAGAAAAAAATATTTTACGTTTCGGTGCACAGGCCACTTACAGCTTCCAAATTTTAAACTACACGTCTGGGAGTCCATTGGAAAGTGTTGCAAGTTCATAACACAAGAGGCAAGCAAAGTTATCCTGTAATAAAAAATATTATTATAATCATTACAATTTATAGAAATGATCAAAGATCCTCAGTTAACATTTGTTGTTAACTGAGGATATATTTTTGGGAGAAAATCGTCGGTTTTTTATTTTGTCTTTCCTAAAAACTAGACAAAACTGAACCGAGTCGTAGAAATACCCAGCCGTATTACACAACTGTTTGCAGAATAACCTCACTTTCTCGCTGCTATATACATAAGCTCATTCTCACCCTTTATTGGACACTATATCTCCATTGGACTTGATCTTCACATAGCTGTTTATCTCCCCATTCGGTACCATCATGTTGGATTCACGTGCATTAACACAATAGGGATCAGGAATCCATATGTTGTCGATATCGCCTCCTGTTATGATGAAAGTGCGGTTAAGCTTCCCCCCCAGGCGTGCGTCTTGCCATTGCTGATTCAGATAGGCGTATACTTTGAATTCCTATCGATATTAAACACATACAGTCATCAAAGGATCCACGATCAGCCTCTTTAGGAGCTAGAATGTTTTCTTAAATATATTTAGTAAATGGTAACACATAAATCCTAGCATACTTTCTTTTCAATGTTTGTTTATGAACCAAGAATGGTCATGTCAACAAACGTCACAACCCGGATGTGGGGATAACTGGGGTGCTGGTCGGAAATTTTCGAAAAGCGTGTAAAGGTGTAAAGGTACTAATTAATTCTAAGAGGGGGGTGAATAGGTTCGCGGATCGGCGGATTTGGCCTTGAAAAGCGTACGGATTGCGGATTTTAGCAATAAATTAAGCGGATTCACGGATTTGAAAATTACCGTGGATCGCGGATCATCCGAAAATTTTGGTCCGGATTCCGGACTTTGTCTATCTAGAAGTTCGGATTGTGGATCTGATCATTAATTAATTTTTTGGTCGGCCTTGGACGGTATGTTGGTGTTTTGTCGACTACTTTTTTCACTTTCACCAGCAACGGCAGAAAACTTCGAGTAAAATCTAAATACTGCACAAGGAAAACAAAACAAATCATATTTATATTATATATATACCCGTGTGCAGTATATTTATCAGTGAGGAAACATTTTCAAGTAATGCGGATCCGGATTTGAACGAAAATAACGTCGGATCGACGGATCGAGCCAAAAAATAGCTCGGATCGGCGGATTTGCATACCCCTATTCACCCCCCTCTTCTAACAGTGGTCATTTTATATTTTTGTACCCTAAGTGGTGCTAATGTACAAATTTTGACTCCAAACTGGGGTACGACAAGCACCCCCGTCATTTTCCCGGGCGTCGGAATTTTTAGCAGACCAATTGAAACAGGATTTTGTTTAAAACCAAATCAAATTTCAATTAGAATTAGTGTAACGTACCATATTTTCTTCTTCTATGTTCCCGAAGGATTCGATGGCAATGCTAGACCGAATGGTAATGGGCTTACCTTTTTCTGAAAGAGAACAAAACAATTAAGATAATCAGAATCAAATTACCAATATTTAGAGCCGATACAAGGCAAAATTCATCTGCTTTTACGTCTTGCCTCTCACATACAAGTAATGTGACGGTTTTTTCTTAAATAGATAAAACAGTACACAATCACGATTTCTTCTGTTATACCGGCAATTAATATCAGTAAGTTTAATGCGCTAAGAATCAGTCAAGAAAAGTTTGAAACTGCCTCTTCTTCAGTAAAAGTACGCAAGTTAGATCAAAATGGGTGGCACTCGACATTCTATCATACTGTTAAAGAATTTTAAAATAAGTTTTTAGACGTATTTATTATAATAATGGTCACACCATAGGATTTCGTCCACAGACTCAAAAGTTAGAACTACACTACATGTCTCCATAATTGACTCTGGGAGTGAAAGGGTTAAAGTGCAGGTTTGGATGGTGCTTGATGTAAGCCTCATTTTTCCAATTTCTTTTGTTTTGAGCACGAACTGCACGTGCTGCGCTTCAACTTCGTGTCAATTTCAATACGGTGCACATTTGTATGCGAACACACAATGCTACGTCCTAGCGTTCCTACATGTACTCTGAATTCTATTGCGCCATTCTAACAAAGGAGACTTGAATAATTACAACCCGATAAGGCTGAGCCTGCGCATAGAAGAGTATTATGGTATTTTTCGGAGTGGCCAATCGACCAAGCTCCTTCCTGGTCTTGTAGCTTAGTGGTGGACGTTTGCAGCGGAATCGCAAAGGTCATGGGGTTTTAATCCTGTCAAGAACTTAATGTTTCAGGCTCTAAGTTGCAACTCCTTTTGTTGTTACATAACTGCGATGATCACATTCTCTTTAAGACATATTAATTTTATTGTTAGAGCAGTTTTCAATTGAGTGTAAAAAGTAATTACACAATTGCTTTCTTGGTTTTTCATTGCTACGCTTTGTGATTGGCTAAAATATCTCGCGCTACTTTCTCGACCAATCAGAAGTAAAACCAAAACCAATCGTAACTTGCTCGCACGCGTTTTCCCGCGCATGGCGCCGCCGACATGTAATTGCTTCGAGCTCTGATTGGTTCATTGGATTGTTTACGACTGCTGTGATAGATCAGAGTAATTACTTTTGTTTTGGTTTTACCACACTCAATTGAAACTGCTCTAACACAAAAAGGAATTATAATAGAGCTCAGATTGTCCACTAAAGCCTAGTTGCATTATATAAAAGGGTTCTCCTTGATGTGTGTTTTGTACTGGTCAATGCCGAAACCAAATACATTCCGTAAGAGTGCATAAATGTTCAATCTCTGCTGCCCCGTCTTTGCTTTTTTTATTTATTTATGTGTTGGCTATTTGTGTTAATACTATATACTTTGCCTTAATCTTGGATTTAATTTCAGGTGCCATAACTGTAACGGGGCCGTAGCATGGTAAAACTTATTGAGGGAGCCCATCACAAGCGTCAGTGTTGTATGATGGATAAATGAACCTACTACGTAGACCGCACGGACACTAATATTTCTTTGCTTAACTAGATGTTTGAGTCGGCTTAGACAGAGGGGACGTTTCAGAATTATTGGGGGGGGGGGGGGGGCTCCCCTGTCACCCCCCCTATGTGACGGCCCTGCTATAAGTGCGAAATGGTTGTATTCCTACCGAAATCTGGCCTGACTTCCTTTTTGTAGCCCTTGAAAAACGTCGACATAACATAGTCACGCCCAGAGATGCTGTGGTAATTAATACGACAAATGTTAGTCCGTTTTTGCACAAGTCTTGGTTTGCACTTGCGATATATCAAAATTCTAAAGCATTAAAAAAAAAAAAATTAATCCAAAATATATATGGAATTGAGGAGAGTTTAAAACAACACATCTAGCCAAATTTTGAAGCTTTAGAGCATTTCGTTGAAGAGTTATAGGCGAACGAGTACTGGAAATGTTGAGTAAAAATGTATGGAGCGGCCATCTTGATGTCTCACTTAGAGACAAAAAAAAGGCGGCAAAATCCAAAAAAAAAAAAAAATCCAATGACCCTTTTAAAGCACAATTGGGTCTGCATCAGTGTTTTCTGGTCTTTAGTACTTTTTCGGATATAGACTGCGAGCAGTCTCTTATTTTTCCTTAAATTAGTCGACCGCGATCGATCCGAGAATGGCGTGACATACGAGCCGCGAGGAACGAGGGCGCTAGCTCAGCAATTTGCATAATTACAAGCGTACGCTCTCGCGCGTGGCACTGAGGAGAAAAGGGCGAAAGCTCGCGCTCTATTTCGGATACGAACCTGCTTCATTTGTCAGGCTGAAGTACCTAGTTCTTATATATTAGGCGCTTAGTGGTCTAGTTGAGCCTGGAGGTTTTTTATCTGCAGTTACTTTTATGCGGGTTTTCACAAAAGGCTAGCGCCATAGAGTTTTTTCACTTACGTCATATCATGGATGTATGGAGCGGCCATCTTGGTGCTCCACTTGGAAAAAAAAAACATGGCGGCCAAAAATTCAAAGTCTTAATTACGCCAAAAATCTCATCACAAACTTATCTGAAATAGCGCAACGAATTGCGTGGCGCATTTAAAACCTTTATAAATCGGAAGCAAAACATTGCTAAAACCTGAAACTTTTTGTGAAAGATTATGACACTGGTATTCACATACCAGAAACAGCTTTGTAGGATGTATACTTTAGATTTTTGAATTTTTATGTCGTCATGTGCAAACACTATATCAGGGGCACCCAACGACCGAATGTTTCCAAATACGTCAGAAATGTCTAATATGTATTTCTCTATGCTTTAGAAGCCTGTTTGGTTCATTTGAAGCTGCCCTAAAAAATATTTATCTGTTCGGATATCTTAGGGGAACTTTGGTCGCTTCGAAAGTTCAAGGGGGCTTTTTTATCTCATCCGAAAGTTTTAGTTATCCTGATGGGTATTTTCGAAAGTTCGAGGACATGGAGTAGCCAATACTTTCATAAGAAAATTTTAGGGGACATATCACAATCTGAGCTTTTAATTGGCATGAACGATTACAACAATGCTGCCACCAAGTGACCAGTAAGTTCCCGTATCACTTTTCATGTTAAAGATGTATACCGTTACTTTGAGGTTCACATGGTGAAGACAAAAATATCACAATCTGAGCTTTTAATTGGCATGAACGATTACAACAATGCTACCACCAAGTGACCAGTAAGTTCCCGTATCACTTTTCATGTTAAAGATGTATACCGTTACTTTGAGGTTCACATGGTAAAGACAAAAAATATCACAATCTGAGCTTTTAATTGGCATGAACGATTACATCAAGTGACCAGTAAAGTCACATGGTGAAGACAAAAATGTCACAAGCAGCTTTTAATTGATATGAACGATTACAAAATGCTACCACCAAGTGACCAGTAAGTTCCCGTATCACTTTTCATGTTAAAGATGTATACCGTTACTTTGAGGTTCACATGGTGAAGACAAAAATGTTACAAGCAGCTTTTAATTGGAATGAACGCGGATTACAAATTGCTGCCACCAAGTGACCAGTAAGTTCCCGTATCACTTTTCATGTTAAAGATGTATACCGTTACTTTGAGGTTCACATGGTGAAGACAAAAATATCATAATCTGAGCTTTTAATTGGCATGAACGATTGCAAAATGCTACCACCAAGTGACCAGTAAGTTCCCGTATCACTTTTCATGTTAAAAATGTATACCGTTACTTTGAGGTTCACACGGTGAAGACAAAAATGTTACAAGCAGCTTTTAATTGGAATGAACGCGGATTACAAATTGCTGCCACCAAGTGACCAGTAAGTTCCCGTATCACTTTTCATGTTAAAGATGTATACCGTTACTTCGAGGTTCACATGGTGAAGACAAAAATATCTTAATCTGATCTTTTAATTGGCATGAACGCTACCACCAAGTGACCAGTAAGTGCCCGTATCACTTTTCATGTTAAAGATGTTAATACCGTTCACACTGTGAGGTCTGACAAAAATAGCACGACATGACCAGTAAAGTTTTCAGTAAGTTTCCGTCTTCAAAGAATGAAGTTGTTATACTGTTACTTTGAATTTTTTTATCGAAATGTTCCTTCTCAAATAACAGCAGTGTCACAATGTGTTCTTTTGTGCTTATTGCAAGTTGTTGCGTTGTCCATCTGCCGGGTTGCCATAAAAAGGTATGTCTTTATATACATAGCTGTTAAAAAGTGTGTAGGTGTAGCTGATTGCATTGTATCTTAAGAAGTGCTCCTTAGTGCTAATAATATATGCAATACCGTTAAATATAATGAATTGCAGTTTATCCTGCAGTTTATACTGAATTACCAAGCTTTATAACGAAATGTACATATAATAATGTGTATATTATTGTTGCAAATGATAACAATGGATAATCCTTCCTAGTGAGGAACTCCATAACGGTTGAAATACACAACAGTTGTACAGTCGAGTGGATTACAAAGAGCTATAAGACCTACCGGATTTTTCAACATCAAGAAAATGACCGCCGATGCTCGCAAGCCGCAATGCATATTGGGTCTTTAAAAAAAGCAGCTTTACTTATCTGAATATCACACATCAAGAGAATCCAACTGTCTACATCAATACGAAGTGAAACAATGACTTGTACTTGAATCCGATAGTATTCATTCAACTGCCAATCATCTGATCAAGAGAAGATAACTCAGGTTGGGAGAGCATACTGTCGTCAATAGAAGCAGCAAACTTTGCGATAACGTGTATTTTTTTAGCGTGACGTAATGGCAACTTGTACCTCTACAACTTTGAAACACGAGGATCAGGTCTGTTGTTTCTAGCAGGGTTTTGTTTATCTTATAACCTGGTTTAAACGTTATTTTGCGCGTGTTTAGTCACGTCGAACACGTCATCATCTTACAGCTACTACAGTGGAATCCCGATATAACGAAGTGCCAAGGGACTTACGTTTCGAGCGGTCGAGTGATCGTCGGAGTTTAGAATTATAAGAATTTTTATGAGCATTGTTACAACTGGAAATATTTAGCCGTATTTAAGTAGAACTATAAAATAAATTTATTTTTGCTATTGGTTGAATTCCGTCTCCATCTTGATTCCTCTGGCGGTGTTTTAGGCGATTTTTGTATCCCTGGTACTTTCCTAAGACGCCGTCTCCTTTTGTATATCCCGAGTTTTGTGCAACCGTCATTTTTGGTACCGGCGTACTACCGTATGATTAATATTTTCCCATATTTTTCGGATCCCAAAATTTATTTGGGCTGCCATAACGCTTGACGCCCTGAAAGTTGTCTATTTTAGTTTAAAAATATGGGAATTTAGACTTCGAAAATATGATAACCCTGACCAACACTGATAACCAAAATGTTCCCGATACATTCGACACTGATTCGAGGAAAACTCACCAAGTTTCGTAGAAAACTCGGATAAGCCGTTAAATCTACGTACAAACATTATAAACAAGAAATTGTGCAATTTTTGGCAAATTCACGCGAAATTGATCAACGACCCGTGAAACCCTCGTTTTCACAAATAACTTTTCTCATTTGCATACAATGTAATCCAACGTGGAGGTGAGGAATTTTCGTGCAGAAACTGCCAAATTGCACAAAATTGCCTCGCTTCTATGTCTGCAGTTGATCAATTTCTCTTTTGTAATTATAGATTGGCAAATCAAGACAAAATCGCGCAAGTGTTTGATGCTTATAATGTTTGTACTCTATCAGAAATGGCACTATTCTTTTTACCTGCCGAGAAAGTCTTTTAGGAGATGCTCTGAGAATATAAACAATAGGTATAAACAAGGTCAAACAAACGGAACAAAGATGAATCCTGCATGTGAATGCATATGAATACAGTGGGACAAATAAGTTTAGACCCCGTTGTTTGGAACCATAAGGGAAGACTCGTTTTGTCTTTAAGAGCACTAATTACGAGATCGTTAGTGCCGTTCGCTAGTTTTAGTGTATTTAGGTCTGACAGAGCGTATAATTTACGCCCCCTAACGTTTTCGAATGAATCGGTTTTACGCCTATAATATTCGGATGAGCATTTATATTGCCTAGTATTTTCGCTAAATTACCATACGCACACGTATAAAAAAAAATGTCCCCTAAAATTTTCTAATGAAAGAATGGCTACTCCGTATCCTCGAGCTTTCGACAAGATCCATCAGGATAGCTAAAACTTTCGGATGAGACAAAAAAGCCACCTAGAACTTTCGAAACGACCAAAGTTCCCCTAAGATATCCGAACAGATAAATATTTTTTAGGGCAGCTTCAAATTAACTAAACAGGCTTCTAAAGCATAGAGAAATCCATTTTAGACCCTTCTGACTTATTTGGAAACATTCGGTCGCTGGGTGCCCCTGACTATATTACTTTGCATGGAACGTCCGTGACACTAAAAAACATTAGGTACATACAACAAAATTTGTGTTGGCAAAATACAGATTTTTACTTACAATTTGGGGAAAATCAGCATAAAAGCAACAAATAGTCTCGAGACAGCTTTCATTTCTTTGCTAAATAAAAAAAAAAGAAAAAAAAAAGATAGGAATATGTAAACATCCTAATAGACCCCTTCCAATTACAATAGACAAATTTACTGTTGTGTGCTTAGTAATAAGTAAACATCGGCAAACTGATCTTTATGCCAAGGAGAAGATGATATTAAGACAGTCATGCAGAATTGAAATAATAAAAACAAACATTTCAATATATTTCGATACTGTATTTCGGTTTTTGACAAAATCTAGTTAGGACAATAACAAAGTGATTTACATATGGAAAGCAGGAAGGTTTATGTCAAATAATGGTCAACTTTAGCCCCATTCTCACTCTAAGGCCAGGTCACTAAGGAGGCAACTGGGCTACTGTATGAGATAAAAGGGAGCTTAAGCAACCACGACGGCGACGGCAGCTAGCATATGATGCCCGATTTAGGGTGTTAGCTCTATTGTACATTGTACACATTCATTGTATTAGGTAAAATTATGTATTCTAATATATTCTATGGTATTGTATTCTATTGTATTGTCGTTCTTTTGTGCTCTAATATTCTATTGTTTTAACAAAAGAATAAGTGTTACCCCTAAATCGCGCATGGTATAGCAGCTAGAACGGCACAAAACAATAGGTTTAATGAGCGAAAACAATGCCTCTGCACGTGCGTTTTACATTTTGATACATTTCTTTGCCGTACCCTGCAAAACAACAACGTCAAATGATCAAATTGTAGGTTTTTTGGAGAACGTGAACACACGGTTAATTTTCCTTTCTCCATTTGAACCGGGAAGCCGTCCTTTCAAATTTAGCTCCTGGACAATCCAGTCACATTAGACAAACTAAACAGATTGGAACAACTGCAAGGTAGTTTAAAATAGCGCGAATCCTTTTTTCAACTGACGTTTTCCTTGGCGTTGCCGTCGTCGTTGCTTAAGCTCCCTAAAGTGGCGAGATCAACATCAGTTCAGTTACACAGACGGTCGGAAATTGGATGTGTACCAAACTGGACTATACACTAAACCATTGTTTAAAAACAAAACAAAAAATACCTGTCAACATCTACAACTGTTTTGTTTCGCCTTATTGCCGTTATTTCATTCTCAGCGTGCTGTGATTTCGTTCAAAAAACGGGCTGAACCGGTATCCCTCAGGAGCACCCAATGAGTGGTTCTCGGTGGAAACCTGTTCGGAAGGCTTAAGTCATCTTAAGTGAAACGGCGCTTCAAACTTTCTAACATCGGAAATTTGACACCTTTTGTTTTCGGAGGATACAAAATGTCGTTTTGGATACGAAAAAAGGCCAGCTAGGATTTTCAAAAGGGAGCAAGCAGCAGGGGTCTTAAATTTTCTGCCGCAGAAATATTCAGCTAAAAGAACGGAAAAGCCCAAACTTCATATGCATAGTTTAAAAATTATACGGAAAAACAATAGAATGTAATTCCAAGCGTTTGACTAAACATTCACCGTTGGGTTCCCCTGTTCGCTGGACCATGGAGATGTTCTGACTACCGGGCAACTCGCAAAACAGATACGAGCGGTTATTTAAACGAAGTCTAACTTAGACCGCGGTTTAAGATAACTGATGGACCTTCACATCTGTTGTTAGTGCGCTCTGTGCTATTCTTGGTTTGCAACCACGTGACAAGGCGGCCATATTGGTGGTCAATACAATACAATTTTTGTCGCAGAATTTGCATGAAAATAGAGTTTAGTTCCCAGCGGAGAGAAACGCTTTTGTTCTGTTTTGTTCGCTTTTGTTTTGTTCGTCTAAACGTCGTTAAAATAACCGGCTCATAGTGTTTGAAGCTACAACAAACTTTAATCTTTTTTATGTGACCGAAAATACATTGTGGCCAATTTTATCATTCTATCGCTATGTAAACAAAGTGCATGATAAGAAAACCAACGCATGAAGAATTCAAATTCTCGACATACGCAAATGCTTTATTTAATTTTGATGTCCCTTTTGTTGCAATTGTTTCAAAACATGTAAGGCATTTTCTTATCTTGCAAATATAAATTAAACCAGCTCTAAATTAACAAAAGGTGTAGCATATTTTCTTAGACATTAATTTAATGCTTGTCCTTTAGGGAATAACGTTTATAATGAATACCATAAACAGCATACCTATTATCTAAGTCATTTGCTATTATTTATCAACGATCAAGCTAGAGTTTTAACTTTACTGTTGATGTGAATCGCCTGAGATTATATTGTTATTTAATGTTGTTGATTGACGAAAAATAGACCCGAAATCACAGACGCATAACTCGGTACTTCCAGTGCATTAGTTATTAAGTTAAAGACATGGTCACGTCTACAATGCAAAAAAAAAAAAAAAAACCTTAATTGGGATCTTAAAAACTTAAACTGACATCAAATGTCTAGATCTAGATATTTAGATCTGCGTAGATTGAATAGTGACTAAGGAGCTAATATTACGAAGCTATTCTTAGCAGAGGTTGGAAGCAGCTATTATGCACCGCGTTTAAACTGCAACATCAAAATGTAGTCTTATCTACGAGGTTATGAAAAGTGTGTAAGTAAAAGCTAGTCAAAGATAGCGACTTAAGACGACATTAAACACATTAAACACACTGCACTCACCCAAATGCCAATAGACGACGTAACACAAGCAATTAAGTGGTTGCTCTTTGATTCGCAGAATGATTGAATATTTCACTTAGTGAATAAGTATGCTAATAGCTCAGTCAATTCCAAGGTTGAGCGTCCCCCCAGGCATTTGTCCTATTTTGCAAAACAAGTCATAAGGGACCGATCGTTTATTACGTCGCAGGGGGGGGGGGGGGGGGGGGGGGGGGTTGGTGTTTTTTCAAGTAAATCTACCGATACCAAAATGTACCCTCCCCAAAAAACAGTTCTAGAAAAACATACCCTCCTTTGCAATCACAGTTTTTATATCGTACCCCCCCCCCCCCCCCCCCCCCCTCCACCACCCCCCCCACCTGCCACATGTAATGTTTTGGGTAGCCTGTGTGTTGAATGTTGAGAATGGCCTGGGTGAGAATTGAGAATGAAGAGGCTTGGTTGCATAGCTTTCAATATGGCTGCAACAAAAATATCGAGCGATTGTGAGTTAGACAAGTCTTTGAATTGGCAAGAGAAGAGGTCAGAAGTTCGCGAAAAGTCTGTGAAGGGAAAATATCTCAGATCCTCACTGCAATGTCTGGATAATGAAGATGTTTTGCTAAAGCTGGAGTCTGTTCTTCAAATCATATCTCAACGATTTATATTTCCAAAGAATTAATGAATTGAACCTACCTTGTCCTCTACGTGAAGTTTCTTTTTCCTTGTTTGCTATTGTTTCTTGTTGTTTTAACTCTTGTTGTCGTAAAATAGCGGCTGCAAGGCTATCATAATCTATATTTACAGCAGTACCAACAGCTGCATTTTCTTCCGCCATCTTGGAAAACGAAAGGTCCTGGTAACTAACCACCGCAGGCAACCCAAGCACTTAGAGAAATTAGTTAAAATGTTAATTTTATTATTTTTAATCCTTTTCTTCTTTTTCTTTGTCTTGTTTTTTTTCCTTCGTTTGTATGCGTGGGCGTAGTATTTTGTCCACTTTCAATCAAAAGCTAAAATAATAATAACAATAAATGTACCCCCCATTTCAAGTGATCTTAAAAAAATGTACCCACCACTTTCAAGCGGTTTTGAGAATTGTACCCCCCCCCCCCCCCTAGAAAAACACACACCAACCCCCCCTGCGACGTAATAAACGATCGGTCCCTAATCTACATCTACCTATATAACTTCCAATATCCTTGTCAGGACTGTTCGCAAGTGCGATAAGAAGTGCAATAAAACAGGGGTATGTGCAGTGCTGGCAAATAAAAGTTTAAATACAATAAAAATTCAAACAAGCAGGTGGGCATTCACTGCCGTCTTACTTGAAGCAGTCTGTCAATGAAACATGAAATTAAACATCGTGCATATACCTAATTCAATAAAGGTTGCTTTGGTCATTGGTAATTGGGCATTGGAAAGCTATTGTTTGGCGGTCACTCAAGCAAAGCATTGCATTGTGTTCCGTATGCCAAATGCCAATTCCCAATTACCAATGACCAACTGCCAAAGCAACCTTTATTGAATTAGGTATATAACAAATCAGGCCAGAAAAGGTTTTGGGACTTTTGAGAATGAACAGAAGCCGGGCTCGAGTTGTCGGTGCGGGGTAATCTTGGATTGTTAGAGTAGTCACCCGCGGCGATATTGATCAGTCAATTCAATGACGATTGCATTACAGACTGCGAGAGGCAAGTTCTGCTTCTCTTAGCCTTACTATGCCGTTACTTGATAGAAACTGTTTGTGAGGAATAATTCAAATTAAAACATATCATGCCTTCTACGATTAACTAGTAATATACATGGCGCTTTGTAACCTCCTAGATATGGCTCGTCACACCTTCTGTACTCACGAACAATTGTGCGACGAACCCTAAGAACGTACTCAACAAAGTTTTGTACGGGGATGCTCCGCCCTAAGGTCCAAACCCTTACCCTTTCATATACCGTTTTGGACAGAAAAGGTACCCCTTTCATATACCTTTCATTGTAAATGGTACCCCTCTCATACACCTTTCGTTGAAAATGGTACCCTCTTCATATAGCCTTTGCGTGTGTCTGTTTGATATATTTTGAAAGGCCCTTTTTATAATACTTAAATTGCAGTTTTCCCTACCTTTTTATGCTTCAACTCGTGTTTTCGCTACCATTTCCTATTCTTCGTGAAATCCCTACCCTTTCACATACTTCAACTCGTGAAATCCCGAGCCTTTCATATACCTCCAGCCTCAAAAAGGTACCCCTTTCGGGCGGAGCATCCCCGTATAGCCCATTATAGGGAGTACCCCCACCCCCTCCCCCCCGGGAGGCGTCCTATAGCTGTTATATTACAGCTGATATTACAGTCAACTTATAAGGTCAGTTGGCACTTAATTAAGTGCGCTGAAGTGTTTTGTCAATCACTTCTGTGTTTCTACATTGTGAGTTGTAAACGCAGTCACAATCTAAGATAACTTTTAGTAATATGTCCAGTAGAAAATGTTATAGCCAATAAATGCCAGCGGAAAAAGAAAACGCGAAATGCTGTCAATTGCATTGGACATTTTCTCCGTGGTTTTGGTTTTCACACTGTCATCCACTGTACCATCTTCCAACACCACCAGGTTAGCTTTGGTTGCGATGTAAACCATTTCAAGGTCGTCGTCACCTTCCAGATTTGTATTGATCCTGTTCTTCAGATGTTTAGATTTGGTCAAGCTTATGTCGCTTTTCCAGCCAATAGCTGATTTAAGATACGCATAGACTCTTTCCGACAGAGGAATATCATGTTTCTGAAATAGAAACAGTACAGAATGTTATCTGCTATTGTGTTGTCAGTATGTATATAAGTCAGGTTTTATTATAAGATACTTACTAATTAAAACTAAATTTGAATTACTTAAGGTTACAGTGTACCTTCGGGGGTGTCTCCAGTATAACAGCTCTAGCGTCTTAAGATTACACTTAACATACCTAAACCCAGATATCAAATTAAAGCTTATAGAGCTGGCTATCTAAATATGGAAACCATTTGGTAATAAAATGAATTGTCGAATTTTTTACGACGTCTAAATTCGAACGTCCGAATCAGCTTTAAAACGCTATAACTCAAAGCGATTATTGTATTTTGCTAATTTGATTTGTTCTCGGGTTTCCGGACACGAAGCGCTAAAAAAAACGTGTCGGCGATTTCCCATATTCAATGGCAGTGAAAAGTTACAGAATATTTTCGAAAAAGGGAGAAAAAAAGTTGGAGTGATCGCACGGAAATGGCTCTTGACGAAAAAGTTTTCGGAAATAAGAAATTCGCCGACAAGTTTTTGTTGATTATATGTTAGCCTAGCTTGTGTCCAAATTTGAGGAAAATCGAACAAATTCCTTTGAGTTGTAGCTCTTTAAAGTGTCCCCTACAAGCGAAAAATTAACTTTGAGAAAACAGCGCTTAGAAAAACATATCGCTTCATAAACAAATTCCGCCCACAAAAGTTATACCGTCATTTCTCCGTCAATTTTCACTATTTTTCGATAATTTTTTTTTTTGGATGAAAGTTCATTCTATAAACTTTATTTTGACGCTCAAAAAAAAAATTCAATAAATTGTCGATCTGAAGGTACACTGTAACCTTAAACATGTAAAATATATCGCAACAATTTTTTCATAATGCTTCTTGCATTTCGAAAGCTAAATATACTGGAAATTGTTAAAATTTGCCTCTAGAATGGTGATCGAACGAGGATGTAGTGAGTTTTATCATTCTTTTTTTTTTTTTTTTTCATTTGTAACACTAAACTGCAGCAAAAGGAAAGTACGCGATCTGATTGATGTTAGTATTTTTATCAGTGTTTCGGCATCTGAAAAACAAAATCGAATTAGAACCACATTTGAATCACAACTTGACAGTAAAGGTAGATTTCTACAAAGTTTCTACACGAAAAAACACTCGACATATAGTTCCTATACCGGGAGAGGGGTTTGAAATTCTTAGTGGTCTGCCATCTTCCATAACTGTGAACACTTGATTGAAGAATTGTTGTCGGGTAAAGAGTATACACCTAATTGAAGAAACGTTGTCAGGAAAAAAAAACATAAGCCATAAACAATACGACACGATGGGATTCTGGGAACAAGAGCGAAAGGCTTGTTAATCTTTCATTTATCAGTTAATTTGAGATCTATTCCTTCTTAACAACACAACAACAACAACGTTTATTCGTACTGTAAAGTTACAAAGATTCAAAGGATGATTTTGTGCTTGTTGTGTTATAATAATGTGTATAATATCGGAGAACAATTTTTTTTTTTCACTCCCCAGAAAACCTTTCGGTCGTATCATTCATGGTTTACACTTTATACCCGACAACGTTTTTTCAATCAGGTGTAAACCATGAACAATACGAATGGTTTTCTGGGAAACGAAAAAAAAAACGTATTGTGTGCTCAAATAAATTTCACATTATTATAATACAATATACCCAAAATCATCCTCTGAAATTTATTAAGGAAACAAATACCTCTTATTAGCCGAGTTCGAGGTCCGTACCGTAAGTTACGGACCGAGTTTTTTTCCCTCGATTTATGGCCCAAGCGCGCTTCGCGCGCGGGCCATAAATCGAGAAAAAAAAACGAGGTTCCGTAACTTACGGTACGGACCGAGAAAAAACGAGGCTAATAAGATATTTATTATATCTCTAAATCGGAGATAAAGGAAAATCTTTCAAGTCAAAAGATGGACGGCTTCATTTGACTGACGTACGTCACAAGAAAGCAAAGAGCAAATTTTATTGGCTTTCGAAAATAATGTGATCGGCGTGAACTTGCGTGGCTCTTGAATAAAAACTATGAAAACGAATTAATTTATCCTTCTTTGTGTTCGATAGGACGACGGAAACCTGACAAAAGGTAGTTTTCTTTGAAAACATTCTTAGTTGCTGGCGAAGACAAGTGAGAAAAAGAAGAATGAAAACGCCGCGATAAAATCGCCAAAACAAACGTGTTTGTCAAACTGGAAAATGTGGCTGTTGCAGCATTTCGGTCTACAGCGGTGAAGAAACTCTCAAACTTCAAAAAGGATACTGAAAATATCTCCTCATCAAATACTGCAAGCTACTTTTGGCTTTTCGTTGTGTTTTAATGGCTTCATGCCAAACTTTGTGCATGGATGAGTTTGAATTTCAATCGCACCTCAGACCTGACAAATTTTCAGCGTGAGCTGCAGCAAGAGCTGAGCGTCTCCACTGCAAGGATAAAAAGTTCGCTGAGGAATCAAGGTACATTTTAGCGTAATTCTGTAGCCTCAAGTTTGTTCTTCTTAGAGCCACTGCCACAAACGATAACTCCCTCGAACTTAAGTTTTATATAACTAGACAAGAACTTGATCAAACTAAGCTAGCTTAACATTTTACCGAAGGAAGCAGTTTCAAGTTGTTTTGCAGCTTTATGTTTTTCATAGAGAAGTTTTCTTACAAAGAAAGGTACTCTTTTTTCAATGCTGAATTAAATTGTTAAAGTTAAACGAATTTGCCAAGTTACTCGAGTTTTTACAACTCATAAAAGCTAAGCTAATACCAAAACAATAAGCATGTAAGCTTTATACTCAAGAAAATTGTCAATGCTTTTTGATTCGCGGCTAATCAGTTTTTTGCTAAAGTTATAGCTTATTTCATCGAAGAGAGTTTTTGTTACCTGACATGTTAACCCATTTAGCTCCAAGCGTTTTCTCTGGATACTTTTTAATGTAGAAAACAATTTTTGTTAGCGGATGCTAGACTGATGCTGGGACTCTCAAACTTTGCGGTCCGTACTGTAAAATACGGACAGGAAAATTGACCAATCATAGCGCGTGTACTAACTGAGAGATATAATAATAGATATTAAATACCACTAAATTAAATGCTAACGAGCCTAATGTGCCTTGTTCCAAGAATCCCATTGTGTCGCATTGTTTATGGTTTGTTTTTGTTTTTTTCGGACAATGTTTTTTTTTTTCAACGGAAGCAAATAATATTAATGTATCTTTAAGGTAGACAACATTTCTTTGTCGTGACTAATATTGGAAATGTCTCATTCAAACTGTTGTATATCATCGATATTTTTAGGTTGTTGGCAAAATACTACCTATTTAGCCATAGCGAAATACACAACATCCCTACCCAGTTCCTCCTCCTCCTCCTCCGCCCCGTTTTAGTAAGCATTTTCGAATGAAGAAAAGTGTAGGAACTTGTTTATGAACGTTGCTTATATATTAATCCATATTTATATTACATTGTATTTTAACTCTCTAAACAAGATAAAATGTAATTGCCATTAACATTAATTAATACAGTTTGAGGGTGAATTCTTAACTGATAATCGTTTAACTAAATACACTTACCTTGCATTTGATCTTCTTCTCCTTTTTAGAAGCTTGTAGTAAAACATATACGATGATGCTTTCCATCAAGGACAGAAACACGAAGCTGAATGAGACCATCAGATACCAGTCCAAAGCCTTTGGGTAGCTGACTTTAGGTACGTTTCCATTTAGAGATCCAAGAAGGAACATGATGGTCAATATGACAGTAATCCCGAGAGCCATTCTGTTGCCAATATCATCTTTTTCCATAAAAAAGACGATCCAGCTGAGCATTACCACAAAAATAGTGGGAAAGTAGATTTGGATTAAATAATATCCAATGCGTCGTTGGAACAAAAACGTGACTGTTATAGTTGAAAAATTACCTAACGGAAGAAAATTGAAAGTTAAACGATCGATTGTTCGCTACGATTAAATGTACCAAAGTTGAAATAAGCAGCTGAGATCAGAAATACTCGCGAAATAGATCGAGCTTTAAATTTGGAATTTGTTGGGTTAATTAAAATCAAAACATAGCCAATGGCTATTAAATATGAATGCATGAAAGTCTAAAAAAATAATAAAAGAAAAAATAATGCTGATACCTAGCATCAAGTTTAGGAAATTCATGGCAAAGAAATTAATTGATTGATTGAACGAATGATTCATTAATTAATTAATGGATGGATGGATCGGTAAATGGATGGTTACGCGGGTAAGGAAGGTTACTTATACAGGGTGACCCCTTTAGCCCTAAGGCTGGTGTATGTACTTTTTGAAGAAATACTTCACTTATATAATTATAATTAAAAAAAATGGTATTAAAATAGTACATGTACAAAATTACCACGATGATAAAAAATCGAAACTGTAACGAATGAAATAAGGTGGTCTCTTACCCAAAATACGATGTCTAGCTTGCAAAGTTGTTTATTTTAAATGGCAAAATTGTAATCTTAAAACACTTGAGAATACCATTTTGAAAGAATTTCACTAAATTTGCAGCACTAAACAATTGAACTATAAGATAAGTGAATAGTGGTATATAATTTTCCCATAGCAACGGCCCTAGCAACTATCGTTTACATTAGTTTAATGCTCATAAAACGTGCTGAATGAATGCAATCACCCCCTTCCCCCTCCGCCTATAATTTATCTAAAATCGATTGTCTTAACTTAAAGTCCATATTTCTCAAATGTTGCAATTTGACTAAACACGTTGCAGCTCAACACTGCTCTTAGAAAGAGAATTTAACCTAAAATAATAAATTTTGCTGCAGTCATTTGTAAATAGTTACTCTATGCAATGAACCTAACAGCAAAATAATTTTCCAAATTTGTTATAATATTTTTCGACAATATGCTAATAGGGTGCGGCAAGAAACGTTTTTGTCACTTTGCACCCTGTAAAACGAAAGGAAATTGGTGTAGATTGTCATGGTTTTAGGTTTGTTGTTCTAATCAAACTCTGAAATTTCAGATCTAAATGATGTATAAATGCAGAGTTATAGCTGCTGGCGTTTGGGTATAAAACAATAAGAATATACTTATAATGATATCCCAGTTGTACAGTCAGCCTTGCTTTATTACTTTCTTCGTATTTATATCAAATTTGCTGACTAGATCCACCAGGATCCCACGCTTTTGCATTGTCCGTTGGTCCTTGCAGATATTTCTAAAGTGTTCATTGTAATAACTCTTGGCATTAAAATAAATTGTCTTGAACTTAATGCAACATTTTCCACGTGTTTGGTATAATACCACCTTAATGAATGAATTGGTGAACGGATGACATAAGTAGTTGGTGAACTAGTTATGAGGGATTAACTAAATACATACTTACTAACCTACACTGTAGATGTCTGTATCTGATGTTAATTCGGCGCCTCTGTAATCAAACTGAGCCATTTCTTTAGTTCCCACGAGAACATCTCCTGGGATCCACTCGTAGACAATGTCTTTAGTGGAGTACGCGTCTGTGTATTAAACGATCGAAAAGATTTACAAAAAAATACTTGGAATTTCCTGGTGAATTTCAAAATTATACTGTGAGTGATCCCTGGAATTTAAGATGTCAGACTTACTTCGCAAAATTGTTGTTATCGATATTATGTTGCATCTGTGTACTCGTATTCTACGATTATATGCGTTGTCCTGTAAAATCTCATAAAAGAATACAAAGCGTGTTTAAAAATAAGCGTGTAAAGCTGGCTACATACAACTTCCAATCTTGAGACTACACGTCTGGGAGTCCAGTGGAAAGTGTTGCATGTTCATAACACAAGAGGCAAGCACAGTGACCCTGTGATCAAAAAAAAAAAAATGGAACGTAACATTCTTTCTCTTCCCGGAACAATCACCTTTTGAAAAAGTAAATTGTCAGTCTTAGAAGCAAATGTGTGATTCCAAGTCTTTTTAGACGTACAAGAAGAGACGTAGGGGTGGATTATAATTTACGTCGGTCTCTCTGGAATCTGTGATGGCGCAAAAAGATGGGTAAAAAGACCGCACGTATTGTTTGATAGACCATCGAATAATGGATTTATTATTCGTCTGAAACTCCTTTCAATTTAGCTTCTGTATCTTCAAAGCTGGATACTAAGGTGCAATTTACTGTGTAATATACCATCCGATATTTTGCGTGTTCTCTTTTCCTTATAAGGTAAATGATGTCATAGTCGAATAATGAGATCCCATATTTCCCAATACGCACTTTGTTCTAGTCATTAAAATAAGGTATATACACCTACCCTTTGCTCATCACGATATCTCCGTTGGGCTGGATATGTACAGAGCTGTGTATTTCCTCATTTGGCATCATCATGTTTGATTCACGTGCATTATAGCAAAATGGATCTGGGACCCAGATGTTGTCGATTTCACCTCCTGTTATGGTGAAAGTGCGGTTAATCTTTCCCTCCAGGCGTGCGTCTGTCCACATTTGACGGAAGTACGTGTACGCTTTATATTCCTGGTTAAATAAAGTAAAACATTATCGTCTAGAGAATCCCGGCCTTTACAAAGAATAACCTTATTGGTAAAACGTTGCCATAGGTACCTATAACTTACACATACCAATAGCTGAGTTGATTTCTTGTATCACTTGTACCACAGGGAGTGGTATGCAATACTAAAACCTTTGGCAACTACTAGCTCTTTAAAATAATGAGACAATTCAATTTTAACTGCAGCTCGTTTTGTTTCTATATTGTCTGATTAATCATCCCTTCAAGCACCTGCATTATACATACCATATTGGCCTCTTCTATGTTTCCAAATGACTCGATGTAGATGCTGGATCGAATGATGGTAGGTTTCCCATTTTCTGCAAAATCACGAAGAAATACAGTTGATATAGGTAGGATAAATGGTCCTAAACCTTATCTTTAAGTCAGTTAAAGGGGAATACCTACCAACAAAGATACAATTTGTACGCCGGGTTTCGTTGCACTCCAACTACCTCTCCATCAAGATGACTGAATGGACGGTTTTCTGTATTGGATTTCCTTTAGTATTGGTTATGGAGAGGGGGGTATTTTTTCTCTCTCTAATGTGAGGTTTGATCTGCTTTTAAAGGGAGTTATTAGTTTATTTTGGAACGGCAGGAGTAAGGAACGGTATACATAACTTGTCGCATTTTATAGGGAATAGTGTATAGTGAATAATTTATTTTGATAAATATGCCTGAAATTTCCAGCCCGGTTTTTGAAACCGGGCTGGAAATTTCAGCCCGGGCAAACGGGCTGAAAAACCTTATGTACGTAATCAGAATTAAATTTCAGTCCAGGCTGAAAAGCTAGGTCACCTGGGTAGAAAAGTGCACTTGGGCATATGAAATGATTTGTTTTCAATGAAACAAGATGGCGGCTACCAGTTTTCAGTGGAATAGCGGTGATGAAATCGAAAATCTTATTCGGTGCTTGGCGAATTACAAATTGAAAATGGACTACAAGAACAGTGCAGTGTGACTTCAACGCAGATAAGGTGAAGCAATATGAAGCTGTTCGGAAAGAAAGGTTTCGTTTGTGCACCATCTTGTAGGCTGCTACCATCCCCCCAAAAATGGAAATCGAGTGCTAACAAAAGGCAACAACAACAACACGTAGCTTTATTTGCATGACAATAAATCCTTACAGTACTGCAAAGCATTGCAACATAACAAAATGAAATTACAATAGTATAATAAAGAAAGGGAAAGTACAATTGAAATACATCAGTCTGGATTGATAATTTGATTATTGCAGAAATTTAAGCATGAAAGAATGAATTTCAATAAAATTGCGAGACGTCAAGCAGTGCCCCGAATACTTGACGCCATTTTGATTTCTGTTCACTCTTCCCGCCAAATTTTAAATTTGGCGCACGGGCTGAAATTTCAGTCTGGGCTGTCATCCCGGGCTGAAATTCGTCATGTAATCGCAACGAAATTCCAGCCCGTCTTACCGGGTGAAATTTCAGCCCGAATGAAATGAGCCATGTTATCGAACCCTAATACACGAATACACAAAAAAAAACCGGGTGAGTCTTCCAATTTGGGATGTAAAATTGTTTACCGGTAGTCTTGAAACATATTTCTGTGGTGTGTATTTACTGTGGAACAATGTTCATAATTTCTATCGCCTCATGTACATGTTTCTAAATTGTTAACATATACAATTATTTTATTCTTAAAATTACCAAAATCTGGCCTGACCGCCTTGTCGTAGCCCTCGAAAAACTTTGTACGGTCATCCTTATTGCAAGATATCCTGTGTGAAGAAATACAAAAGCAAATAAAGGGGATCGATAGTTTGTGAGCCAACTGCAGTACTAGGTCGGAGATGAAGTGAAACAATTATAGTACTTCTTTTTTCACATTTATTTCATCACATCACATTCACATCACATTACATTTACAGAAAGAGATTAATTTTCAAAGTAAAAAACAAAGGATTACTTTATTTCGGTAAAGTCAAATTAACATAATGAGTACGGTCAGGAGCTTATTACCCCTCTGCTTTCTGAGCGGTAACAAACTACATGTAGCGGTACGTATAAAAGCAAAAGGCAAATGAGACAGTTTAATGTTTATAGGATGGTTGTTGAAAAGCACGTTAAGTTTTCTAATTAAGGGATCTTAACATCTAACAAGAAGGGAATAAAGATGCAGTTGTTTATTAAACATCTCAGGCTTTAGTCCTTGTATTATTGCTGGCATGGGTTTAGATTGATCGTTTCTATAGCACTAGTGTTGCACTTACAATACTTACAATTCGGGGTAAATCAGCATAAAAGCAATAAGAAGACTTGAAGCAGCTTTCATATCTTTGCTAAAAAAAAACATTAAGGAAACAAAATATAACAGGATGTAAACATCCTATTATTACTCAGCATGGTCTCCCACTATGCCGGTTTTTAAAGGGGCATTGTCACGCAGATTTTGCTGTGTTTTGGTCAAAATACACTAAATATATGACAAAGTGCCTTTGCTCAAACATAAAATTGCTTTTAGAACACCAAGAAGATAATATCAAGTGATTTCTTCAAGGAAGAACAAACCATAATAAGTTTTTCTGCGATTTTTCCACGACTCTTGGGAAAAACTTGAACTGAATTGGCAAGTTGTAATCCATTTCCATCCTGGCCATCCGCAGCCAAAGATAACGAATACTAGTTTCTGTGTGCTGGTAGAGTACTACCAAATTCTACTGTATTTGTATTTGTTAGTATTTGTATACTACTGTATTTGTTAACAAAACTGGACCATTATTTTAAGGTTTCCATTGAAACAAATATGTTTTTTGGTTTTTCAAAACGATACCTAAAAATAGGTAACAGTGTCCCTTTAAACAAAAAACTGAATGGAATTAATTGCTCAGTGAGTAAATCGTAAAAGACGTCCTAGTAAAAACACTGAAAACACAACGGTATCAAAGATCGTTAGTATTAGGTACTTAATTATATGGTTAGGAATTTGGCGTACATCAAAGTGCACTACAAACGAAACGATTGTGCGTATAGAAACAAATCGTAATCAGTCAACATCCAGAAGAGTGCGATAAGTGCTAAATCGTAGAATAGTATAATCGTATATTTTAACTTCAATTCTTCCGATTTTTCTAATTCTTCTTTTCTCTGTTAACTTTCTGCGATTCTCCGATTGTACTATTCTCCGATTTTACGATTCCCTTATTTGATTATTCTTCGATTAGCAACAATCGCACTGCTCTCTCAACATCTACAACGTTTTTGTTTTGTTTGTCGTTTTCGCCATTCTCGGCATGCCATGTTTTCATTCATTTTTCAAACCGGTATTCCGGGACCATGGATAGAATATATTTTTAGCAACTCACAGCTACAAAAAAACATTCGGTGGACTGAAGATATATTCAGTATGTGGCACAAATTTCCGGCCAAGCACGATTAACTATGTAAATCCATCTAAGTGCATGAAGAATTCAAATCCTCGACACACGTAAACATATTTTGTTTAATGTTTAGGTCCATGCCACTGATACTTTGCTTATCGTTTAAAAAAGTGTTGTTTTAAAACATGTAAGGCATCTTGCAACTATGAAACTCGTAATTAATAGAACCAACATTAAACAAAAAGGTGTGATATATTTTCTATTGATTGCCCTCGGGGCTATGGTTTGTTTATATTTCAACATAATGCTTGTTATCAAACCATTCGCTGTTATTACTTTCAAGATATACACATAGTTAATAGAATAAACTGGTTATGAAGCTCAACAAATTTCAAAAAGAGTGGACAAAGCTGCTTTAATTGTTTTATGTTGAACGAACCGTGACCCTGCACATTGTTTTGTTTAACGTGGAGCCCAAATGTTTCTGCTGGTCAGTTTCTCATATGCATTTCAATACCTTTTGTGTTTTGTGCAGGGTCAAGGCAAACGAACAAAAGAAATGGAGAACAAAAACATATAGTAAAGGACTGACTGAGTTTCATAACAAGTTTGTTCTATTTTAGACTTAACCTCACCGTTATGTGAAGAAAAAACTCTAACAAGGTTGATTCTTCTTACGTTATGCAGCAAAACGAAGCTCATTGGACGAATGACAGTTAGTTATGTGAGTTAGTTATATATAATTGTCAATTTGTATAGCTGACAAACGGCTGAAAAGTTGAAGACACATAACGTGACTAAGATTTGATTCTCACAGGAAGGAGGTTAAAACGCCACAGAACTTGAGCTTCCTGTTGTTTTTTTGGAGGTCACTGAGAGAGTGGGAAAATAATAAACTGACATTGTTATTTAATGTTGTGATTTGAAAACAACACCGCAATCACAAAGACATTAATGATTAAGTTGAAAACATAGTCTATTTTGTGATACGCAATACCTAGAACACTTACACATCAATTTAAGAGCAAGACAAACAGTATGCAAAACACCCATTTTCACTTACATGTGCATCGCAGCTCTGCGTGACTGAAGGGCGAATACATACATAGCCTGTAAGAAGCAATTATACACGGATTTAAAACTTAAGGTATGAGCCGTTACAAAAAGTGCGTGTATTACAGTAATTTAAGGTACACACGAAATTAAACACTGAACTCACCCGAATGCCAACAGAGACGAAAAACCCGCTAGAACACACAACTGACTGACTTCCCTTTGATGTGTAGAACTACCGAATAGGTTACTAATTGAATAATTAACCTCACCTCTAGCATTTGATCGCTGTCATTGACACTTAGCTTTCTAAACGTTTACCGCGATTCACAACAATTGATCCGATTTGAACTTTCAAAGCACGAGGCATGCGTTCCTCAAAACTCTCGAGACCGGCCAAATGGTGCACGTCAAATGGCGGTGTAGGTCTAAGCCCGAAAACAATTAAGCCGTCTTATTTCGTGAACTTTAATTAGTATTGGATCACTATTGGGCCCGGAAAGGTCTAGCACACAAGCCAGGCACGCGTTATCGCTGCGGGGTAACAGTGGGCTGTTAGAGAAGTCAGAAGTCAATAACAATTAAATAAAGACCCTGTTATCAATCATCTCAATTACGAATGCATTACAGACTACAAGAGGCGTGTTCAGCTTCTCAGAAAAGCACAGGATTAACAAGTTGAAATTAACACAATCAGATTATTTTTAGCGACCAGTCATATGCATACATTTAATCTCGCTCAATCGGTCAGGTTGTCTGTGACGACGAAATTAAAAGATGTAGATTGTTAGAGAAGGCAATAGTCCGTCAGCTATAACAATTAAATAAAGACCACGTTATCAATCAACTCAACGACGGTTACATTGCAGACTCCAAAAGGCATGTTCAGCTTCTCTGAAAAGCACAGGATTGACGGGATTAACAAGTTGAAATTAGTACATATTAGTTTTAGCGATATTTGCATATATGTCGGTAATCTCGCTTGCTTGGGAGAGGTTGTTTCTGACAACTAAATTATGTTGGTAATATTTAGATGTTCATTCAACTAATGAAAAATTATGTGCAGCCTTTTGTAACCTCCTGCACATACATCCTTACGACCTTTGGACTTGCCGTGCATTGTATCCCTGCGGCAGCTTTCATATATTCTCCTGTAAAGGTCATGTAATCATAGATAATACGCTGGAAGTAGTCCCTCTTTTCTCTCAGGGGCCTGGTGGCCGAAGTTTAGAGTTGCTCCCCCCCCCCCCCCCCCCCCCCCACCCCTCCCCGGCTAAACAGCGTTAATAAAGCATAGTTCGTATTCGAACGACCTATTAATGATCGCCGAGGATCGTTTATGCGTGTTTCCGTATGAATGCCGATTGTTTTATCAATTACTCGGCAATCGCGAAATTTCGGTGGTGGTGGAGATTTCTTTTTCTCTGATTTCCAGACCTAACCGTTAACCCAAAATACAAAAACCACCACCCATTTTCAGACCAGAAGGCAAAACACTTCGAAAACCACACCCATTTGGGCCGCACATACCTCCAACACCCCCACCCCCCTCCCCCGCAATGTCCTTATTATTATTATTATTATTATTATTATTATTATTATTATTATTATTATTAAAATTTATCTAGGTAGTAATTGTATATGAGTTACTTCCCACGCCCTGAAAAAAAAAACTATCAGAAACAATTACGAATAATGAATTGTTGTTTAGTCCATATTTAACAAGAATCGAGCTATATCTATATTAATCACAACCTGTGCAAATCTACAAAGTTTTACCTATTAAAATGTATATACACCAAATTGAAGAAACGTTGACGCGTGAAAATCATAAACCCTGAACTTAACGATGAGACCGTATGGGAATCTGGGTAGGCAGCTTTGGCAAGCTAGTAATATTCCATTTCTTGATAATCAATATGTTTTCTTTGTTTGAGACATTTTAGAGCATGATTTATGCATCCTGTGTTAATAAAATGTGTATTCTGTGACAGACGAAGATTAATTTTTCCAACTTCCCAGTAAACCTTTAGGTCGCATCGTTCATAATTTATGCTTTTCATCCGACAACGTTTCTTCAATTTGGTGTATTTAATTTTGCATTTACGTCAGCAACAAGTTGATAATACCACTTGGGCGCTAGTGCCCATCAACTTGATCGGTTTAATTTCCTTGTGGGAGCTTGGATTATTTGCTCCAAAATGCTCTCGAAAGCATAAGCCATGTGTGATATCTTGCCAAAGAAACACAGAAGTTTTTTTTTTTTTTTGATGAATGAAAATATGTCTGCTATAATGACATATAAACATACGTTTTCCATGGCTTTGTTTGACCTTGTTTAAACAGTCACCCTATACTATCTTTACATGATTCAGGGGAATGCCGTTAACTTGAAAATAAAGTTCCTTTGAAGGCTTACTGCTATCACTTATGAATATAGTCAAGTTAAGGTTACCGTGTACCTTCAGATCGAAAATTTATTGAATTTTTTTTTTTTGGCGTCAAAATAAAGTTTACAGAATGAACTTTCATCCAAAAAAATTGACGGAGAAATGATGGTATAACTTTTGTGGGCGGAGTTTGTTTATGAAGCGATATGTTTTTCTAAGCGCTGTTTTCTCAAAGTTAATTTTTCTCTTGTAGGGGACACTTTAAAGAGCTACAACTCAAAGGGAATTTGTTCGATTTTCCTCAAATTTGGACAGAAGCTAGGCTAACATATAATCAACAAAAACATTTCGGCGAATTTCTTATTTCCGAAAACGTTTTCATCAAGAGCCATTTCCGTGCGATCACTCCAATTTTTTTTCTCCATTTTTTCGAAAATACTCTGTAACTTTTCACTGCAATTGAATATGGGAAATCAATCCCTTTTTCGAAAATATTCTGTAACTTTTCACTGCAATTGAATATGGGAAATCGCCGACACGTTTTTTTTAGCGCTTCGTGTCCGGAAATCCGAGAACAAATCAAATTAGCAAAATACAATAATCGCTTTGAGTTATAGCGTTGATTCGGACGTTCGAATTTAGACGTCGTAAAAAATTCGACAATTCATTTTATTACCAAATGGTTTCCATATTTAGATAGCCAGCTCTACATAATTGTATAAGCTTTTATTTGATATCTGGGTTTAGGTATATTAAGTGTAATCTTAAGACGCTAGAGCTGTTATACTGGAGACACCCCCGAAGGTACATGGTAACCTTAAAAAAAAAAAACATCTGGCAGTTCATTAACTGAGTTCAAGTGTTTTGCCAGTTATTTCTGGGCTTCTAAGTTTTGAGTTACGAAAGCACTCAAAATCTTAGGGCGCTTGCATTTTTTTTTTCCTTACTGGCCTGCTGGTCTGGACAATTCGTCAATAATATGCACGCCTTTTTATAAATTGGCCTCATATGGAATGCATTCTGTTTATGAACTGACTGGTCTGGCCGGCCAGTTCTAAAAAATGGCTAGCACCCTGAGATAAATTCTAGTAATAGGTCCAATAGAAAATATTATAGACAATAAATGCCAGCGGAAATAGAAAACGAGAAATGCTGTCAATTGCATTGGACATTTTCTCCGTGGTTTTTGTTTTCACGCTGTCATCCACAGTACCATCTTCCAACACTGTCTTGTTAGCCTTAGTCGCGTTGTCAGTCATTTCAAGGTCGTCATCAACTGCGATATTTGAATTCCCGTTCTCGGCATGTTTAGATTTGGACAAGCTTATGTTACTTTTCCAGCCAATGGCTGATTTGAGAGATGAGTAGACTCTTACCGGCAGAGGATTGTCATGGTTCTGAAATGAAAACAATACCGTGAAAATCATGATATTTGCTATTGTGTTGTCAAAGCCTTTAGTCAGAATATATAAATAGATAATTTCTATAGTAAATCGGAACAAATCGATCACGTAAAATATAATTTCGTTACGTTATTTGAAGCTTTTTGCAAAGTAAGTGGGAAATCTAAATAATAAATGCTGCAATTTACCTTTGAAATGATGATTGAAACGATCAGGTATCGAGTTTTAAAAATGACGGGGGTGCTCGTCGGAAATTTTAGAAAAACACCCTAAAAGGTACCAGAATCTTGTTTGATGGGCGTGGCTCAAAATAATTTTCACCTCTAAGATGTCATATGGTGTCATATTTTTTCGGCTTAATACCCTAAAAGGTACCGCGATAATTCTAACGTTTGGTCATTTTAGATTTTAGTGCCCTAAGCGGTACCAATATACAAATTTTGACCCCTAAAAGGTACGACGAGCACCCGGCGTCATTTATATATAGGAGTTCCCCACCCGGGCATGACGGAAGCATAATATATAGTGTACTACGAAGCATAATATATAGTGTACCACAAATGTAACATTTGTTGTTAATTACGTCTTTCTTATGACTTATATATTATAGCGCTCCGAGATTGTTCGTTAAAGCAAACCGATTTAATCATAGCGAAATGCACCACCTAAAAAGATCAAAATAAATCGCAATAAACTAAGCTTTTTTAATCAACATAGTTTTCAGGATGACTTCTTAACCCTATTCGGCCTGGGCTTTTTTTGAGTTCCTGAGCCTGGGGGGGGGAGGGGGGGGGGCACATTTTACCCCCCCTTCGTAACTTCAAGAACATTAAGGCTATGACAATGAAACCTAGAGGGTACATAGTACGTCCCAAAACTGTCTCCTTTGCGGTCCGCACAATGGAACGATGACGTCATATGACGTAGTTATTAGGTAATTAGTTATACGGCCGCCATCTTGGATCCGCCATCTTGGATTTCTGAATTTTTTTAAAGCCTCTTAAAAACCGTCCAAATTGACGCAAAATTAATCAAAACCAATAAATAAACGCTAAATGAGGTAAAAATACTAAAGTTATACCAATAAACATTGTTTTTCTTCATTCAAAGGTATAAATATGCAAATTTCCAAAAACATGGCTGTCAAAATCTTGTTGCCATGGAAACGTCAAATCACGTGATCAAAAAATTGTCATATGAAATTGTTGCCAGATGAATTTTAGGAAAAGTCACAAAGTTTGATGGCGTTTGAATACATATTAAAGAAGTTATGAATGTTGAAAGTTAGCGAGGGCACTTTGTTCCCTCCCCCCCCCCCCCCCCCCCCCCCCCAGGCCGAATATAGGGTTAACTGACAATCATTCGCAAGAAGGAAACAAAAGTTAAGGGAAGTTTCTAAATAGTAGGAATATAGTTACCTTGCATTTGATCTTCTCCTTTTTAGAAACTTGTAGTAAAACGTACACGATCATGCATTCGATCAAGGACAGAAACACGAAGCTGAATGCGACCAGTAGATACCAGTCCAAAGCCTTTGGGTAGCTGACTTTAGGCAAGTTTCCGTTTAGAGATCCAAGAAGGAACATGATTGTCAAGATGGTTGTAATCCCCAGAGCCATTCTGTTGCCGATATCATCTCTTTCCATGAAAAAGACGATCCAGCTGAGCATTACCACGAAAATAGTTGGAAAGTAGATTTGGATTAAGTAATATCCAATACGTCGTTGAAACAAAAACGTGACTGTTATAGTTGAAAAGTTACCTAAAGGAAGAATATTAAAAGTGAGATGATCGATCGTTTTCTGATGTAAATAATGAATGATCGCTTTGTAAATCAAAGGGGCTCTAACAGATATCTCGTGAATACGAAACAACTTAAGGTTAACTTTAGTTTTTCTTGATGCTTACAAATAAGTAAACATCTTAGCGAGACATAAACATGCATTGTTTGAAACAAGACATAACGTAGTTAAATTCGAGAAGTTAAGACACGCGCGAGAATCCACGCTTTAGGCGCTTCATGCTTTTGCGAGCAGCGGGCAGCGATTTGAGCGGATAAGCCTAATGACAAAGAAAAAAAAACAGAAAAATTGTAAATGTTTATTTGCCATTTTAATTTCATTTGCAGTTTACAAATAAGCGTACACGGGTTACAAATAAGAAACATCTTAGCGTAAAAAATATGCATTGTCTGAAGAGAGCCATTACTTAATATTATATTCGCTTGCAACGCGCGAGAATCCACGCTTTTGGCGCTTCACGTCTTTGCGAGCAGTGAGAAGCGATTCGAGCGAATAAGCCTAAAACAAAGAGCAAAAAAAAAAAACAGTAAAATAATAATGTTAGCTTGCCATTTTAATTCCATTTGCAGTTTGCAAATAGTCCTATTCGGTTTACAAATTTAAAAAAACTTCTTAGCGCGACATTGTCTGAAACGAGACATTATGTAATACCCTGGGGGTTTACAAGTTAAAGGGGCTATGTTGCAAGGCGAGTCTGCGCAATGAGTTCCTATCATGTGACGTCACCTGACGTCTCACATGTCAAATTTCTATTGTTCCTTCCCGGATCGCGGCAAGTTTTATCGCGCTTGCCCTCGTGTCGAACCACGCGAGGTAAACAAACACACGATCGATCTCGCTTTTAAATTCCTCCCCAACTTCCACCACCACCAATCGCAGAAATAATTTAACAAAAATCTAGCCAAGTAAATACTCTAACTGATTTGTAAACTTGAGATCTATCCTTCCACGCAATACGACGGGATGGAACGGATTGCAGCGAATTCGATAGTAATGGCCGCCAACTTGATAAAAAGCAACCGGACGTTTTTCAAGTTGTTAGTACCCAGTACTCACCCGCCATCCTCGCGACATAGCCCCTTTAACAAGTTTACGACTGAGGGACAAGTTTACGATTGAGGGACATCGAGTGAAAATTTGTATATTGTTCCTGTATACTATATCTCTTTAAACACGCTTGCGTTTTCACGAGATAAAAAGCGACATCGAGCTTTAAATTTTGAATCCGTTGGATGACGAAAACTCATAGTAACCCCACAATAATAACAATAATCGATATTTATGCAGACTGCTATCAATGGAGACCAATGGCCACCATTAATGGCGAATGGATAACGGAATATGCATGCGTGAAAGTCGGAAACAAAATATGCTGATGGCACCTAATGAATGATCAATTAATTTAATTGAAAGATTAATTAATTGATTGATGAGTCCATGTATGCATGCAAGTTTGAATGACAGATGGATTGATGAAAAATGAATAAATGTATGAATAGATTTGATAAACGAATGAATATATGAATGCATACATGAATGGATGGATAAATAGATGGACGAAGAATGAATAAAAAATGAATGAATTGATGAACGGATAGATAAGATATGTAATTGTACAGCGACTAAGTATTAGTCCAGAGGAAAGGAGGATTTTTCAGGTATCCCATGATGCAACGCGAATAAACTATATTATCAACTGAAAATTGCGTGACCAGTCATTTGCCATGGAGTTGCTCGAAGCGAGCGCATCGTCCACTGCGTATATTTTAGCAGTTAAACATATATCACATCGTCCACTCTGGCTTGTTGTAGGTTCCTAACGGTATTTAGTACATGTTTGCTTCCCCAAAAAGTAAAGAGAGTGGCGACTTTGTCTATTTCTGAACACGGACAAATTGAAAGACATCGATGACAATTTAGACTTCGATTTCCGGATTTCCGGTAGATGAAAAAATATTGCCATCTTCCATATCACTTGTAAAAACATCAACATCAAGCGATTTATTAGCTTCGAAGCGAAGGAAAGTGTCAAACGATCATATGATTTGACCAAACTCATAAAAGGAAACTGCAATTGCACTTAATACGATTTTTCCTTCGACTATAAAAATCTAAACAAAGAATCTACGCGATCGAAGAGAATTTTCAACAACGCTTTGGCGCCGATTTTAACCAAAATTCAACGGTCATAAATTCCTACAAAACCTGGGGACTTAAGGGGACCTTGTACTGCATTTAAAAGAGTCACTCTCCGGGCACTATCAGGCGTAATTATATGCTAATGTCCCCAGGATTAAAATCGAAACACGGCAAAACAGATCAAGGGTTAAAACACAACAAAGAAACGAAGCGGATCAGCCATGCATGCCACTCGAAACAAAGACAAAAATATTGCGATACATAGACAAACAGGCTCGGATCAAATGATATCTAAGTAAACTTTAATGTATATAGAAACCAAATAACGATTTGATTCACCTTTTATCTCGTTGGAAACGAAGAAAACGTCTCGCGAAGATCAGTAAAATTTTACCATGTGTACTCGCCATCGCAGGAAATTTGACACATCAGGATCGATAATTATGCGCTAGGCGTCATGGGATACCTGAAAAATCCTCTTTTGTCCAGAGGAAATGGTTCTGCTATATCACGTATTTACTAACCTACACTGAAGACATCTATATCTGATGTTAATTCGGCACCTTTGTAATCAAACTGAGCCATTTCTTTGTTTCCAACCACAACTTCTCCTGGAATCCACTCGTAGACAATGTCTCTAGTGGAGTAAGCGTCTGTGTAATATATATTTAGTATATTTTAATTAATATGTTGTATTTTAAAGTTGTATTATATTTTAAGATTTGTTATTGCGTCGACGAAGGAGACGCTTCCTAATCTTGTCGGCTAGGCGGAACGAATCGAGAAAAGTGTCGGTACCAAATCTGCGCCATCTTGAAACGTCACAATAGTATCCAGCATGCTAAGCGCGTCGTCGTCTAGGCGGAACGAATCGAGAAAAGTGTCGGTACCAAATCTGCACCATCTTGAAACGTCACAATAGTATCCAGCATTTCCAGCGCGTGGAAATCAGGCACAATCCATTCAATCCTGGGGAGCTGAGTGCTCCGAAATGTCAAATGTAAATAACCTATTTGTCTTGCTCCGAAATGTCAAATTTAAATAACCTATTTGTCTTGATTTAATTTCGGACATTTTCCCGATTTTGAAATCGTACGGTACGGCTCAATAAGTACACAGTGGAAATGGACGAAGGTTCTTCTTCGGACCAAGTTAGTTGTTGGGTCTCTTTGGAATCAAACAAGACGTTATTGGATTTTCCTCCCTTCTAGCACCGTTCGGGTATGTTTTGAATGCTCTAACTTTATTTTTCTGTGGTTCTTTTGCCTGATTTGGAAAGCTTTCACCTAAATACCGACGTCGCTTCTTCGCGATGTTCTATGGAGCGATTCGCTGTATGTCTTGCCGGCCGCGCCAGGCGAACGCTTGCCCATCTAAGAATTCAACTGAATCGTCCTTTGTCTCATTGCAAGGATTAATATTCGCTTGAGAGAGAGCAATGAAAATTTCTGGACTTCATTCAAAACAGATCAAAATAACTACAGTACTGCAGCTAATACTGTTCGCGTACGTGACCTACATGTAGCTTGACCTTGAGATCGCTTGCGTGTTTATATTATAAATTACGTGACAGCATTGAAAGCACACTACTTTCGTAGAAGAGAGAAAACTATGACAACTTTTGGGTTGATTTCACAGCGATCAGCCCCGGAGAAGAACCTTTGTCCATGCCCAACTGATTAAACATATGCTGAATGCAACTTCCGGACATTGAGATATCTACATTTATTTAGTCGGTAAAATCCTTGCGGATATCACACCGAGTACTGAGGCGCATCATTTCAGAATCGGAGAAATATAAACCGAAATGAAATCAAGACAAATATACTATTTATGTCGGAAAAATCTGAGACCTTTCGGAGTACACAGCGCGGCAGAATTGAAGGATTTTCCACGGCGATAGCGTGAATTTGTTTGACGTCGGTCCGACGTTTTTGCCTGCGTGACATATCTCATGACATAGCCCCTTTCAACAGTGGCTGAAACTGAGGTACTACGTAGGTCAAGACGAGGTGCTACGGTATAAGGAGACGCACTATAATCTATGATTACTACTAGTTATATTTTATTGCGTCGACGAAGGAGACGCTTCCTAATCTTGTCGGCTAGGCGGAACGAATCGAGAAAAGTGTCGGTACCAAATCTGCGCCATCTTGAAACGTCTTGATACTAGCAGCACTATCTAATAATTGAGCGTTATGAATAAAATTTGTTTGTCTCCGCAGACAAACCCAATGTTGTATAGTTTTTTTTTATTCGCTTGAGAGAGAGCAATGAAAATTTCTGGACTTCATTCAAAACAGATCAAAATAACTACTGCAGCTAATACTGTTTGCGTGCGTGACCTACATGTAGCTTGACCTTGAGATCGCTTGCGCGTGTTATTATAAATTACGTTACAGCATTGAAAGCACACTACTTTCGTAGAAGAGAGGAAAATATGACGACTTTTGGGTTGATTTCACAGTAATCAGCCCCGGAGAAGAATCTTCGTCCATGCTTAACTGATTAAACATATGCTGAATACAACTTCTAGACGTTGAGATACTGACATGTACTGAGGCGTATCATTTCAGAGTCGGAGAAATATAAACCGAAATGAAATCAAGACAAATATACCATATATGTTGGAAAAATCTGAGACCTTTCGGAGTACACAGCACAGCATAATTGAAGGATTTTTGCCCGATTCCACGGCGATAGCGTGAATTTGTTTACCGTCCGCCCGACGTTTTTGCCTGCGTGACATATCTCGTGACATAGCCCCTGAAACTGAGGTACTACGTAGGTCAAGACGAGGTGCCACGGGATAAGGAGACGCACTATAATCTATGATTACTACTAGTTATATTTGTTATTTTATTACTGTATTAGTATTTTAGTCGTTTTTAGAGTGTTTATTCGAAGGTCAGACGTTTATTAGCCACGCTATTACGTGCTACCCTCATTAAATAAATATATGACTATTACCTAGGCTACTTACAGCTTCCAAACTTGAGATTACACGTCTGGGAGTCCAGGGGAAAGTGTTGCAAGTTCATAACACAAGAGGCAAGCAAAGTGACCCTATGATCAAAAAAGTGTAATTGACATTTTTTTTTTAATCTTCAGGAGTTGAAGAGTGTTGTCTTAGAAGCAAATATGCCATTCCAAGGGTATCAGTCAAAGTAAAAGTAATGCAATTTCATCCTTACAAGAAGACGCGTAGGGGTAGATACTAATAAACATCTGTCATGTAAATTACTGACATTAGATCGCGTCCGTCGCTCAACATGCGAACACATGCGCGTACGACGTGTTTGGTTTTTGTCTTATCATTTAAAATATTCAAAATGGAAAGAGAAAGCTTTAAATCATTCTCAGAAGCCGCTATAGTGGGAAAAGAAGAGCTTTAAGCGATGAAATCTTGCTTGGAGGAACTTCGTACGTTTTTATCAATGCGGTGCGATATTTCTTCTTGGCTGAAATCAGAACCGAAGAAGCGGAGTTTTAAAGAATTTTCCAGCAGCTGAGGGACATAACGGGTAAAACAAATTACATTTTTCTATGGGAATTTATGCATGTTGATATCAATTTGTGATTGACTTTTTCTTTGTGCTTTCGTTAGTTTTGGAGTAATGTTTATAAAACGTGTTCAAATTAAGTCGGATTGACATCTTGAATTTCACCATGTCCTCAGCGAGACAGCTCCTCGATGCGCAAAGGAGGATATTACCATCTTCCCGGCATGCATTGCGTTAATTTATGCAATAAAATGGGGCCAACTGGAAGGGTTAGTGGCTAAATATGCCATAATTCAAAGTGATTTTTGTCGAAAACTTTGTCGAAAATGGCAAGTTGTTCAAAGAAAATCGTGTTAAGTGATGTTTTTATGAATCGTTGAATCTGGTTTTATTTTTTGGCGATATTGCGTTACGCCGGGTTGTTCGTTCTTTTGTTTGTGACCTATCTTACGTGAATTCGATCTCCTGTATTTAACAGTCTGCTTTGAAATTGCTGAATCACTTTGACAACAAAGCGTCCTTGGCATAATATTATGATAATTTAGTACATTTGTAGTTACTGCGAGATTTCAACGGATTTAAGCCGTTGGAATTTTCGTAATTTGGAAGCGAAACTCGACTTTCGCTTATGCGCGCATCATTTTACAGTCTGCTCCTCGGAGTATAAAAGTACTCATTAAAGGTCTTAAAGTAACCAGCGAAAGTTGAAGTAAAAAATAAGATGAAGTAAAGCTAAATGATTAGTACTCGTGCCATAAAAAGGTCAGAAAATAGCGAGAAAGGCGACGGTTGATTTTGAACTAAAAATATAAACACAGCAGGACAGTCGTGTGCTGAGTAGACCTAGTTGAGTTTAAATTGAGTAGCTGTGGTTTTATAATTTTGTCAGCGGGAAATATTTCACAGGCTCTGTTCGCGCGTGTTAGATTCAATAGGTCAAGTTAAGCAAACACGGATATTTCTTTTAATTTTAGCCGGCATTGTTTTCGAATCGCGAAAAGCTAAGGTTTATTGATTCCACGAATGTATGAAGAGATTTCACGCGTCTACCACATGATGCCAATCGAAAATGCGAGGGTTTCGGCCCGTCTGAGAAGCGGCCTTGAGAAAAAAAAATGTAGAATATATAACCTGAAACAGAAGATATCCTGTAAAAGCGAATAGAATACTAAATAGGTAAAAGTATATTTCTTTTGAAAGGTTTCCGCTTCGACCAACTGACTTCCAACCTCAACGGCGTCTGTGTAAAATGAGCTGCTTGCGGGTCGCCGCCGTTTAATAATATAGTTTGCTTGAAGTGCATGCCGAGAAGATGGTAATATCCTCCTTTTCGATGCGCTAATGGTACGCTTTTTGCTTAAACATAAATTAAACTAACGGATATTTGAATAAAGTTTTTCAACAGAAGATTTTGTTGTCCATTTTTTTATTTGTTCATTCATTACTTAGGTTGGAAAGCGATTTTATGTAAACAAAACAAGGCTTGGATTTTATAGTTCTAACTTCTCGCGTTACCTATTTTGCAATTTTGTTTTTCAAATAAATTTTTCGGGCAATTTTCGATACGCAACTGGCGTATTTTATTCGGAAATTAGTCATACTGTCTAGTTATTCTAGACCAAGAAAAAGTTGTTTTTTGTGAGCTTTTGTGCAGTCTAAATGTACTGCACAGACGGTCGAGTAATACTTTTTTAAGAATTGCTAAAATTGAAACATAGCCCGATCGTCAATCTTAATTCTAAATTATCTTGTGCTTCTGCTTCCGACATTTCACCTAAATAAAGCTTATCATCATCGTTTCTGTTCAGAGAGCTCCGCTGTTAGGCTAAGCCTATGTACATTGTATATACATTACGCGGTTTATTGGGGAAAATCTTGCAGCTATTTGTTGCATAAAGTTGGTTACTTAGCTCGTTAAAGTAGCTCCTTATACGAGAGATAGAAACAACTTTATTATTTATACAGGGTAACCCATTCAATTCGAAAGTTGGTAGCCACAGGGGCCCTGTTGATCCTAAATAATTCCTCCGATAATGACTATCGTACAAAGCTTTGCAGAAAAGCCATACTAAATGTTTTAAATGTTTTACTTTTTTTTCTTGCCTTTTATTTTACTGTATGAACCTTATGAATGTTTCTACGGTTTCGCTCAGCAAGAAAATTGCTCTATCCGCGGCAAACAATACACCAACTATCTATTCCATTAAGAGATAGAAATGCATATAAATGAGTGGGTTTTTCAGAGTAGACTATAATGACTATAAGTGCAACAGAAGTTGCGAAGATTATCGCGGTTTTGCCCATGCATACCAGGCCAGGGTTTAGCCTTGCTCGCGCTAAGAAATGGTTGTTGGAAATCTTTACATGTCAAAAAGGTCGTCTTGCTTGCCAAATCGCGAACTTAAATTAGACCTTTAATCTAGAGTACGGTCCTAGGCCTAAGGCACAGTTCTCTTCCTTTACAGACCAACCTAGGACGGTAAATACTGATAGCGGAGCACTCGCAGGCCGAAGGCCCGCTGCGTAGCCCCATACTCATAGAACCTATGCCCGTCATTTTTCATGGTCATGGCTAGCGGAATGTTTCGCGCGCGCGCGTCTGCAACATGTGTGTCGCGCAAGGGTAGCTCGCGGGCGCGTATGACGTCGCAAAGCACGCGCATATGATGCCACATAACATCCGGGATCTTAGCAATTTTGAAACCAAAGCGAGGCTTTGTTTTTCGCGCGCTTCCCGCGGCTACAAACAGGGAAATTCGCAAACGCTTGCCTCCACCAACACAACTCGCCCTCGTCACTGGAAAAACCACGGAGAAAGACAAACAAGACACGCCAATTCCTGAAGCAAAGAAAACGGACCGTGAAACTCGCGAACGTTCTGAATCTGACGGCGAACAACCTTTGCGGAAGAGGAAAAACACTGGACATCGGACAAACATACAGAAACAGGAAATCAAGTAACTGTTAAGCTTATGTAATTTTATCAGAAGAATTTTCTCCAAGGTTTTGCATTCAGATCTAAATTTACAACTTTGAATATCTGTGGTTTTGGCAATGAAGCCAAACAACGCTCTGTTTTTGATTTTGCGAAAAATTCCCGTTCTGATTTTATTTGTTTTATTAAAACAAGAAACTATAGCGACAAGACAAAATGCGATAAATTCTCTGACAGCTAAATGGCGCGGTAAAAGTTTCTGGTCGCCCGCTCTTGGTAAACAAGACGGCGTTGCCATTCTTGTCGCTGAAAATACTGATTTCAAATGTTTATAATGGAAAAAAAAATATTCTTCTGGTAGAATTGTTGGTGCTTTTACAACTGAACTCGACGACACGAAAATTAATTTGTTTAATAAGTTTACTTATGCACCCACGAATCCAAGTGAACGTAAATGATTTTATGATACAATTCATTAATATTTTTTTCCGAACTCTTTTAAAATTATTGCTGGCGATTTTAACTGCATTGAAAACGTTTCTGATAAGTTTGACCGGAAATCCTACAATTTCCACGGATTTGCATGAAAGATCTACACAGTGCACGGCCGACTGAAAAATACAATGCACATGGTTTAATGCGGATATTAAAACTATCGGTACACGTTTGGATAATTTTATTATTGCTCAGGACTTGTATGATTCCTTTCTAAAATGTGATATTTTGCCTTGCGTTTTCTCCGATCATGATTCTGTTGATTAAAGCCCCAATTTGCATAATGCATTTTCCCGTGTAACAGGACTTTGGAGGCTAAATTTATAATTTAATATTTGTGATATGATCTCAGAAATTATTAAATAACATGTATTGTACCGGAAAGCATTTACTTCCATTCAAGCTTTGTGGGATTTTCTTAAAGAATCTATAAAATTAGTTGCAAAAGATTTTCGTCGAAGTAAACAACGAATATTAAATCGCGATAAGGCCACGCAACTATAAATTCTTTGATCGAAGCTAAACGGGCTCTTAACTTATTGAAGAAATTCGGGCCATCAATTTATCCCAAATGAGAGGAAGCCAAATTCGTAGCAGAGTTAAATGGCTTGAAGAAGGTGAAAAACCTACCAAATTCTTTTTTACACTCGAAGCAACACGTGCTCAGAAAAATACTGTTCAATCTCGCCGGCGTTGAAGTCTTTTCACAAGACTGAAGCTCATTTCGATTTTTACCGTAATTTGTACTCGCAAGAACCTGTTAATTTAACAGTCGAAACCGAATTTTTGAACAAACTTGAAAACAGATTAAGTGAGAGCGAAATTTTATCCTGCGAATGATTTTTATCTTTGGCTGAAATTACCCACGCAATTCGTGGACTGTCTTCAGGGAAAATCCCCGGTTCAGACGGATTACCTCAAGAATTTTACGTTAAATTCTGGGATCTTTTAGGCCTTAATCTGATCGAAATTATAAGTTAAGTTTGGAAAATAATTCTTTCAGTGATTCAATGCTCCAAGGAAACGTGACTAGATTTCTTTACAAGAAAGATGATAAGAAAAACCTCAAAAATTGGTGGCCCGGCCATTTCGCTACTAAATGTTGATTATAAAATGTGTTCAAAAGCTCTTACAAACAGACTTTCTAAAGTGTTACCCTCGATTATTTAAGAAGATCAAACTTGTTCCGTCCAAAGTAGGACGATTTTTGAGAATTTATTTATCTTGCGTGACACTCTAGTTTATATAAATATTACCAATGAAACTGGTATTGATCAAGAGACAGCTTTTGACAGGGTAGATGTTTTGAGTCGTTTTGGATTTGGCCCTAATTTCCAGCGGTGGATTTCTACATTATACTGTCAAGCAAATATGAAAATTATAGTTAATGGTTTTTTTGACCATAGAAATTCCACTCGAGTGGGGAGTGAGGCAGGGAGATCCTCTGTCTCCACTTTTGTACATTTTATGCGCAGAAGTTTTGGCAACCAGTATAAGAAAGGATGATACCATTGAAAGTTTTCTCCTTCCAGAAGCCCGAGGAAAGCGCCAATATGCGGATGACTCCACATGTTTTGTAAAGGACATTTTTTCTTTAGACAAATTGTTTACCTTCACAAATACGAGACAGGTACAGGTACTAAATATAATGTGGCAAAGACAAAAGCCATGAGGTTTGGAGCTTGGTGCTCACGTCCGGACAATCCTTATGGCCTGACGTGGGTGTCAATAATGCGAAATGGGTGTCTGGTTTAGCAATGGTACTGCAAATGTGGAACCAGATAACTGGTTACCACGCCTTTCCAAGCTAGATTAAAATTTGAACCTGTGGAAGGGTGTGGGGTGTTTTCACTCCTACCCTATCGGCCCTACTCAATACAATACAACTGACTTTATTTCAACACGGAAAAACGGCTCAGTAAAACTGTTTTTCAGACATGCCGTGCACTTAAATATAATCTAATCTAAATGATAACCAAAAAGTAAAAAAAAAAATATATATATATATAGTGGCAAGACTGTTATATTATACTAGTGTAAATAATACTAATAAGATTAATACTAGGTTTTTAGTTAATGTTAAGACTATTTTCTTTTACCTATGGACTTCTGCTGACGACGAGAATGACATGCGAGCGCGCTTTTTCATTAAGACCATACTGTATGGTATATGGGATTTTCGAAAAAAAGCAACTTTTCACAATGGCACCGAGAACTCTCGGGCCACTGTAAGGGACATAAGGAATGACATCACAACACAGTTGCAAATTGATTTCTCTGGAATGACCGAACAGAAATGTTCTGCTTTGTGGTGTCATCCGAATATTTGTGAAATAAAACGTCAAAGCTATGACTCTCATAATTTGGCTACTGGCAACTCATCATTCAATACCGGAAATGACTAAAGTAATCATGTGCAAACTGGAAAGGACTTTCAAGCAGACTTTTAGCCAGATTTTGAAAAGTAGCTGTCCTGAAAATATTTCCCATCATAAATTTTTAAAGGATTTAAATTAGGTGCAATTTTCATGAATTTCTTCAAAAAGTGGGCGTCCACAGGACGCCTGGATACCCTGCTGGCTAAAAGCTTGCTTTCAAGTGAACCAAATGACCGGAAATGAACTTTATAAGTGACTGTAAACCGACAGTGACTATATTATTGCGTTACCCGGAAATGACTAGCTTTAAGGGAAATGGTCAAATCTATTGTACTCGGACAGGACCCACCATTTTACAAAAAGACCGGTGGTCTCTTTATGTACCCCCACTCCCCCACCTAAAAAGATGGTGTCTTGTTGGCATAGCCCCCTTTCTATCGGGAGTAGCTGAGAGAAAGATTTAAATCTTCCTGTACCGTTTAACTAGCAATGAAAGCTTCATGCACACAGAATATTAAAGTCTCATCTCCAATTTTCAAGCCAAAAAATTTAGTCCATTACACTCATCAGATAGGCGGTATCTTGCATAACCCCCCTACCCCTACACAAGGTGGGTCCTCGTCGAGTATACTTGTTATGACCACTTCCTTAACTCAGGATGCCTTGTAACTGGAAATAACTAGCCTCTCAGGATAATATTGTAAACTTTAGGGATTTGCTATTGATAAATAAAACATTTTAAAAGAAAAACAAAAAATCCTTTTTCACTGCATTTTTTCGCGGTTTGCTACTCAAGAGAGGTTTCACATTTCTCAAACAGTGGTCAAGACTTCACTTGAGGCTGCGTAAATCTCAAGTCAAGCGTTTTTGGAGGAATATAGAGCTAATTGCTTATTTTTAAACCTGATTAAGCTTATCATCATCGTTTCTGTTCAGAGAGCTCCGCTGTTAGGCTATGCCTATCTATATATATTATGTAAGTGTACCTACCCTTTGCTCATCACCATATCTCCGTTGGGCTGGATGTGTACGAAGCTGTGTATTTCCTCATTTGGCATCATCATGTTTGATTCACGTGCATTATAGCAAAATGGGTCTGGGACCCAAATGTTGTCGATTTCACCTCCCATGATGGTAAAAGTGCTGTTAGACTTTCCAGCCAAGCGTAGGTCTGTCCACAGTTGACGGAAATAAGTGTACACTTTGTATTCCTGGTAAAAAAAAAATACAAATAGAATAAAATGGAACAATATCGTCAAGAGATCCCCTTTACAAAGAATCGCTTTTTTTCTGGTAACAAGTTGCATATCGTGTGCGTATCACGTACTACTAACTATCACTAGCTGGGCTGATTTCCTGTATCACTTTATTTAGTATAACTAGTAGTAATCATAGATTATAGTGCGTCTCCTTATCCCGTGGCACCTCGTCTTAGCCTAATACCTCAGTTTCATGAATTAATTCAGCCACTGTTGAAAAGGGCTATGTCGCGAGATATGTCACGCAGGCAAAAACGTCGGGCCGTCATCAAACAAATTCACGCTATCGCCGTGGAATCGGGCAAAATCCTGCCGTGCTGTGTACTCCGAAAGGTCTCAGATTTTTCCGACATATAAATAGTATATTTGTCTTGATTTCATTTTGGTTATTTCTCCGATTCTGAAATCATACTCCTCAGTACATGTACCAATACCGGAACCGGAAATGAGAAATTTCGACGTTTAAGTCACGCAACATTCAACGTGAAATTTCGCAAGATTTTTCGGATAAAATTACAACTACCAACTGCAAGTAAGACACAAGACTGTTGAATATAATTCCTTTATTAGCTAGACAAATTTTAGTCACAAAACTGCGAAATCTTTAGTCGCAAATGCGCCCGAGACAGGCGCAATTTCGAGCACTGTAAAGTTAAACTATCTGCGTTCGCCTGGCGCGGCCTGTCAGTGAATTATTGATACAAGACATAAGCGAATTGCACCGTACTGTAGAACATCGCGAAGAACGACGTCGGTATTTAGGTGAAAGCTTCCCAAATCAGGCAGAGAACCACAGCAAAATCAAGATAGAACATTCGATTCAAAACATACCAGAACGGCAGCGAGGAAAATCTGTAACTTCTTGCTTGATTCCAAAGAGACCCAACAACTAACTTGGTCCGGAGAAGAACCTTCGTCCAATTTTTCCACTGCGTACTTTTACTAGGCATTGAAATATTGAGCCGTACGATTCCAAAATCGGGAAAATATCCGAAACTAAATCAAGACAAATAGATTATTCACATGTGACATTTCGAAACCCCACCTCCCCAGGATGATGCCTGATTTCCACGTGATGCTGGATACTATTGTGACGTTTCAAAATGGCACAGATTTGGTACCGACACTTTTCTCGATTCGTTCTGCTTAGTCTAGACGACGCGCTAAGAATGCTGGATACTATTGTGACGTTTCAAAATGGCGCAGATTTGGTACCGACACATTTCTCGATTCGTTCCGCTTAGCCGACAAGATTAGGAAGCGTCTCCTTCGTCGACGCAAATAGACCATTTAAAAGAAATAGTCACATGACACATCTCCAGATATGACCAGAACCTAAGACTTGCACAAAATCATATCACGCAGGCTGTAGCCTTGGACAACTCCTGGCTCTTAGCTTCAAACTATTAAAATATTTAAATTTTAATTGGAGCCCGTTTTCTTTTTTCTATTAGCAGATTAATCATCTTTTCAAGCCCCTAAAATACTACATACCATATTGGCCTCTTCTATGTTTCCAAATGATTCGATGTAGATGCTGGATCGGATGGTGGTAGGTTTTCCATTTTCTAGGAGGTCACGGAAAATACAGATCTGAGGGAGCGATTTTAGAATACACGGCCACTTATTTACAGATCCCAGAACGTTTTATAGAACGAGGCATATCAAAACAAAAGCATCCATTCTTATTCAACGAGATGCAAATACGTGGCCAGGTATTGTACAATTAAGCCGATCTAAGTGGGGTCAATGGTGTTTCTTCAACCTAGCTTACCTGTATGGAATTTCCTTAAACTTTATTTAGCCTGGGCATTTTTGGAGTTCCTGAGATTGTGTGAATGAAACTTGGTTGCCATGACAATTATGCTGATGATGAACTTTATTTAAATATCGGGTTCGTGGGACCTTCTCGGAAAAAAAGGCTGTCAAAATCTTGTTGCCGTGGAATCATAAACACGTGCAAGCAATGAAATATAACCCCTAATCGTTACCGGATAAATGTTAAGAACATTTGGTGTTTGCTTCATTATTAAAACAGTTAGGAATTTTGATACTCAGCGTAAAAAGGGACTTCTTTTTTGCTTCCGTAACAGCACAGAACTTTTCGCGTTTTGATATATAAGCAGGATGAAAATGTATAACCTAACACCATTTGTATTACGTCAATAATATGTAGTTGTTAGATCTACGTATAGTTTTAACTTGTTGTTCCAGTTGTAAACTGTTATCATCTAAAGTTGTTTAATTCTTAAATTACCAAAATCTGGCCTGACCGCCTTGTCGTAGCCTTCGAAAAACGTTGTAGTGTTATCCTTATTACCAGATATTCTGTGGGAAAAGAAATACATACGTAATTAAAGGAGTTAATTTGCATACCAAATGTGCCTGTTGGATCAAGATGTGGAATCAACTTGTACAAGCTAATGAATATGTTCAAGGTGACCGTTTTTCTTAACAACTTAGTTGATAACAAATTCTAGTAATTCACACGATAATGTCCAGAAAACCCTGTCTCATCAACTGGCGTGGTTCCTAAGTCGAACGCGGTCGCCCGGCCAAGCATCGTGCCCCCAGCACTACATACTGTAACTGCCCTTCAGCTGCTCTATATTTGTAACGTCCTTTTAAAGCGACTGTGTGATTCTATATGCATGCTTACACAAAAAACAAGTAGCATACATATTTATGGAACAATTATGCAGTAAACGATACAAATACGGTACAGATGGCTCCATTACGAGGCCTGTAGGATAAATCATAACAGAGCATTGACCGTTTCCAGTTTTGTTATTTGAAATTGTTTCTTTGTTGGATTACATTGTTTTGATAAACATTTGTTGGCTAAAGACGTAAAGAACGTAGAGATATACTACCCCTTTACAGGAGTCACTCGACATTTAAAATTAGTAGACTGAAAATGAAGTTATTAAAGAAAATTATTAAGAAATTAAAAACAAATAAACAAACAAACAAACAAACAACCACAACAAAAATAATAAGGACCATTCCATTGTTCATGGGCGCTCGGTTTATTCATACCACATAATATTAATAGTCATTGACTAGTCAGCATGAATGACGTTTGAGGTTTCCCAGTCAGTCTTTTTTGTCTAAATCAACTCTAGGCTTGGATGATGGCACATGTGACAAATTTCCGTTGTATTTTAAGAAGAAAAATAACTTTCCACGCATTGAGCGCCATGGGCGCTGCAGGCGCGGGCTTTTAAGAGGGTCCGGGGGCATGTCCCCCCCCCCCCCCCTCCCCGGAAAATTTGTCTGATTTTACCTTAGACGCCATTTCCAACATTCCTGATATTTCATAAGCATTTGTAAAGTCATAATAGAAAATATGGGGTTTACCTTAAAGGGAGTCAAGATAGCTTTCTTAACATTTCGACCAATTTACTATGCCAGATACATCCATTTGATATAGATACAAATTAAAACGCGCCTTTTAACCCATTGACACCTGAACCGCCCGTAACCGCCCGTGCAAGACTCCACTGCTTTAAAAAATTGTAACTTTCTCAATCGTGCGAACATTGCCTTAACTAGCAGTTGTGAGCATTGACTAGAAAGTCTTTCAAATTGAGATACCCAATAAACACAAAAAAGTCAGCGATTTTTGCAGAATATCAGCGTTTGAATTTGGACAATACCAAAAATTACCGTTTTTAACGTCATAGAAAAACAACAAAAATCACGTTTTTGCCTTTAGTTTTTTTTATTCAAATCATCGTGGCAAACCCAAAAGTCAACATTTACAGCAAAATTCAGTCCTAGTCCTAGCTTAGCAGTGAATTTTTTTGCTCTTATTCGTTGCTCGGGCCTAGCTACAGCTTATTATACTAGTGCATACTCACCTTGCCTCGATTTTCAACATCACCACCGCACTGCATGCTGGGAAATAAACAGATTTTTTGACAGCGCCCATTCCGTCCTCCAAAATTTTCATATATATACTAAGTCCACAGCCACTCTGACCCACCGCCGAAATTTCGCGCTTGTTGTGTTCTCCTGTGGTCGCAACTTCCAAAATATGCCGCGGTAGGTCGAGAAATTCATCCAGAGTCGAGTCCCAAAGCTACTTCGTTTCCAGGCGGCCATTTTTCCAGTTCAACGAGCAACGAGCCAAATTCGTAAACGAAGTACAACACCTAACTCGCTTCATTGAGAAGTGGACTCTGAACTACTTCCAAGCTTAATGATGCTCACCAGGCAGCTACTAAAGATGAAAAATGGCTGTGAACTTACCAAAAATCGTAGATAATTCATTTTGGACCCTTTATTGCAAATCAACCAAGCAAAATGAGATCGTCACAATGACGTTTCCAGTAAACTCGAGCCTTCAGTGTTTTAGAACAGCGGCACTTTCAATGGTAACTCCAAATATGAAGTCACGAAATCCTAAGGGGCGTGTGTATGCAGAAAATCACTCAAAAACGTAAAAATCCTCAGGTGTGAATGGGTTAACATGTTGATTTAACAAAAAAAAAAATAACTAAAAAATAACTTGAACAAAATGCTCCCCCTCTCTCCCCTCATTGGGGTAGAGTTAAAAGGCGCAGAGGCTCTGCAGAGTCCCACCCTCACCGATCCACCCGTATCAGGAAGCTCTAACAAGCTAATGGTCCTAAAAGAAACCCCCTCAACTCCTCCCCCGGATCCTCCCCTGTTGAAACCCTTGTTCAAGCTTGTTGTAGTGAAATTGCTGTTAGTTTCATCAGCCATGAGACAATTCAATAAAGAAATTACACAATAATTCAATAAAAGTATTATGTGCACTGGATAAATTCACACGTGTAGACCGGGTCGTGATAAAAGTGTAAGTTACAACTGTAGCTGTACAATTGTAGATTACGCTTGACCACGCTTGTAAATTATAGGTGTAAGCTCTTATTACTTACGCTTTTCGAACGCCGCGCATTTTACTGCTGTAATATTTTCCAATTCAGCTATATATGAGATCAAAAAACACAAAATGGATCTATACAGTCTATGCAGTGAATAGTCTACACAGTGAAATAAGCGCTTGATCTCTGTTTTGTTCTCAAGGTTTCGGAGAAGAAATCAATTTAAGATATTCTGTAACCGTTTATTTCGCCGTTTCTGCACAAAATATTAATCAGTACGATTTTTTAAGACGCGTTCGTTTTGTTCCTGAATATTAGGAGCATATTTTACTGTAATAGTCCCTCCAGATGGCGTCTTAACTGATTTTGCTGGTCAATTTGCCATATTTATTTCCTTTAGCAATCGTTCCTACTAAATAAGCTCCCTTTCAAACTTGTATTTTTCACTTTGCTACCTTTTTATCAATATTATTTTCTTTTTCTTTTAGAGCGGTCTAAAATGCTCAACATAAAAGCGACAGACCTATGTGGTAAATAAAAAGTAAAGAAATAAATCGTGTATGACGGTTTTTCAGGGAAATATAGTATACTTTATAAAATAATTGAGATACTACGTGCGTTCTGATTGGCCAAAAACCTATTGACTATTGTGCCGGTAAACACATAGAAAACCAAGCCGGAGAAACCTGTCCGATAGCGTGCCGGTCCGATATATTAAAATGGCTGCCACGGAAGATGATATGTTGCCAAACTTTGACATCATGGTGGCGTTTGGTCTGCCAGTTGACGAGTCTACGAAGAAAGCAGACAACGGACTTGAAGGAACGAGAAATACGAAGAAGAGATTTGCCGAAATGGCAACTCATGAACTTGAGGACATTGTCAAAGAATCCCAGGCTAAAAAACGAAACAAGCCACCCAATGGGCAGAATTCATAAAACAGGTATTTTCGCCAAAAAAAAAAACGTAAAACAAATGTTTGCAACCTGAAATTTGCAATTTTATTGAAGGTGAAACGAAGGTCACTTCAAATCTTCACATATTAAAAATCCCCTTGTACGAAAAAAAACACAGCGTATTTCTTTAAAACTAATTGCAAAACATAACTTTTCATCGAATTTTACAACACAGAAAGAAACGCTAAACAACATTGTCCTTATAGCCGAGCAACATTTCTATCGCTGAGAAATGGCATAGAAAGATTTCTTAACACACCGCCAAACAACCTTGGCATCTCTCTCACAAAAGATTCGCGTTTTATTCTGTCTAACCAAATGTTGGATTCAAAAATAAAACAACTAAAGAAAGATGGCCATCAAAGCACTAAGCACAAACTGGCTATTGAGTTGGAAGATCTCAAAAAGTTAAAAAACAGTGAAATATTTTCACTTACCCAGCCCTCTTCTCTGCTGAGAAATGTTTGGTTCTACATTTCTCTGTATTGGCGCCGCCGTGGTTTTGAAGGCCAGCGAAGTTTAAAGAAAAGCACTGAGTTTCGAATTTGGCGAAGATGCAACTGGCGGCCATTTCATAACCATGGCTCACGACGAGGTGACGAAAAACCACCAAGGTGGCGTTTCCGACGTCGAATCGTATGAGAAGAGCGGTCGGATGTACAAAACAAACAGTGCAACAGATGGATATTCTGCTTTGGAGCTATTTCTTACCAAGATAAATCCGGAATGTGATGCATTATTCCAGTATCCGAAGAGAAATTGGCGACCTACTGACAAGATCTGTTACGAAAATCGTCCTGTTGGAATCAACAAGCTTTCCACAATCATGAAAGAAATCAGCTCCGCCGCAGGTCTTTCCCGTGTTTACACAAACCACTCGGTTAGAGCGACAGCGATAACCTTGTGGGCAAATGCTGGCTTAACAAATCGGGAAATCATGACAATTTCTGGACATCGCAACGAGTCAAGCCTTCAAAGTTATCACAACATGCCATCCACTAATCAACTTCGCAAATGTAGCGACGTCCTCTCTACCGCACTGGCAATGACATCCAGGCAGTTGACCAGCCTCCAAACCAGATCGTGGGAAAAACAGCAAGGCCTCCACTACAACAGCTGCCAGTTCCAACTGTAAACGCAGCCATCTCGACCACGCAAGAGAACAGAGCTGCGTACTGGCAAATGCTAAATTCTTGCTCGATCGGTAGTGTCCACATCACTTTTAACAAATAAACTTCGTGTAACTTTCTGTTAAACAACGTTTCAAGACAGAATTTACGCTTTCACTTGCTCAATTCGCTCTGTAAATTCTGTTCATAATTTAGATTTTTGAACATATTTACAAAGGTTCTGACTCATTCAACGTTTTCATCGTTGCGATCAAGGGCCCCACGTTAGTATCGCTCTTATGATTGGCTCTCGCGCATCACTTGATGAATGTATAGAGAAGATAGAGGTTGATCACTGTATTAAACTCACGTTTTGCATGCGAAACTGACTGTTTTTGTTTAACATTATTTTATAAAAGCAATAGAACATTTTTTCTATGAGTTTACTCGAGTTTCACTCGAAAAGCTTATAAATCACTCGCCTGCGGCTCGTGATTTACAAGCTTTTCTCGTGTTCTCCCAACATCCCGCGTGGGTTTATCACGCCGGTGGTAATAGCCGTTTACAGTCCCGTTATAGTGCGGTATGTAGTCCGTTAGTCCGGTAGTCCGGTAGTCCGGTAGTCCGGTAGTCCGGTAGTCCGGTAATCCGGTATTGCAATTCCCGGTACAACTACATAATGCTCAAACGCTTCCACGAGAAGATGAAGCTAATTCGCACAAATTTCGGGCAGATTACCAAAGTCAGAAAGACTTCTTTGCCAAAAACGTACAAGATATGATTGAGGAATTAAAAGTTCTCCAGGTTCTTTTTCAATAGAATGAAACATATTTTAGCTTTGACAAATTCATTATACGCAAAGCGTACAAGTGAGTTATGAATTGTAATTTTCAGTTGTAGTTTACAGGTCGGGATATCGTAGAAAAACACGTCGTACTGTTGTAAACGTTTTATTAAATTGGATAACTACCAAATTCTACAGGTGCAGCGCTATATCTCTAATTACTCGTTTTTGGTTACCCTTGTAAGAACACGCATCTAGGGGTCAATTCGATAAAACTTTTACACTTGTAATTTACAAGTGTAGCCATTGTTTCAGAGGTCGAAAACAATAGGCCGGTTCTCACTAGGGCTCTTAAGTGCACTTGAAGTGCACTTGGTACGTACTTGTAGTGTGAACTCCTTTCTGAGAGCGTTTTCTAAGTCAGACTTACGTTTCAATAGAAGCACTCATCTGATTCGTTTACACGTTTAAATCTCATTGTAAAATGTATCAAAGAGGTAAAAATTAATATCAGCTGAATGTAATTAGAAAGTTAAATAATTTCCAGTAGTTCGTTTTCGAAAAGCTCCATATTTCCCTTCTTTTTTATCAAAAACGTCTTTTTGAATGGCACGTGCTGTTAGTTTGTGCGGAACACCCAAGTGTAGCTCGCGTACTTGGAGTGTGAACGTTTAATGACCGCACTTATTGGATTCTTTGTTGCCCTGGCGATATGCGTAAAACAAACGAATCTAAGTGCACTTCAAAGTAAGGTCTACCCCTTACTTGGGAGCGCACTTGACCAATGACAGTAAAGCCGTACAGCCGTGCAGCTAAAAGCACGAGCTCTCTGCGTTTTGGTTTACGATTTGCAGTCACGGACGACTTCTAAAAGACTCTCAAGCAGGATCTCAAGTTTTACTTTAGCTGTTGTATTGGAAGGCGTATTTCAAGCCGACTTAGGGTAAAAAATTCTACATTGAGAAAAAAAGGTTGTAGTCTAATTCTCAGGTTTAGCCAATCAAAAACACTACAGCCATGCGCGCATTCAATACTCATAAGATACAAAAACATGTTTTTATGACGAACACGAAAAAGTTCCCAAAAATTAACAAAAAGTGAGCATAGCGTTACACCAGGCTCTGAGACGATGTTTTGCTGAATTAAGTTCAAATAACATTTGACATGACAAGAAAAAATGTTTTACTATCGACTTAGCGTTTCATGCATATCGTACTTTAGTGCTTCAACTTTGTTTATCACGGCTAATCAACTGCATACCAGCTTGCGATCGCAAGTAATTTGCATCTAAATACGCACGCTGTGCGTAGTCATGCCTGAAAATCTATTGTCTCGTCTTTCTCATATAAGTAGACCTCAAGTCTATTTGATTATCAAGTGCACTTGAAGTGCACTTTGGCCCTAGTGTGAACCGGCCTATTAGCTACACTTGTAAATTACACTTGTAAAAGTTTTATTGAATTGACCCCAGCTTGTAAATTACAAATGTAAAAGTTTTATTGAATTGACCCATGTCTTCAAAAAGTCAGCTATATATTAATTAAGTCGAATAGACTTGTACTTACAATCCAGGTAAAGCTACGAGAAGAGCAGCGAACAAGCTTGGTTGGATGAAAATAATCTTGCCAGAAAATCCTTTCATTTCTGCTTGAAAAATGATAAATAATTGAACGAATTAACAAGCAAAATGAAATAACTTAAAGTATTTAGACAAATTGCCATGAGTTCAGTCGTAATTTAGCCATTTATTCCAAGTAACTATGAACAGCTGCATCCTTAATTCTCCTATAAAGCCTGTGGATTGCTGCATGCGAGGCAAACCGCATTCAGTTATCATACTCCTTGCGAGAGCATGTGTCACAATAAGAAAATTCAATGATTGAATTAATTCAAATTTGCAAAAGTCCCCTGTGCCGCATCTGACATATGCATGTGTGTGCACGTGGCAAATTTTCCCAGTACAACGGAGCATATCGCTATACACCTAATTCAAAAAAGGTTGCTTTGGTCATTGGTAATTGGGCATTGGGAAGCTATTGTTTGGTGGTCACTCAAGCGAAGCATTGCATTGTGTTCCGTATGCTAAATGCCAATTCCCAATTACCAATGACCAACTGCCAAAGCAACCTTTATTGAATTAGGTGTATATATAAAGAGCAGCATTGTTTCATAGTTGCTGTTTTTAAATTTTTCAAACTTTTGCCCAGCTTTTATTCTCATGCATAGTCGGTTTTGTTTGTTTTTAATGTTCTTACCCTATGGCCAAGTAAATTTTAATATACACCTTTACAGTGTTGGATTAAAATAGACTGGTCTTGATAATGCCGCGTTTGATTTAAAGAAGGATCATATTTTGTTTCTTAGCAAGTTTAATAAGTTAATCCATTCATTATATCCACCGATTATAGACAGCAACATTGAAGCCAGAAAAAAAAACGCAGTTAACGATAAATCAACTCGGGCATATGATGCCCGATTTAGGGTGTTAGCTCTATTGTACATTGTACACATTCATTGTATTAGGTAAAATTATGTATTCTAATATATTCTATGGTATTGTATTCTATTGTATTGTCGTTCTTTTGTGCTCTAATATTCTATTGTTTTAACAAAAGAATAAGTGTTACCCCTAAATCGCGCATGGTATAAACTCGGGAAGATAAGAATGAGCGGTTTTCAAACAATGCTACATAAACCGGCATTGTTCGCGTGTTAAAGTGAACACAACACGACACCCCAGACATTATTGACAATATCGAAGGAATATAGAATAATTGTTTAACATCGAAGTCAAAAAGTGAGAGAGCAACTGAAAAAGCGACAAAGTTTAGTGTTGAAACTATTCTCTTGGCATGTAGGTATTACACTAATAATAAATCAAAATTACACGACAACAAACATGCGAAATATTTATTTGGAGACATTTATAAACGGAGCCCTCTGGCTGTTAATTTCTAAAATTATGCAGTGTCAAAATGATGTTTAACGGCAATTACCCCAAAGCAAACCAAAGCACCCATTTTAATGTCTCGATTCATTTTCTAACTAAGTAAAATACAAGAAAGTATCTCTTGATACCAACCATTCATTTATATGTCATTCACAGACACAAAAGTTTAAACCACATTGCACAACTTTGGCACTCGAGATTGGTTCTTGATAGAAAGAGTAACAAGTATGCAGATCCTTTTAGGGTTTAGATTAATTCAACACGTAAAAATAACAACATAATTATAACACATTTTGGTTTGAAGAGCACGTTGTTGTCTGACGATTAGAAAAAACTATCATGGCTTGTCAACACAACATGGAGCCAACTTGCTAATGTACTTGGATTAGAAAACAATGCCTTATTTCGTAATAAATTGAGCCTGAAGTACATGTACATACCTTGTTTCATTTAAACCAGGTTACAGGTAAACATTCATGCCATAATTTTCATATTGCGTTGAGTTACAAATCCATTCTAATTTCGTATAACTGGTTGTAAATATGGGCGCACAAAACATAACACGCATTATAAGTAAAACCGCCCAGTGTATTGGTGCAATGATTGTTCATTCGTTTCTGTACCTAAAATGAATGCTAAACGAACTAATGGCAATGTCACTTACTTTAACCAATGACGAAGACGCAGAAAACGCCTTTGAATACAATGCTCCCAAATGGCTTCTGTCTCACGGGTTGTTCAGTTTAGCAAATGAAAACACATTGTGATCAAAACGTGTTTTGTTATCTTTTGTAATACATTCACAGAAAGTTTCTGCCAACTACACCAGGGGGTCAAAATATTTTAAATAACTGAACAGAAGTAAATTAATTAAAAGTTAACAAGCAGGTTAAGAATGTGCCTGCATATAACATAACTTTCAAGGAACAACAGTTCACTCCTAAGTTCACAGTTCACAACAGTTCACTCCTATATATATATTGTAAAACCTGTAAAGAGCACTAAAGGCACGAGACACACTTATAAGGGTTGAGAAAAATATGGTTAAGGACGTCTTGGTCCTTTACTAAAGGATCTCGTCAGATTTCCAGGGAAATTCTTCACATAATCCTAAAGTGGTATTCAGCTACACTTGAATTTATAAGTTGAAAATTTGGACATTTTCACACACATATGTAATATTGTGTTGTCTTTGACGGCAAGATGAAAAGACGTTAAGTTAGCGATGCTTCATTACACGTCAGCTCTATGGTAAAGGCATGACCTCAGTACGGGTAACTAAGCAGGCCTATTGACGTCCCACGCGATGACGTTATATGACGCGGGAATTGTGTAATGTTTCCGCAAAGCCGCAATCTTTCTTCCCCCATTTTGAATTTCTATAATGTCGCAAAAGAGCCAAAACTGATTCAAAATTAATCGAAATCAAAAGAAAAATGCTAACTATAAATGATCTTAAATTACAAACTTTGCCACAAATTTTGCTTGTCATAATATTGTCATTAACAAAAAAATTGTCACATTAAAATGTTCCCGGGTATATTTTAGAAAAAAAAGGTATTAATGTTGCTGGTATTATTTTTAAAACCGCTCTTAACTTATATTGTACATGTAGGGTCCAAATCAACTCAGGTCAATTGTACAATTCTGGATTAAGAATTACGTTTTAGAGCAGGGACAAAAATCAGCATTACGAATACAGGTTATTATCAAGAAAAAGAAATTTCTGTTTAAAATGGATGTCGATAACAATGATAACGGATTTTTGACAGCGTCGAATCAGTGAAACTTAGCGCAGGAATTATCCATAATCCTATTCAGACGGGGGTGGGGTTGGAGGTGGGGAGGGGGGGGGGGGGGGGGGGGGGGGGGGGGGGGGGGGGGGGGGGGGGGGGGGGGGGGGGGGGGGGGGGGGGGGGGGGGGGGGGGGGAATGCATGCTTTGAAAATCGTGAGTTAGTAACTTCTTTTGACATTTTGACGTTGTGGATTTCTGTTTTTGTGACGTTTCCATGACAACCATATTAAACCAAAATGAAACACAAAGTTTGAATTTTCTGTTCAAATTAATATTTAAACGGAAACAAATTTGATTTTCTCTTCTGCAAGCCGGCCTGGCCCCGACTCTATAACTCAGAGAGAACGTCCAAGCCAAAAATAGCACCCGAGGCCTCTATTCGCGCGGCGCCGAATTTACTGGATATGAATTCTTAAACGTTTATTGTCCATTGAAAAAAATATTTTGATTTTCAAATCTCCGTGTTCCCTTTATCGTCTTTGTTCGTATTTTAGGTGGAATTTAATGTCATATTATCGGAACTATGCTCGGCTATAAATAACCAACGTTTGCCGCTGTTCCAATTACCACGTTTATGTGGTCAGTTTGGTTGTTGGAGGGGGGAGAAAAGATTATGTATCATAACGAAAAAATGTTGTATTACAACTAAATCTATAATTTCATTATTATTATAACGATTTTTTGACATTTTTAATAATAATGTGTATACGTATCCAGGGAAGCAGAGAAGGAGCAGCGGTGAGGGCGCTCGACTCCTATCAATGTGACTAGGGTTCGAATCCTGTGGGCGACGCTAGTACACTGAGTAGTGAGCTGAGTGTTGGTTCACGCCCCTGCTCCAAGGATGTTTCTCCGGGTACTCCGGTTTTCCCCCTTCACAGAAACTCACATTTTAAAATTCAATTAAACAGTGGAAGTTAAGACCCACCATTTGGATTTCCTCTGAAATTCCCATTTATTATTGTTATATTTTTTTCTAAGGAAGAAGACGACACATTTGATTTTACAAGACATGTTTCCATCGGTACAATAGTCTTCTACAGTTATAGCGATCACAATTTGCAGTTTATACAACTCTCCGTAAGAGAACCAACCAATGATTTTAATTTCTCCTTAATGTTGAGCTATTTTCGTGCATGTCTCGATCGGAGGCCGATTATTTGTTTAAAATAACCAGTTGTTTACTGTTAACATAATAAATTAATCTAGTTCTGAGATATAGCTGAGCAAATTACTAACATTTTAAAGCAATGACAATTACAAGTATTACAGAAATTTATATTATATGAAAAAATCATTAATTGCGAAAAAAAAAAAACAAGAAATATAACAGAAGTTACAATTGGCAAATTGTTTTCGCTACAACTAAAGAAGACTGTTGCATATATGTTATTATTTATTCAGGAACATTAGCTTAATGTCTGCTCTCCAACAGCTTTTAGCACATTCCTCTATATTTAAAATGTACTACTCCATTGGCTAATTATCTAGTGTTGCACAGCAAAACAACACCTTTTGTATCTTACATCATGTAATAACAGCCAAAAACATAATGGCAAAACTGGCCAATGACAGCAACTTAACACCATCAACAGACAGTTTACAAATTCACTTGGTCCTAAAGACGACTACAGCTCAGGTTGTCGAAACATCAGTTGTTGTCAACAACAATTTTAGTTATTTAATTACAGAACTACAGTAACCCGGACGGTCATATCACACGCAACAGACTACTGATACACCTGCGTTCACACCATTTACAATATAATGTAACAAGTTAAAAGAGAATAAAAATGAAATTAAATTGAGTGTTGGGTACTCCCGGTAACTTGGTGTCTGTTAATATAACAACATCTATTGGAAACATCCACTATATGTATTCTTGCATTTTTACGCTGTGTTCTGCTCTTGAATGGATATAAAAAAATTCGCGAACACGGAACCTGCCAAGTTTTTTTCTTACATTCTGAGAATGCTTTGTAAGATAATGTTGCACCGAAGCTGTTTTGAAGCCTTCAATCTAGTTATAGTGAATCCAGTAATAGACATTGAACATTGCAAACGTCAAAGGAAACAATAATTTTGCCGCAGTGTCAATCATTTCTGCTCTCTTCATTATCTGTTTGCTTCTGATGCTGTTCTTATCGACTATCCCATCATCCACCACGAACTTACTAGCTTTGGTTGCACTGTAAGCCATTTCAATGTCATCTTCGGGTACAATGCTTCGGTCGCCTGGACTGTAGGTATCCTTGGCCTGCCTGTGGGTTCTTGAGCCAAACACACATGTTTTAAATGAAGAGGCGATTCTTTCCAAGGGAGGAACACTACGCTTCTAAAATACGGAAAATAAAACAATCGTAATTGGAGTGTCGACAGTACTTTCGCAAATTCTTTGAATTCCATTACTACGTTTCGTGATTGGTTAAAAGTATACACGCCACTTTTCAACAAATCATCAGTAAAATCACAACCAATTACGCGTTACTCGCAGGTGTTTTGCTGCGTTTAGCGCTGGCTTAACTCGTTACATTTCAAATTATATAATTAACCTGACATTCTCTAGCTCTTGAACATTTCTCTCTTTTTTATGGAAATGTGGTCGTTTAAGCGAGCTTACGATTGCTTTTCCGCCACCAGGATATCACGACAATGATGAAGAGATAGAAAGATATGTTCGTGTTCAGGATGAAAAGTGTGCAATTGCAATGTTTCATATATTGAATATGTTGTGGTGCAATTTGTCCTTGGTTCAAATTTTATTTTCCTTTGTTTTGGGGTATAGTGATGTATGATAATGAGTTTTAAACAAATGAAAATAAAATTTGCACCAACGATAAAATTGCACCACAACAAATATATCTATTGTTATTTTTTTTCTGTTGAACGACTTTTGGATGGCTATTATTGTCGAAAGAGAATTATCAAAAGTACAGTATGATGGGCTCTTTTCTTAATAAGAATGTAAGATACACACAGACTGAAATTCCATCGCTTACTTTGTATCGAATGGTCTCCTCTTCGTAGCTTCTAGCCTTCCTGCAAATAATAAACACGATGATGCATTCAATTAATGAAAGGAATACGAAGCTGAATGAGACCAGAAGATACCAGTCCAAAGCCTTCGGGTAGCTGACTTTTGGAAGGTTGCCATTCAGAGATCCAAGGAGGAACATGATAGTTAAGATGGTGGTAATCCCAAGAGCCATTCGGTTTCCGATGTCATCAATTTCCATCCAGAAAACGATCCAGCTTAGTACAACGACAAAGATGTCGGGAAAGTAGACTTGAATGAGAAAGTAACCAATGCGTCGGTCAAATTCAAACGTGGCTGTTATTGTGGAAAAGTTTGAAACTAAGACACAAAAACAAGAAAAAAGGAAAAAGATTCGTTAGTTAACCCTATTTTGCCTGGGCTTTTTTGAGTTCCTGAGCCTGGGGAGTGGGGGGGGGGGGGGGGGGGGGGGCACATTGTCACCCCCCTCGTAACTTCAAGAATATTAAGGCTATGACAATGAAACGTAGAGGGTACATAGCACGTCCAAAACTGTATCCTTTGCGGTCCGCATAATGGAACGATGACGACATATGATGTAGTTATTAGGTAATTAGTTATACGGCCGTCATCTTGGATCCGCCATTTTGGATTTCTGAAATTTTTTAAAACCTCTTAGAAACCGTACAAATAGGCCTTTAACACGCCCCGCCATTTTGTAAAAAAAAAAAAGATTTTTTCCCGCGCAACCTCGTTTTCAACATTTTCACTGTGAGGCTGGGCGGGCAAAAACAAGGTATTTTACACTCCGGGGAGTCAACATGGCCGCCGCGTGATAAAGGCCTATCGACTCAAAATTAATCAAAACCAATAAATAAACGCTTAATGACGTAAAAAATGTAAAAGTTCTACCAATAAACATTGTTTTTTTTTTCATTCAAAGGTAACAATATGCAAATTACAAAAACATGGCTATCAAACTCTTGTTGTTATGGAGACATCAAGTGGGAAAAGGACGCAGCATCCTACCTAATGGTAAAACATGTTGCACATTGAGAAAAATTTTTGCGGACCGATCAATATTAAAATCTAGATAAATGTTCAACAATTTTCAGCCATTTTCCTGCCAACAAGAGGCTCCCAGCAGCCTTTACTCATGCGCATGCGTAAGGAAGATTTATGGTTTATTTTAAACGAGTCACGCAACCCCTTCTCCCAACGAATTTTGCGTGCAATCATTGCACCATCGCTAAAGAAACGCTGATTCAAGTTGATTGAAGCTACCAATTTTTCTGCACTCGCTTTGAATAGTTAATTTATTGATTTCCGATCAAATCCACACTCGTCTAATACTTTTAAAAGCAATCCCCCTCTCTTTAAGTTTTTCTCCCACATTTTCAAGACCATTTAATATTACCAAATGCCGTTTTCAGTAGCTGTTCATTTATCCTTTAGACACATTTTGGTAAAGTTTAGCGATAACCGGTTGCTATGGAAAAGAGACATGACGTCATAAGTAACCTGTGGTCAAGCCAATTTTGAATAAAAATGGTGTTTTTTACCTTTTTTCAGTGAAAAAAAAAACATATAAAATACAACCAAAAGCATCAAAATGTATGTTATTTTGCAACCCTTACTGTAGCAAACAATATTTGCAATTTCCGTATTTATCAAGATTGCGGCCATCTTGGCGGCCGATTTGGATGACGTCACGGACCCCAGCAGCGTCACAACCAATATTATTTACCTTATCTTGTAGAGCACATCGCGGGCTATCTATTAGATGTAAAATATTTCCGAAATATTGCAACATCGCAAAAACCCAAGGTGGGGGTATAAGTTTGCGTGAAACAAAAGAAACGGCTAAATGATCTTTACGGCAGAAAAACAGAAGCAGAAGCAGAAGCAAATGAAATAAAATAAAAGTGGAATATAATAGTGCCCAATATTTCGCTTTGTAAAACAAAGCTTCATCAGGGGCTAGCACTATAAATGATTATAACTGTAAAACCGTTATTAAGTTTGCGTGTACGTTCGAGGATTAAAATGCGTGTTTACATTTTGGTCATGGAAAATGAACGTCTGCAAAATTTAATTTTAGAGTATAGAAGCGGCCATATTTGTTTGAAATCTCATAGTGTTCTCCGAGTGACAATCCGATTCTCTCTAGTCCCCCCCCCCCCCCCCCCCCCCCCCCCCACTTAAAATCCAAACATGTGCGCATTAGACGGATTCTGATTGGTTTAACCTACCTGAAGCCTTTTATAACAATAAGGGGAAAATAACTTGCTAGTGGAGGCAAGGGCGAGTTCGCGTACACTAAAATTTGCGTGCACTAATGTGACACCAAAAAAACAAAAAAAAAAACAGAGCCCAAACCTTAACACATGCCGCTCTGCGCATGAGTAATAATCAATAAAGTCTAGATAAAAATAAAGACATTTTTGGAAAGTAAATGTCTGCTATGCTGCCCATGTGTCAATAATATGTAAACTCGCGTCATCTTGAGTCCGTGTTGAGGGATTTTTGATTTCCAGAAAATCACCTCTATTAATCCAAACGTAATCAGAATTAATAAAAGAATATAGAGTACTTAAATATAGAAGTACTGTAAAGATACCAAACAAAACAACAACAAATATATATTGTCCATATTAGCATCACTGTCAAATCCTTATTGGCATGGAAACATCGCATCCCGTAAGATAAATAAAAGTCAACATGTTTTCGAAAGAAACAACTACTTTAGTTACAAAAGCTAACCTGTAGGGTATACATCTACATCTTCGGTTAACTTGGAGCCTTTGTATTGAAACTGAGACAATTCAGGGTGCTGAACAGAGATTTCAGTTACGTCTGGACGCCAATGGTAGAATATATCCGCAGTGGTATGACCGTCTGTTTGACAAAGGCACAAATACAATGACCTATTTCGTTTGCCCGTGATAAGGCGTTGGGTAGGGATAACCTTTTTTAGAGGCAGGAGGGAGGGGAGAAATGTCACAACAACAAGATGTTTTCAACGGTTCTCAATCGAGTTTCGTAAAACCAAAACCAAGGTAATTACTCTGGCAATCGCAACTGTCTACAGTAACAGAAAATACAGTGAGCCAATCAGATCTCATAACAAATAAATGAAGCCAGTGTCAAGCACGGAAAAACGCCTCCAAGCATGTCACGGTCGGGATTGGTCTTAATTCTGATTTATTTGGCGGAATTACTTTCGATACTCATTTGAGAACCGCCTTATTGGTAATTAAGACGATCGCCGTGAATAACGTTTACTTCTGCAACATTTTAGAAAGCAGAAACACAACATTCTGCCTCATCTTCATGTAGACACTTTATTTACCTCAGTACAACTTAAAAAAAAAACTAAATTCTCTTTCAAAATGGTATTCACAATTGTTTTAAGATTATAATTTTGCCATTAAAAAAAACAACGTTGCGAGCTAGACATCGTATTTTGGGATTAATACCACCTTTAAAGCTACTTTTGAGAACAGGTTGCTGTCACTAACAGAAAGCGGACAGTTTCTTTAGAATGATATTTATTGTTCAGTAATTAAGTACACTGCATTAACAAAAAGCAGGATATGAAAATGGTAAAGATTTTAACATTTTATACATTATCTCTGCACAGAGTATACTTACAACTTCCAAACTTGAGATGACATGTCTGTTTGTCGAGTGGAAACTCCTTCAGATCCATTACGCATGAGGCTAGCAATGTTATCCTGCAATTAACAACATGTCCAATTTAGTTTTAGTTTTTTTCTTCTTTTTTTTTTGTGAAAGTCAAACGATCAAGTTTACACAAGACGTTTTTTTATAAGTAGCCACGGGCAACTGTTGTGGCCTTATTAGGCCTCGTTAACATAAATGATATCACACTGACTTTCACCTTGTGGGATGTGATTAAGAAATGTGAAACTGATTATGTATATAGCTGTACATGAGTTAATCTAAGCTGATGAGACTTAATATTAGTTTATTGCTTTGTGTTAGTATTATAATGATTTTTAGCTGACGAATTTTTACCGTGTTTAAATAAAGATTATCTATCTATCTATCTATCTATCTATCTATCTAGCAAGACCGAAACAGCTGTCGTGTTGACACTTTGACTGTCCGTAGTTTTCCTTTACATTTTGATAGGTAAAGGGCTAATTGTAGCAAAAACGGTGGCTTGTAGCAAACCTATACGCACATTTCTGTCATCGCTGGCGCTTTCACTGCACCCCCGGGGTAGGGGAAGGGAGGCGAGGCGGGGGAGGGGGTGGGGGGGGGGGGGGGGGGGGGTACATAAGATGACACTTACCCCTTGCTGAATTCAATGTGACCACTGGGGTCAATATGAACAAATGTGTGAACCTCTTCATTAGGCATCATCATGTTTGATTCTCGCGCGTTATAGCAGAAGGGGTCTGGGACCCAAACGTTGTCAATGTCGCCTCCTTTTAAGGTAAGAGTGCGATTAAGCTTTCCTGCGAGACGAGGATCGATCCAATACTGACGGAAATAGCCAAAAACCTTGAATTCCTGTTAATCAAAGGGAAGGCAACGTTTTTTTTAAACGTAACTTCCGTATAATAGGGAAACTTTGTTCGTAAACGTTATCTTCCGTGTGAAAAGGTGTCAATATTATTTTACTCGTTTAATATATATTTATCGACTTTCTTAAAAAAATATATTAATTTGCCTTTATTTTATTTATTTTCTGTTAATTTTTCACCGTCACCAGCACGTAACAGACTGAAACGAATGGGCGTGTGTATATTCGACGATGTAGCTTGCTTTGTTGATGAAAACATTATTAATATGTAATTTTTTTCTTTTCATGGCCGATTAGTCATGGTCACTTTTCTCCGCTCGTCTTCTTTTATTTCATGGTCTTTTTTTTTATGATTCATGCTCGCCTACCCAAATAAGAATTATCCCTAATAATGTACATTTCCAAGGCTAAGCTCTGCTGGAAAGAGAACCAAACTGACACTGAAAGTTTGCCATATTTTGGCCACTTGCGTGGCCGTTTATTCTTAAAAATTGATATCAAAATCCAGATAAACTAAAAATAACAATCTAATTCCAGCAAAGGTGAGGGCAAACCCACCTAAACCAGCTACTACTCAACATCTATAAGACATGGGGTGGGAATCAGGGTGGGAAAAAAACGTTTGCCTGCACCAAAGCTAGAGACAAAGAGGCCGATAACCAGGCCTCCATTCTCTTAAGTATGCTGCTAAGAAAGTCTCGGATGTAAAATGATCTCCGGACAAAGCCCAACCGGCGCAGCACGTTCCATAAAACCATTTATTCCCCTAGGGAATAAATTTCCTTTAAGTTGTGAGTGTACGTATGTCGTTTGTAGAGGAGAAGGATGCATGTACGTTCTTTTGTTTACCTATCATCTACTATAAAAGTTAGCGAGCTTCAGTTTAGTAGTCTTCTGATCTTTCTCTATCTACAATAATACCTGAGTATACTACGTACCATATTGGCTTCCTCAATGTTTCCAAATGATTCAACAGACAAAGTGCACTCGATAGTAACGGGTTTTTCATTTTCTAAAAGATAACAGCGCACATCTATCATAAAACTGTATAAAACCTAGAAACGTTAGTTTTGTAACTTCTTGTTAAGTTAAAAGAAGAAACATATCTAAGAAGATACGACAAGATAGGTATAAATAAAAACAAAAATAACAAAACACGAGAAGAGCAGATTTTAGTTACCAAAATTTGGTCTTATCCCTTTATCGTAGTCAGAGAAAAAGTCTGATATAATGTCACCATTGACTCTGTAAGATCTGTAAGAAATAATGCAGCAAATTAAAGTTCGTTAACAATCTACACAGTATCATTATATTGTTATATAGCTGGATTTTTCTCAATATAACGCGCGCGTTGATTGGTTGATTCATGTTCACTGTTTCCCGGCCAATTGTCCTAAGCGGGCAACATTTGCGAAAGCGGGCAACAATTTTGACGTCAGAGAACCTATGCCCATCATTTTTCATGGTCATGGCTAGCGGAATGTTTCGCGGGCGCGTGTGTGCGGACGGTCGCATACTGTTCTGTTTTTGAGAATTGCTAAAATTGAAAAATAGCCCGGTCGTCAATCTTAATTCTTGTGCTTCCGACCTTTCACCCTAGTTAAGCTTATCATCGGCTTTCTGTCCAAAGAACGACGCTGTTAGGCTCAGCCTATCTATATATATTACGAAAATTAGTGCGGGGCAGTGGGATAACCAGTTTGCTCTCATTGTCCGTCAAATTATAAGAGATATTTCTTTGAGTGAAAAGAGAGCTAAGATAATAAGGAGCAAGGCCATGTAGCGACTTATAGACCAAAACGGCCACTTGAAAACCTTTTCCAGCCTAGCTGTTCAAATAAGGGGCCAGAACTAGAATCGCAACTAGAAAACGTTAGAATACGAGCCGCGCGGTTTTGCAATATTTGGAGCTTATTTGCCAAGGTAGAGCCACATGCCCCCTAGACCGCACTGCAGTAATCAAAACGAGGTTGAATCAAAGCGTTGTACCCACCGTGGTAGGGGGTCCTGTGATGTGTTCTACAAGATAAGGTAAATATAATGGGTTGTGGTGCTGCTGGGGTCCGTGACGTCATCCAAAATAGCCGCCATCTTGGATTTGCTAAAAATTCAAATTTTATCGGAAATATTTTTTGCTAGAGTTGCAAAATAACATATAATTGAACATTTTAATGTTTTTGGTAGCATTTTATATGTTTTTCATCGAGAAAGGTGAAAAACACGCATTTTTATTCAACCAAAATTTGTCTCAAGGATAAACGAACAGCTACTGAAGACGGCATGTGCTAATCGTAAATGATTTTGAAAATATCGGAGAAAAACCTTAAGGGGGGGCGGGGGGTTGGCATTCACCCCCACTTGGACGTCCGTGGGTTAACTAAAAATACAAAGTAACAGCTAAAATTCGACACGAATGGAAACTGTCACGAAAACAAAGTTGATGAACGATTATTCACTTTCATCCTTGCAATCCAATCCACACGTTATGTCCAAACTACCGCTTTTGTTTTTTATCCATGCAATTTAGTTACATATTTGGGGGCATTTTGCTTTATAATATGGAAATAAGCTTAGCGAAATTTTGTGTTTTTTGGTGGGATAGTTTCTTTAAAGGTGCAGAGTTTCGTTTGTGGAGCCATATGCCGGTAATGGGGCAGTATCACGAGGTTCCACGCGCGGCACTGTTCATTGTTCTTGCACCGGAAGTTTGGACATATCACTGTTAAAAGTGATTTTTTTTTTCTTCCGGCTATCAAAACGGATTTTTTGATTCAACAAATACCTCCACTTCTCGACGGCCTTTTTGAATTTGCCGAATCAAACTTGAAAACATGGGCCGAACGTTTGAGTTTCCCCCTTATGATACTGACCCTTTGAGTGGGAATCATTTCACGTTACAAATTAGCTGGCAAGGTGTTTAAAGGAGCTACAGATGTATGTGGTGGTGATTAAAAAACTTGTTGTTGTTGTATTTTGAATTTTGTTAGGTTAACCTTATTTTGCCTTGGGGGGGAGGGGGGGGGGGGGGGGGGGGGGGGGGGAGGGGGGGAGGGGGCTAACTTTTAACATTCATAACTTATTTAATATGTATTCAAACGCCATCTTGAAAACTTTGTGACTTTTCCTAAAATTTATCTGGCAACAATTTCTTTTGACATTTTATCGATCACACGACTTGATGTTTCCATGACAGCCACATAGCCCTTTTAACCCTATTCAGCCTGGGCTTTTTTTGAGTTTCTGAGCCTTGGGGGGGGGGGGGGGGGGGGCACATTGTGCCCCCCCTTCGTAACTTCGAGAACATTAAGGCTATGACAATGAAAACTAGAGGGTACATAGTACGTCTAAAACTGTCTCCTTTGCGGTCCGCACAATGGAACGATGACGTCGTATGACGTAGTTATTAGGTAATTAGTTATACGGCCGCCATCTTGGATCCGCCATCTTGGATTTCTGAAAAATTTTTAAAACCCCTTAAAAACCGTCCAAACTGACGCAAAATTAATCAAAACCAATAAATAAACGCTAAATGACGTAAAAATACAAAAGTTATACCAATAAACATTGTTTTTCTTCATTCAAATGTATAAATATGCAAATTTCAAAAAACATGGCTGTCAAAATCTTGTTGCCATGGAAATATCAAGTTACGTGATCAAAAAATTGTCATATAAAATTGTTGCCAAATAAATTTTAGGAAAAGTCACAAAGTTTGATGGCGTTTGAATACATATTAAAAAAGTGATGAATGTTCAAAGTTAGCGCGGGCACTTTGTGCCCAACCCCCCCCAGCCCAGGCCGAATAGGGTTAAGGTGGCTCGATATAGTATTTTGGTTTCCCTGTATAGTATATGTGGAGGCAAAACAATTAGAGTTATACTTTGCTGATCGTCATCACATTTTACCCCGAAATCAAGATAATATTACAGTATTAATTTGTCATACATGTATCGAGGTTGGCGTTGCCATGGCAACGCCATTGGGCTTTTAAGTAGGGCCTCAAAACAGACATATCTTCAATTATCTTTAAAATTCCACGGTGAATTCTGTTTAAATTTTGCATACGGCCTTCGACCCCTGTGTTCTACCCGAGTACCAACTTTAAAAAAAATCTGTCAGAAATTTTAGAGAAAAAACGCGTTTTTTAGAATTCGTTGGTAATTTTTTTCTCTGTTGACAGAATTTTTTGAAAATCGCGTAAAACGCACTTTGGATAGAACGAAGTCAACATGCAAAAAATGAAAAAAATTTACCGAGCGGAAGCGGAAGTGTGGACTTCGAAAGTTTCAAATTTCTGAAAATTTTGACACGACAAGATCGGCAATTACGCATGCGTGGCAGTTGTTAGGCCACTCCTCCACGCGGATTTTGTGGTCGATTTGCGGATGTTATTCTTGTTTATTCATTTATAGACAAATCTCTTTCGCACTGTGCAGCTTTTTGTGAGATAGAAACTGTTATCTTTTGGATGAATCGTGTCTAGTAATGGCTGGTTCATCACTTGCCTTCGAAATGATTAACAATTCTGGCTAAAATCGCTGGATGCTTTGTTTCTCGTGGTGTGGATGGAATCGCTGCTGTCGGCGCTCTGCTCAAAATTGCGAGCCTCTCTAGAGACACTGTAAGTCCTGGTAGGACAGGCCACTTTCTGCAATTTTTTGTAGGAGGCTTTGCTTTACCAGCCCATTATTACTCTGAGAAAAGATGTTATCCCTGAAATTGCACACGCTGGAAGCGTTCGTCTAAAAATACCATGTCTTCGAAAGCGAAGGAGGCGGGATTTACATTGCCGTTGTTTACAACGACGGGGATTGAAATAATAATAAATACGCGATGGAGAGCAAAGACATCTTCCAAAGCATCATTTGCTAAAAAGCTCTTCATTAAAAACAGATTTTAAAACCGATGGAAGATTGCTTCTACAGGGCGTTCCTCCCGGATTGAGCGATTCGGGTGTTTTGACAAGGTGAAGACTGTCGGCGAATAGAATTTTTCATGGATGAAAGTGTTTCTTTGAACTCATGCCTAACTGATAGGAGCCTTTGCGGAGAAGAGAGCCTAAGACAGCGTAGCAATGTGGGAGTGTCAAAACAAAAGAATTGTGGCCGATCAAAACACTGTGGCAATTTGCGATAGCATTACTGGAGAGAAAAGTGGTGAAATCGCTCAGATGAACAGTATGCACTGGAACGTTTTCTTTGAGCAACGTTTTCTGGCCATTTATCGATTCCACTGACAGTTTGTTAAATCGACTGAGAAGCGTAGTAGCTGATATTGCATTTTGGGAAAATGCACATAGTCAATTGTAAGTGTTTACCTGTTTAGTTATAGCTGCTATTTTATCTAAAGAAGTTGTCTCCGTGTCAAAAACTACAAATTGATAATCACTGTAGCCGTGTTGTTGTGTCTTTTCTTGAACGCCAGATCGAAGATTTCCTAATTTTCTCTTTTGAGTATTTCTGATTTGCTGCTTCATTAAAAGCCATACAACGTCTGCTTCCTTTTTGCTTTTTATTTCCTCTGGTGGTTCGTAGCTGGATAACCCTTTTTTGTGCATTTTCTTATCTAATTGATGACGAGAATCGACCACAAATGTCATGCAGTGGGTGGGAACTTCGTCGCGCACACGCTCTATTGCTGTTTGTTCTTATTAGAAGATGAACTGTCTTTCCCAACACATTCTGCATTACTCTTTTAATAGAGTTTAGATTAAGAAAATACACTGCCCCTAAAAACAGCCCAAAATAAACTCTCTCGTATTCAGAGGAAAATTGCGTCGATGCGGGGCTGAGTTGTCGATCGCGAAACCATTCTTCACTGCATTCTTGTCAGGGAACTTTAGCCGCCCTGTTTTCTTTTTCTCGGTAAATCATATTACCACCAAAGAAAGAAGAATGTAAACCTAGCTTGCATACACGCGAAAAACACAGTCAACCAGGCCGGCGCAAAAATAAAATTGCGAAAGGAGTGTTGCGGCCATGTTTGTTTATCTTTTTTCTTGGATGACTCAAATTTTTAAAAGTCCCGCGGGTAAATTAGAATCCAATCTGCGCGCGCCAAAAAAACTATATCGAGCCACCTTAAAATGCCATCCTGAATTTTCGTTTTTCATGCCGTCATATTGTAATCAAAAAAAGCTCATTAATAAGAAAAAAAAAGCCTTAGGACAAAAGCTAACATTTGAATAAAGTATTCAAAATGCAAGTTTCGTGAACCATCCTATTAAAATATTAGAAAAACAGAGACAAAAGCAAATAAAGTAAAATGAACTTGGAATATAATCTTCATTTGCTTTTGTTTCTGTTTTTCTAGAGGCGACGGAGCGTTTTTAAACGTGGGGGAGGGGGGGGTTTCGTTTACCAAACCAAGAAAATACCCCTACTCAAATTTTCCAAAATGTCCTTTTCGTAGTTCGTTGGCAGAAGCAAATCTCTTTGCAATCTTGACAGTGTCCAGTGTGTCCGTAGTCGATTTGTGACAATGCATTAGCAGGCAGTTGTTCAGACGATCCTGCTTCATGCAGCATCTTAGATAGTTCTTAAGTCGTCGGAGGGCAGAAAATGTACGTTATGAAGTCGCCGTTGCCACAGGTAATGTCAAATACAGCCTTAGCAGTTTGTGGACCTCTCCTAGTAGCGTTTTGGTGACAACATTTTTGTTGAAAGCTTCGCACACGGTTCTTATATTTGTAACCTGACGTACTGGGGTAGCGGTATTTTAGGCACCAAAACGTGGGGGGCTCTGCCCCCCAAATTATCTTTTTTTTTTTTTTTTTTTTGGGGGGGGGGGGAGTAGGGGGAGGGGGGGGGAGGGGGGGGGGGGGGGCAACAGCTACAGCACATAATGCTGGGGGTTAACCTTGTGATTCACCAGCATCTCATCCAGGGGGAGTAGTAATACTCTCAGTCGCTTCATGCTACAGAAACCGGATTAAGCTCCGGCAATTGTGAGCCATTAGGCTTGTGAAGACTTTACCTTACCTCTAATTAGTAATAGTAATTGGACTGAGTAAAGTACAATTCAGGGCGTAATCGCGCGAGTAATTTCAAATCGGCCGAGCGCGTAGCGCGAGGACGATTTAAAATTACGAGCACGATTACCCCTGAATTGTACGACACGAGGTTCAATTACTAATTAAGAGAGTGTCCACGATAGGACCAGGCAGGAGGTGATAATGCTCAAATCACCGATTTCGCTCAAACTTGGCACAAAGGTTGAGGGTCATGAGTAGATACATGTACCAAAATATAAGGTCAAATTTTTTTATTCTCTCTGAGTTGTAGGGTCCCCCCCCGAAAAATGGCGGTTTGGCACAAATTTATGCATATTAATTAGCTAAATTTATTCGAGTGGTAAGACAATAAAAATAGCAGCCTGGGAATAAAAACTACTAAATCGTATTCTATATTGATCAGTCTTGCAGCAAAATGTGTTATTGGAATCGGTTGCTTTGATTTGCTGCTTTCCCAATACCGAAAGTGAAGGACATGTTTGGTCATTTTCACGAGACGCCAAAATTAGGTCATTTTAGATCTTAATATCTCCAATGGGCAACAAGCTAACAACGTAGTTTTAATACCAGAAGTAAGAAGTATCTTTATGCTTTCGAAAAATATAATAAAATTTTTGGGCAACTAAATAGCTTTTTAGTATGAAGACATTTTTGCACCTCATTCAACGATTTCTGGCGATTTCATCAAAATTCGGTAATTAAAAAAAAAGTGGTTTAATTTTAATGAAATTGCAAGGAAAGACAGCAAATGTTCAGCTAAGCATTACTCTGCTTAAAACAATGCTAGAATTAGCAAGAAAAGGTTTTTGAAGCACATTTCATGAGGTTTGTAAATGAGGGTTTCTGTCGTTCATACTTCATTTTCAATGCAAAAAACAATGGGACACTTCTCTCTACAATAACTCTGAATTTTACTTTCAGGTACAATAAGGGACACAAAAAAGCAAAGGCTGATACATACATGTCATTTAAGTGCTTCAGACTCATTGTTAGGTTCCATTGCGATCCGGCCAAATCCAGTATATTTTTTAAAAGTTCGATCTCCTTATTCAGCTGTTCGTCGATATTTATCGTGCAGTATCCATTGCTACCTTGTTGTAATAGCTCCAGTTTATGTCAGTAAGAGTGAGACAAATAAGTTATAAAACCACGGGAGAACCATAAACGCCATCGAAAACTGTCAACATAATGTTTGGAAAACATTCTTCACTATTTTGAAGTTAAATTTTTGAGCCTGCGTTGTGGTCAGTATGGACAACGGACTACCGAATTACCGGATCGACCGACTACGGACTACGCATAATATATCGGATAATTTCTTGTAAAACGCATACAGAATATAAAATTTGGACTGGTTAATTTTTAAAATTCTCTGTTTATAGTCAAAACTGAAGGGCAGAAAACTTTGAAAATTTTTAAAAAGCCCATGTTCACCCAATCTGCTTAGCGCGCTTGTGTTTTTGCTTTGAAACGGTTCAATTGTTCAATGTAGCGTTATGATTGGCTGGCACGTCGATTTTTCGATTTTCCGTCTGTGCCTTTAACTGGATTCAAAATTGACGCTAATCCTGGGTTAGCTTAATCGTGCTTTAATGGACTGGATAATTTTTTACAGTCGATTTTCAAACATTGATTTTTTCGAAGTTTAGAAATAAAGATTTGTGACCGGTAAAATTCAATACCAAAGAGTCTGGGAAATCGGATGATTCCTTGATGACAGTTATCTTTTGTTTGTCTTTTGCTACCAAAAGTAGCAAAACGTGTAATGTTTTATATTTTACAACTCTACCAAAAAACTATTTGCAATTTCCGCATTTTCCCGATAAATTTGAAATTTTAGTAGCGCCATAACCCAAAATATTTACCATATCTTGTATAACACATCACAGGCTATGTATTATAGATAAAATATTTCCGAAATATTGTAAAAGCGCAAAAACCCAAGGGAGGAGTTGAAATCAACCCCCCAACCCCCCCCCCCCCCCCCCCCCCCCCCCCCCCCCCCCCCCCCCCCCCCCCCCCGCCACCTTTTGGTTGCACTTGGACGAGTTTCGAGTATAGAGTTAAAAAAAAAAGATTTTAGACGAATCATTTAAAAGGCAATCGACCGAACAGGTTATCTGTTTCCATGCCTGAAGGTTTGATTTGAGCCTATCGTGTCTCATGCGCAGTAAATAATATACAGGTAACAATAAGATCCAAAAAGGTTTTGAATTCTATTTAAATATAACTAACTAGATGTTTTTAACTATTATGTAGTAACATAGTTGTAGTACATGTATAAGACCGTATAACTTTTCTACCGATCCCTTACCTGGCCTTAACGGAGACGTGCGGCCCGATAGAGTACTTCCCTACAAAACCTTCTTGTCTCTTAACGGGGTCTCGATTCTATCACGTTTTGTCTTAAACGAGGTATCTTTTCATGGCCTAATGCCACAATCAGGATAAGCATATATATTAAGTTATAAAAACTGTAGAAACCTAATCGAAAGCCGATTTTGAACTAGTATTTTGTTGGCGCTGACTTCGGTTAACTTTGGCATTAAAAATGGCAGAGAATGTTTACTTCTGTCTCCGACCTTATGAGCTAGTCTAGTTCCACCAAGGGCTCATACTTTGATTCACCCACAAACCAAAATGAAAGCAAAAAACAAAAAAAAGCAACGAGAAACACAAGACAAATGTCGAATTATTTTTAGAACGGTCAAGGAGTTATTCGATTTTCCAGACTCTTTAGTATTGAATTTTCTGGTCACAAATCTTAAGTTATGGACTGTTTCTGCAGTTTTAAATAATCAATGTTTGAAAATCGACTGTAAAATTTAACCAGTCCAAATCTTATATCCTGTATGCGTTTTACACCAAGTTATCCGTTATATTATGCGTAGTCCGTGGTCCGTACGAGTTGTCCGTCGATCCGGTAATTCGGTAGTCTGTTGTCCACACTGACCACAACGCAGGCTCAACTTCAAAATGGCGAAGAGTGTTTTCCAAACTTATGTGGACAGTTTTCGATCGCGTTTATGGTTCTCCCGTGGTTTTATAACTTATTTGTCTCACTCTTACTTGCATAAACTGGAGCTATTACAACAAGGTAGCAATGTATATTCTCATAGCAAAGTCAACAGCGATGAACTTCGCGATAAATATCGACGAAGATCTGAATTAGGCGATCGAATTTTAAAAAAATATAAGCTTACTGGATTTGGCCGGATCGCAATGGAACCTAGCAATGAGTCTGAAGCACTTAAATGACATGTATGTATCAGTCTTTGCCTTTTTGTGTCCCTTACTGTACCTGAAAGTAAAATTCAGAGTTATTGTAGATCGAAAAGAAGTGTCCCATTGATTTTTTTTTTGCATTGAACATGAAGTATTATTAAAGACAGAAACCCTCATTTACAAACTTCATGAAATGTGCTTCAAAACGCTTTTCTTGCTAGTTTTAGCATTGTTTTAAGCAGAACGATGCTTAGCTGAACATTTGCTGTCTTTTTCTTGCAATTTCATTAAAATTAAACCACTATTTTTAATTACCGAATTTTGATGAAATCGCCAGAAATCGTTGAGTGAGGTGCAAAAATTTCTTCATACTAAAAAGCTATTTAGTTGCCCAAAAATTTTATTATATTTTTCGAAAGCACAAAGATACTTCTTACTTCTGGTATTAAAACTACGTTGTTAGCTTGTTGCCCATTGGAGATATTAAGATCAAAAATGACCTAATTTTGGAGTCTCGTGAAAATGACCAAATATGCCCTTCACTTTCGGTATTAGGAAAGCAGCAAATCAAAGCAACCAATTCCAATAACACATTTTGCTGCAAGACTGATCAATATAGAATACGATTTAGTAGTTTTTATTCCCAGGCTGCTATTTTTGTTGTCTAACCACTCGAATAAATTTAGCTAATTAATATGCATAAATTTGTGCCAAATGGCCATTTATCGGGGGGGGGGGGGGGGGGGGGGACCCTACAACTCAAAGAATAAAAAAATTTTGACCTTATATTTTGGTACATGTATCTACTCATGACCCTCAACCTTTGTGCCAAGTTTGAGCGAAATCGGTGATTTGAGTATTATCACCTCCTGCCTGGTCCTGCCTGGTTTTCTGGTGGACACTCTATTAATCGCATCAATAACAAAACTTAAGATTAAAAAGTCTTGTCGACTCTTTTGTACTAAAAACGTCTAGGATATTTTCTATCAGTTTGAAAGTAGAAGGAAAACAGCAAAAAGGAACCCATTCGAGTGCAACTGATTGACGCGCGCGCAACGTAGCTCTATAGGTGTCCAATTACAGCTATCCAATTACAAAAAGTTGTGAATGGATAGCTGTAATTGGACACCCACGTGACCGCGCGTCAATTACGTGAGAAATAGGCGCGCGGATGACCAATCACAATTGAAAATTTTGTTATTGATACGATTAATTGAGGAATAATCACGAGCATTTGTTTTAACCAATCAGCAAACGTATTGATAAAAAATCAAAGATAAAGCGAAGTTGTTATCGATACTCAATTAAAAAGCGCTCTTGACTAACAATAGGGAGCTTAAGCAACGACGACGGCAACGCCAAGGAAAACGTCACTTGAAAAAAGGATTCGCGCTATTTTAAACTACTTTGCAGTTGCTCCAATTTGTTTAGTTTGTCTAATGTGACTGGATTGTCCAGGAGCTGAATTTGAAGGGATGGCTTTCCGGTTCAAATGGAGAAAGGAAAATTAACCGTCGTGTGTTCACGTTCTCCAAAAAACCTATAATTTGATTATTTGACGTTGTTGTTTTGCAGGGAACGGCAAAGAAATGTACCAAAATGTAAAACGCACGTGCAGAGGTATTGTTTTCGCTCATTAAGCCTATTGTTTTGTGCCGTTCTCGCTGCCGTCGGCGTCGTGGTTGCTTAAGCTCCCCAATAACATAACGACGAGTCGATACTTACGGCCCTTCAAATATTAATAGCGCAGTGGTAAAAATGAAGTACTTGTAAGTGGTAGTTTCCATTTTTCAAACCTACAAGAAACATACAAACGCAATGCGTTAGGTGAAAACAAAACACTCTGCTCTTCAATAACTATCTTTTAGCTATTCAACTCATCAGTACAAATCAATGCCATTGTAGAACACACTCTTTAAAGCCAGTAAAATGCATCAATCCCCTGTCTTAGTTGCACAGTTAAATTCTTTAAGAACAATAAAAAAGCAATCTGCGTCTATTATCGCACATGTATCTGTCCTACACAAAACGAAAAGCAGCCAACATAAAGAACAGTTTTAAATTATGTTAGAATTAATTGACTACCTTGTAGTTGTTCTAGATTTTTAATTTCGGCTTGCGCAGATAAAACATCGATATTGCCAGACATTTAGAGATAGTTCACTCTTGACTTCTAAGGGGCAGTACGCAGCTCTTACAAGGTCTTCTCTGATTTGCTGAGAAAACAATAGAACAAACAACACAACAATGGACCCTAGCCCTAAAAACAATAGAGCTGCTTGATACACAGGTCCAATGAAATTAGAGGTTGTTAAGAGCTGCGTGGTATCTGACTTCTAAGGACAAATAATTATGTACGTGATTAATCGTCTACGTGCGTCGACTTCATAAGTACTCTTAAGCCACATAAGTGGGCTCAAAATTTTCATTTCCTGAGTCTTAAGCTTTCTATTCTTGTTCAACAGAATGTGAATACATACAAAACAGTACGATGTAAACCACGCGACGGCATTGACTCAGTTTAGATAGATTACTGTAGACTTCTAAGGGTAAATAATTTTAGTATAAATCTACTAGCGTTCTATCACGAATGCTGTTCTCTTATTGGCTACGCTACTCACTATCTATCCTGTTAAATTGTAGAAAATAAGTAGAGTAAGTAGCCGATTATCCGCGCGTGGCGTGTCCTATTTATATCATCATTCAATAAAAACGCGAGCCTGTCTTGTTGTTAAGTTTTGATCGTTTAGTAGATTTATACTAAAACAAAAAGATTATTCGCTCTTGATTTCTATGCGTGATAGTTGATTCGGGCTTCGCCCTCGTCAACTTTCACACGATAGAAATCTCGAGCTCATAAACTAATTGTTAAATATACGTGATTAATCGTCTACGTGCGTCGACTTCAAAAGTACTCTTGAGCTACATAAGTGGACTCAACATATTGATTTCCTGAGTCTTGAGCTTTCTTTTCTTGTTCAACAGACTGTGAATACATACAAAACATTACGATGCAAACCACGCGACGGCATTAGCTCATTAGCATAAATGCTTCATTCTCCAATTGAGTTACACAAATATTTACTGCGAATATCGAAAGAGGACAACACAATTAGGTTTTCTTTGGAAAGTTGAGCTCGATTTACCCGATACTGGTTGTGCAAAACTGTTTTAAAAACTCGAAATCTATGATTAATTCGCAATTATGCCACGCAGAAATCTATTTGTTTCTGTTAGCTGTTATTCCCTTAAGCATTTCATGAAAAAAGCTAACAACTGCGTAGGTTACAAAGTTGAAGCAAATTGGCGTAAATTCATAAGTTAACGAAACACAATATAAATACACATGTAATAACGTCAGAAAAGATTCGCTTATTGAATCAAGGGTTTGCGTGTTCACCCTGATCCATAAGATACTAATTGCCCTATTAACCGTAGTGACTGTCCTACTTAAAGCAAACCAACTGAAACCAGGAAACACCCTACTGTAACAGGAACACCTGTAGGAATCTTGCAATACAAATGGAATGGAAATCGATATGTACCAACTAGTTCCTTACCTCTGAACTCAATATATCTGTATGGTATAGGTATGTTGGAGCAATAATTGTAATAATAATAATAATAATACACAACGTTTCATGTTGCTCAACAATAGTTTGAGGTAAACCTTAGGGCCGTGATACGTTATTCTTATTCAATGCAATGGTAAGTACAATAGCTTATTTTTTTAATAGTCAAAAGGTACATTCCAAAGACGCGGTCGAACAATTCATGACGCACGCGCCATTATTTGCAATTTTATAAACTGCTTCATTGTTATCTATGCCTTGGAACCAAAACAAAACAAATTGCAGACTAATGAGTTTTTCGTTTTGAAAATCGAGATTTGTTATCTTTAGCATCGATAAAGTGGTTTCAAAGTATCTTAGTAATTGCACAAATTGAATATAAAGCATGAACGTCTAGACATGCTGAATGCAGAGAAATAAGAATCCAGATTGTACATAATATATTTTTAACTCGTACATTGTATGTTGATTGATCAAGTTGTGAGACGTTAACTCCGGAATCACAGGTGTGAGGTACATATCTGCTACTTCTTGCGATGGAATGTATCAATGAATTGTATTCCGTTTGCGTACCACGATAATACTTATGGTCATGCATAAATTACTGAGTGAAGTATATTGGGCTTTTGTTGCAGAAATATACCCCAAACTTCGGAAAGGGAACAAACATTCAATGACTATTAATTTTACCACGTTCTGTGTTAATAAACTAATGAATTAACATTTCAACTCGATAATTTATAGTCCATTCCTAACTATAATGTGTATGCTGTCAGGAGTTGTCGTTTCTATATTAAATGATATTGAATATGCTGATCACAAGTAACACTAATTCTGCAGATAAAGGGTAAGTTGTTAGTCTCAAGTAGGTCAGTTCAAAGATGATTTAAGTAAGAATACGTATAACCATTAGGAAAGCACACACAAGTTGAAAAATATCTAGATGTCATTTCCATTGGGCACTGGATGATATATTAAAAGTGGGTACTTTTTATTTACGTATTCAGTTCTACGGCGAATATTCACATTGTCGATCGAAATACAAAAGAGACGCTCGTCGGAGTCGTGATTTCGACAGTCATAGTTGAAGTCATAGCCGTTATCACGAAATCGGCAAAGTAACAACTTCTCGAAAAAAATAATCCAACCAACTCAATTTGAAAGTTGCTGAAGGGGTATTTTTCGGAGTCTTGAAGTAAAAGATAGTTAACTATGTTGAGACCAAATGTCAGCGGAACTTAGCACGTAGTTTACACTTCTGTGATGATCTGCAATCATAGCTCAGTTGTCTAGTATTACAGCAGTACTTTACGTTAGATATATAAACGTAGGCGCCTGCTGTATAACTAATTCATCTGACAAGAAGAGAATAATGACTTACCACTGAGTTGCGTTAATATCGTAGATCATACACGCACAACAATACAGCCGTATGTAATTGAACTTAAAAACCGCATGTTTTGAAACAAATTTGCATGTTAATTTTAGGTATTTTAATTATTCGGCGGTGAACAATAATCAGGGTTTTATAGCTTTTGTTTCCCCTTCACTACAGGGGGCCGCCCTTTCTCACCTCCGTAACCACAGAAATGTTAAATATTAAACCTGTTTGATGTTTACAGTACAGACACCAAGCTCAAGTCCAATTTTATTAAAAACAAAAATTGAAATGTCATGTTTAGTTTATGTATTCTTTCCAATTGTGTTTATGTTGGACAGTTCATGAATCCAGATCCTACATTATGTATGACGCGCTAAAATATCCTTGAAGTTCGCATTCAAGTCTTGCACTAATAAAAGCGCAGTGTGCTTTACGAGCTGATAATGTTTTAAATCAGCCTAGAAGAATGGCGAAGAGCCTACGGCTGCCTACTCCTACATCACGGGGCCTGTATTCAGACACGTGAGGGAAGCGTGCACTGACTTTGAACCAATACCTACCAAACTTCGTGAATTTTCTAAAATTTATTTGGTAACATTTTATGTGATATAATTTTTTTTTTTCATGATATAAAATATTATCATGGCAACCATATTTTAACAGGCACGATTATCCAAATCTTGAATTTTGTGCTTAAAAAAGGGGGACTCTGTAGTCAATTTTACAATTTGAAACCATTTTGACATTTTTTTTTATTTTGATTAATTTTGACCCAATTTTTTGAGACTTCTCTAAAGCTGTATACGGCAAATATATCCAACTGTTGTTTTTTTCATTTCACTTCTGTTTCCTGAATATCTTCTCCTTGCCTTATAGATCACAATGAGTTTGTCGTTTTTACCCGCTGTACTGAATAGAGTTTAAGTTGAATTGCTGGAATGTTGAGCTCGGTTTGCGGGGCAGGAAGAACATAACCACCAAATGGATAAATCTGGCTATGTGCCCTTCCTTGAACACATAGCCGTTTTAATAAGTCAATAAAATTGATCAAATGACAAAATTTGATAAGGAATTGATAGTATGTCCAGCAAAGGTGGGGTCTAAAAGCGCCAGCTCAAGAAAGCAAATGGATCGGACATGGGGAGGAGGAGGGTTAAAAGTTCTAAAGGCTGCCTGGTCAAGCAAGAGATCTGCGAAGACTGTCCTCTCAAAGGCTAACCTCGTGCCATTGAAAATACCTCCCAGGGGGATACTATAATTGACTCCCCCTCCGCATGAATTGTGCACGTGCTTCTGGCATGCTTTATACATTATTACATAACAATTAAACGTGCATGACATAAAATTTTATTGGCTAGCCAATAATTCCTTTATTTTACCGTTAAGGTGGTCAGACACGAGGGGTCATGTAGCAGGGACATGTCGCAGCGACATGCAGCAGCGACAAAAATTTGTGTAGTACACACTGAAGGACATGTAGCAGGGAGTGTAGCGAGGAAATGTAGCAGGGAAAAAATCATAGCGCCTGCACACCACATGAAAATGTCGCGGGGACATGTCTCAGGGACATGTTGCAGCGACACGTCCCCTCGTGTGAACTGATACTAACATAATTGTGCAACAACAATCTTGGGGACATTTTGTCCCCGAGACATGTCTCACGGAGTTCAATTTATTGAACTTCAAGGGACGCGTCGCGGGGACAAAATTTCCCCAAAATTGGTGTTGCACAATTATGATAGTATCAGTTCACACGAGGGGACGTGTCGCTGCAACATGTCCCTGAGACAAGTCCCCGCGACATTTTCATGTGGTGTGCAAGCGCTATGATTTTTTCCCTGCTACAAGTCCCCGCTACACTCCCTGCTACATGTCCCTCAGTGTGTACTACACAATTTTTTGTCGCTACTACATGTCGCTGCGACATGTCCCTGCCACATGACCCCTCGTATCTGACCACCTTTAAGTCCCTCGGCTGCTTGAAAATTCTTTAAAACTCCACTTCTTTGCGGATATCAAGTTCCTCGAAGCAAGATTTCAGCGCTTAAAGCTCTTCTTTTTCGGAGTATTATTTAAAACTTTCTCTTTCTGTTTTGAATATTTTAAATGTATGTTATTGCAAAATCACGGCCGGTTTTGGCCGGAACGGCCATCATTGGGTTTAGCTCAATGGAGGAGTCTAGCTCTAAACAAATGCTTCGGCGATCTACTAGCTCCAATTGTCCTAAGACGAAATCAGGTTTAAAAATAAGCACTTAGTTCTATATTCCTCCAAAAACGCTTGACTTGCAGAGTTTCGCAGCCTCAAATGCGGTCTTGACCACTGTTTGGGAAATGTGAAACCTGTCTGGAGTAGCAAACCGCGAAAAAGGCAGGGAAAAACGATTTGCATGGACTGTTTACTCGGACATTTGGGGATATGTATTTTTTACATTTTTATATAACCGATTATACAACATTCTCGTATTACCAGATTTAACTTGTTTTCCTTTATTGTGGCAAGGGATTCATAATAAGTTGTTTCCGTTTATGTTATTATTCTTTTTTCAAGTTAAACGTTCTTCTTTTCCTAGATTAGTAAACTCTACTGAAGTGAAATTGAAGCACTATGATTTCTCTGAGTCTATCCTCTGAGTCTGAGTGAATTGTTTTAAAAGTAACTGTTCAATTGTTTACAAACTTTCTCGTTTTCACTTCTAAAGCCGTGTATTGGTTAGATATTTCAGCTCCAATCCACTTAATAATAATAATAATAATAATAATAATAATGGTTTAATATCAGCGTTTCCACAAAGGTGGCTCTTCATCTGGTATAAACTACAATAATATTTAAAATATTAAATAGTACATAAAAAACAATACAATTTAGTATAAAAACAAGATAAAATCTAGTATAAAAAAAAAATTAAATTATGTACAACTAATTTAATATGTACAACTTAACTTAAAACAAAGATAAGAAACATTTTTTTACGAAGCATCGAGTCCATATCATTTTTCAGAGCCGAAAAACACAAGGTATTTTGTTCCTTCATTCACTTCGTCGCGAGCGGTTAAAATTTTGAACTTTGAACCAGCTTTCATTTAACTTCGCAAAATAACATTGCAACACTAGCTACGCGTACATTTCGCGCCTTTTTTGTTCAATTGCGTGATGGACAATGTGTCGCTTTTCTGCTTGTTTTCTTTCTTTGATTCATATAAAACAATTGTGGTATTGGTCATATGATAAAATGCTTTTATTGAGTAAGGTCGGGCTGGACGAGCGAGCGCAGCGAGGTCCGTTCGCCATGACCGAGAGCCAAATATTTTTCAGTCCGGCCCTCCCACTCAATCAATAAGTACATATTATTTTATTTTAAGTTAAACGTTTCGTTTTTTCTACTTAAATTTCAGCCTTTTAATATGCTTCTGAGGCGAAAATGAAAATCTAAATTCTAAATTCAGAAATTAACGTTTCATATATTGCAGACAATATGTTGAAATGTTCAACTTCAGCGCATTGACATTTTTACATATTTTTAATGTCGAACATAATTTTATTAGATTTTAGCGCTTTATAATTATCTAGTATTCAACCAAAGTCTACATGTACATCTTATTTTGTTAGCATGTGTGCAATAAAGTTGAAAAAAAAAAAATAGAAAAAAAAAAACAATTAAAAGAATCCGCTATATAGTCCGGGAGCAAATGTCATAAATTAAAGTCCCGTGGGAATTTCAGGCTGCAAGCAATCCACCCGTCCAAATGTGTTATGGGTACCCTAAGTGGCAAGAAAAATTTTGGTGGCACTCTTGTAACTTGCACCGAGCGAATTTATGGGGTTTTCAAAAAATGATGTCAAACCCCAGCATGGAAACGAGGCTCTGACATAAAAGTGGCTACAACTTCCCACCATTTTAACGAAATTACACCAAAATTGCAGAGATTATGTTTCCCAATGGGTTAGATGGTATTAGACAATACCGGCTCCTTAACGTGGTCACGTGACAAAGCTAGCATGGAAACGAGGCTCTGGTGAAACAACGGTAATAACTTTCTTCTGTTTCAAGGAAATTTCACAAAAGTTGCATGAAATATGTTTCTCGGTGTTTTGAATTATATTAGACCATTACTGTACATTACGAAGGTCACGTGACAAAGCTAGCATGGAAAAGAGGCTGTCGTACCATGTAGTTCTGTAAAAATGTAGGCACTGCAATGGAAGTCGGCAATCTATCCATAAATTTAAGTCTTTGTTTGGTTTGTCAATTGGAAAAGGAAGAGGAACTCGTAGAAAATCCGTCTTGTTATAAAGCTTTGCTGGAGCTGGTTATAGGGAGACTAAGTACGTTGAGATCTGGGCTTATCTAAAGGTTTTTAATTCTCAAAAGTTAAAAGTAAAAGCAGCAACATGACACCGGAAATACTACCAAGAAGCAACTCATTCTGAAATGTTGAAACGGGCGAGGGAAAGATATTAACGAAAACTGGCTGGCCCAAGTGAGAAAAGAATAAAAACCCAGCAGTAACTTCCAAGTTTCAAGACCGACAACATAACCTCACTGCTGCTGTGTTGTCTCGTGAAGAGAAAAATGTCAACAAGCTGACAACCACCATCGAAACCTACCCAAATCCGTTTACTGAGCCAGGAGAAGAGCTGTTCAATCTTGTAACCAAAGTGGTGATGCCCGAGGATGTTAAGCGTGATCTGTGTGCGCAAAGTTCTGAAGGAGCTACGGCTTCTCAGTACGTTTATCACAGAACGTATCCAGAAAGGTAACGTAAATCTCTGGTCACCGATGAAAAAGCGCAAGCTGTTAACCTGGAAATCCACCGGTAAGAAGACCAAGGTTACTGTTAACAACAAGATTGTAGAGTTACAAGAAGATCGTAGTCTCTTTGCTCGCATGATGGTGATGTGCCAGTCTCGACCAAGAAGCCATAGGCATGTATGAGTTTAACCTGGTGCCAAGATCACTTTTTGCAGCAGATGGTACGATGCTACATTGCCTCACCAAAAGTGCACTGATGAGCTTAATCGAGAAAGAGGCACCGGCAGCCACTTCCAGTGATGCGCCAACAGGAGTACCAGTGGCTCGAAACAAGGTAGTTTTAGTTGATGGCATGGCAGAGCTACAGTCGCTTGATAAACCAGCAGCCATAACCAACACTGCACGAAAAATGGCCTTTGCGGACGATCAAATGTGTGGTGAAAGGCGTATCAAAGACCTCCTTTGCTACATCTTTCCACACCTGTGACGCGCGTCAAAGATCATCTTTGATGTCGCCTTTGATATAGTGGTAAAGGTGGTAAAGGCCGTCTTTACCACATCTTTGACATATACCTTTGACGCGCGTCAAAGATTACATTTGATTCACCTTTGTCCATTATCAAAGGTTTGTCAAAGGTTTAGTCAAATTCGTCTGTGATTTGTGACAAAGGTAGATCAAAGGCGTGTGGTCAAATCCGTCTGTGACGCGTGTCAAAGGTTGAACAAAGGTGTTTGGTCAAATCCGTCTGCGACGCGTGTCAAAGGCTGATCAAAGATGTAGTCAAATATGTCTGAGACTTGTGTCAAAGGCTTGTCAAAAGTGAATCGTCTTTGCCATGTGATTTACACACATTTGACCCTCGTCAAAGGCCATCTTTGATCCCGCCTTTATATAGTGGTAAAGGTGACAAAGGCCATCTTTACCACATAGGGCCGATTCGCACTAGCGGACAAATTTTGTAACAATTTGTAGATTTCTTCATTAATGTGTCACTTGTTACAGAAAACAAGTGCGAATACGTTTTTTGAGACCTATAACTTGTCCAACAATTCAGGAAAACAAAGAAGCAGTTGTCTTATGATTGGTCAACGTTGGACGCGCGATACATTTTGTCAAACAATCGCAAAAACAAGTGCGAACGACTTGTTGGACAAGTGCAAATTTTGTCAAAACGGACAAATCTTCAAAGGGGCCGTTGTCCTGCCTCAAGGCAGGACAATTCATGACAAGTCGCATTCCAATGCCCCTCGTAATGCCAGATAACAATACGTTGTTGATTGGCTATTGTGTTTGGTCTGGATTGTACTAAAAAACAACACGCGAAATTTCGTCCTTTGCCCATTTATCATAGTCCCGCTTCGTGGACGATTGTGTGGCGTTAACATCTGTCGAAACGCCACTTGCTTCATAACTTGCCGAGGTGACGTCGTGGAAGGATGGTAATACCGGGGGTTGGAACAAGAGAATGCGGAGGGAACCAGTTTGTGCCGATAAATGGACGGGAAAAATAATAGTTATCTTGCGACATTTTCCCCGCACGAGCACAAAAACATCAGTACACGCGCACTTCAAATGCAAATCGTTTTAACATTTTTCACCACGTGGACCTGCCTGCATATTTGATGTTTGCTCAAGACGACCGTGCCGAGAAATGTACAAGGATGCCAGAAGCACGTGCAGAGCTATTGTACTGATAATTATACCTTTTGTTTTCTTCAAAATGTCTCTGACTTGTCGCGACAATTTTGTTTTTGTCAAAAATGTCATGACATTTCAAACTTGTCCGCTAGTGCGAATCGGCCCATATTTGACATATGCCTTTGACGCAAGTTAAAGGTGATATTCAATTCGCTTTTATTTTGTCCACTATCAAAGGTTTGTCCAAGGCGTAATCACATTGTCTACGATTGGTGTGAAAAGTGTGTCAAATATCTTGACCACTTTTAGAAATTTAAATTAAATCATTAAAAAATACTGGTGTTACGTCAGCAATATTCATTATGATAAATATACAGGCCATGATGACTGTTTTAAAAATTCAATTTTAATGATGTCAAAAGCAGAATACACTCTTTACCAAATTAAAAGTGCCATAAAACTGTTTCAAATAGTATCAGAAAATACATGGTTGAATTAAAAATTAATTAATGAGGCCTTAACTGCAATAGTGTACAAATGTGTCACAAAATTATCATGCAGTAGTACTAATAAGAAGCAAATTAGTAAAGGTAATACAATGGTTTCAAGAGGTATTTGGGGTATAAATACCTCGAGTAATATTTTAAAATTGTCCCAAAATATCACGAGCCGCTTGGATTATTTGTTTATACTGCAAGGCTAAGAAATTTCTCTTTTCTAACGCTCACACGTGTGATCAGCGATTCGGGACCAAAAGATTACTTCAAAATAATTTTCTTAAGGTGGCTCCAAGTAGTTTTTTTTGCGGGGGGTCACACTTCCCTTTTTGAATGCGCTTATACCTAATCTTACTTTAGCTCAATGAATCTGAATTTGATATCAGCTGTTAGGCTAAGATGAAAGTTTTGGATGATGCTCTTTTTATGCTAATCAGCGTTTCCATAGCAACAGTAAACGAATATGGCGAAAAACAGTTTTTCCTAAATATCTTTCGATTTTGGAGCTACCCGCGACAAGCGAATATATGCGCTATAATCTACACAGTGTAGCACACTAAATGGGAAAATTTCAAACATATTAAACTGTTTGATTTTGAATCGCTAAAACATTTTAACACGTGTTTTTTCATGTTTAAAATATAAGCGGTCAAAACATTTCATAGGTCTCACAAATTCCCGGGGGGGGGGGGGGGGGGGGTACTGGCAGAAAAATTGGGTAGGGGTGTGCGGCCCGCTTCCCAAAACCCTTACCCTATTTATGACCAAAATCTGCGATTTTCCCTACCCTATTTATGACCTCACCAAAAATTTGATACCCTATTTATGACCTGACCCTTAAATCAATACCCTGTTTCAGACCTGCCTTTTTTAAAAAAAAAATCGTTACCCTATTTATGACCAAAATGGCGGCAAAATAGCCAAAATCGATATCCAATTTATGACCAAAACGGCTGAAAAACCCTACCCTTTGGGGCCGCACATACCTATATAGCTTAGGGAGTACCCCCCCCCCCCCCCCCCCCGGCACAAATTATCATTAAATTATCACAGAAAGTTTACTCAGACTTACATAATTACTCCCTGCAAATAGCTCTGACTAATTCATCGGCAATAAAGAGATCGAGCTTATCATTCAAGTGCAGTTTAAAAGGAGGGAAAACGTCAAGAAAAACTGCATTTGAATGAAAAGCTCGATCTCTTTATTGCCGAGGAGTTAGTCAGAGCTATTTGCAGGGAGTAATAATTTAAGTCTGAGGAACTTTCTTTGGTAATTTAATGATAATTTGTGAGACCTATGGAATGTAATGACCACTTTTATTTCAAACATGAAAAAACACGTGTTAAAAATGTTTCAGTTTCAATTCACAAGTTGCGGAGTTTCTCTAGATCGAGAGAATTTTTTGTAAAACCCGCTAGTGGACCAATTGATTAGACCATGGGCTTCAACTGGACAATAAAAGTTTAAAAGAAATATATGAGAGCGTTTTTGAAATTTTGGGGGATGAAGTTTTGGGGATTGTAAATACAGTGAAAAACATACTATCGACATAATTGGCTAATATCTAAAGAAAACGATGCGCGATAAGAATGCAGTTTCATCTCGTAGTAGTTTGATTCCATTTTAAATGGTGTGTGAAAAAGTGAAGGGGTTGCTTTGCCCGATTGCGAGAAAGAAGGATTTGATTAGCGTACGTTCAGCTGCTCTTGTTGTTATTTTTGTATGTAATTTGGTCTACGCCTACGAATGTGATGATAATTTGGAAACCGTGAGATTTTTTTTTTTTTTTTAAATTGACAACCTCGAGATTAATCATCAGTTTATATGGCCTGCAAGTTTCAAGGGCATTGAAGACATGCAAGGCAATAAAATAGGGCATTGATCCAATGTACCAATGTTTTCATACAGACTTTGTGTTTACAAGTGAGCGTCCTCATTATTCACGAGTATTGTTTTCAAGTTTCATATGCACGTGCAAAACTTTAGCAAAAAGTTTATTTGCATCGAACAAAACGCTCGATTGCTTTCCGAAGAATTTTCCGTAACATGCTAATAACTGGCTTGAGAATTATAATAACATTACGCACTCGATGCCGCGCAATTACGCTGTAATGCAGCCGTACCTAGGGTCTCTGTAAAATTGCAGGACAAGAAGAACATATCCCAATTTGCAAATTTATAAACGAAATACAGAAACAGTGCTTCTTATGTCCCACGCAAGAACAGTGTGACAATTTTATATTTTAGCTGAGAATTTTGCTTTGCGCTATATTATATCTAAATAAGTAACAGATGCTACGCCGATTGCAACAAATAACCAGAGTGAGACAATCATAAACCATTGCCAAAGCGTGTTATTTCTGCATCCCACTTGATGAAATTAAACGTGACGTTTCCGACGTTGTCTTCATCAGTACTGTTGTCATTGCTATTCGTAACGCAAGCCAGTTATTAGCATGTTTCGGAACATTCTTCGGAAAGCAATCGAGCGTTCTGTTCGATGCAAATAAATTTTTTGCTAAAGTTTTGCACGTGCATATGAAACTTTAAAACAATACTCGTGAATAATGAGGACTCTCACTTGTAAACTCAAAATCTGCGGGAATAAATTGGTACATATGGGGGCCCTATATTATTGCCTTGCATGTCTTCAATGCCCTTGAAACTTGCAGGCCATATAAATTGATAATTAATTTCCAGATTGTCAATTTTAAAAAAAAATTATCTCGCTGTTTCCAAATTATCATCACATTTGTAGGCGTAGACCAAATTACATACAAAAATGGCAACAATGAGCAGCTGAACGCACGCTAATCAAATCCTTCTTTCTCGCAATCGGCCAAAGCAACCCCCTCACTTTTTCCCACACTATTTCAAATGGAGTCAAACTATTTTGAGATGAAACTGCATTCCCATCGCGCATCGTTTTCTTTAGATATTAGCCAATAACCCTTGCGAAATAACTCTTGGAATTCCTAGGAATTCCTAGGAATATCCTAGGAATTCCTAGGAAAACATTCCTAGGAATTCTTAGGAATTCCTAGGAATTCCTAGGAATATAAGGTGTGAATTTTCACGGTAAATTCGGACTCATTTCCTAGGAATTCCTAGGAATTCCTAGGAATATTCCAGCTTGAATGGAACCTTGGAATCCTAGAAATTCCAAGAAATTCCTAGGAATTTCTTGGAATATCTGAGAATAACTGGGAACAGGAGCCTATTAATAGGCTCCTACTGAGAATTTCTTGGAATATCTGGGAATTTTTTGTAACGTCTGAAAATAACATTGAACTTCTTGAAATTAACTGTGGATTAGAAAGCTCTGAGGTCTTAAACATTACACAATAACCCACATTATAATTATTTATTAGTCAACTGCAGACAAATTTGAACTTTTACAATGTTGAACTTTCTTTATAGTACATTGCTTATCTACAAAATACAAAATAGATACAGTCATATTTTATACTAATTTTCCTTCATACATGTAGGAGCTTCAATTAAAAAATATAACTGTTATTAAATGTTCGTTTAGTTTTACGAAGCGCTTCTGGTAAGCGATGTTGATTTGGAATTTGCCGAGTCTGTGTGCCATGCGACCCATTTCGTGACACTACGAAATTTGTCACGAGATTCCTTCACGTAGCTGAATAAACATCGCTCACAAGAAGCGCTTCGTGAATCTAAACAAATGTACAATATTGTGGATTGGCAAAAGTGAATAATAACATCGAAAATTTTCAAAATTTTTGGACACCCGTACGAATAGCAAATCGAAGTTGGCCGTACGGGAGTATTTTTTTATGCGAAAAATTTCTAAGTGTCACGAAATGACGAAAAAGTTTTGGACTCCCGTATGAACAGCAAATCGAAGTCCCCGTTAACGGGTGCCGTACGATGAATATAATAGCCACTGCTGCTCGTATCTGTCAAATTATTGCATGTTAAGTTGTAGTTTTGCTGTAATCTTAGTGTGGAAAAACAGTTTTCAAAAGACTAAAGCTTAAAATGCCTGCATCTGAGTTCATAATTTTAACGGATCAAGAATCATCTTATCAAAGACTTTAATACATAAAGCCAAAGCTTTAAAATCGGTTGAGTAAGCTGACTGTGTTGCAATAAAACTTCACCAACGATTCACTCTTTCACTTACCTAAATTTAAAAAGAAAGTTATCCATATTTGTGTTCCAAAAGGTTCTTTAGCCGTCACAGTTTTCTCCCAGCATTTGAATTTCTTGAAAAATGAACTCACTGAGTGCCACGAGTGCCTGCTCAAAAGGCTAAAACTGCTGACCACGGGCTCACTTTCCCCAGGTTCGCTCGGCCAGCTTCTCACGTTTCAAAAGCAAGATGGTGGAATTGTTGAGGCCATTCGCCATGATTTTCTACAAAATCTGGTTTAAAAAAGTAACTAGGAATTGCTTAAACAAGTCGAAGGGTAAATTGAGGAAATATTTTCCCTGTAAAAGGTTTGGTTTAAATGGATTTCCACTGTGAATTTGAAGTACATGTACAGTACACTGGACGATTGTAACAGGATCTGAACGAATGCAAGATTGCTTACTCGGTTTCTTCTTCTGTTTTGTGTTTGAGCTTAACAAAAGGTAAATTGTATGTCTAAGATTTAGGTTTAATTTAATATTGAATAAAAAGCTAATTTATCCTATGGAAAGTTCAGTGAATGGAACATAAGTAAAACATGACTCCAGCGTGCTGCATTATAAAGAAACTATTAAATGTCATATCTGCCAGAATTCAGAATGACTGTCAAAAGATTAAGTATTATCTGAAAATATATTTAATTTCAGCTTTCATTAGATATATAATTGTTACTTATAGATTCTATGAGACTTTAAAACTGACTTAAAAATTTAATCAAATATCACACATGTGATCACACTTTTATTTTTGCATGGGTTACAAAAAGTATATTATTGATTGTATCTTCTGATTAATTGACCCAGTGACCTTTAAGTTTAAGCCTATAATATCACTTTTTCTTAAAAAGCAAAGTGTCAGTGGACCAAATTTGTATTCCAAGAAATTCCCAATATTTCTCGCTTGTGTTTTGGCCATTCCCAAACAATCCCAGAGATTCCAAACACATTTCATTTTTAATCTTGGAATTATTTGGAATTCCTAGGAATTCCCACAAATTCCCAGTCATGTTTTGAACCATTCCCAGATATTCTTAGAAATTCCAAGTTTTTGGATTTTGTATAATTTGCATGTCTTGGAATAACATGGAATTCCTAGGAATTCCTAGGAATTCCTAGGAATTCCCAGAGTTCTGAGAATTAATTTCGCAAGGGAAAGTCGATAGTATGTTTTTCACTGTATTTACAATCCCCAAAACTTCATCCCCCAAAATTTCAAGAACGCTCTCATACATTTCTTTTAAACTTTGTCCAGTTGAAGCCCATGGTCTAATTAATTAGTCCAGTAGCGGGTTTTACAAAAAATTCTCTCGATCTAGAGAAACTCCGCAACTTGTGAATTTCGGAGGATCACCATTCTGTTGCCATGGAAGCACCGATGTAAACAAATCCTATACTCACATAAAGTTCAGTGTATTGTGTGTTTGCATGCAAAGTGGCTTGTCTTTTTATGCGCAACAACAAAAGATATGGCCCATTAAAATTGAAAGGGTGTGGACTCCTTAATTGCTACATGGTTGCTGACGGCAATCGAAAGCCAACAATAACTCATTCCTGCCAATTAACTGTACTGCCATGTATATCAGTCATACATATAACAAGTTATGAGCCACAGCTATGTTTAAAAAGTTTAAAAATTAATAAACTACTACATGAACGTTTATGGTAAAATTCAAGTACTTTTTTTTGTGGATTTTCAGTGTCAAATTTCGACTTTCACGAAATCAATACATAAGATCATATTTCAGGTGCTGAAATGAAATAATGTTTTCCATGACAAGAATTTTTTACAGGAGATGAATTTCACTGAGACGACAACACATTTTGTCATCTGCCCACTTGTTAATCATTACAAAATTACACATGCATTATAGTTAGTTTGTTATAAAGTTGAAGAAAAGACAACATACTGTTTGTTGCATCTTTTCAAGACCACATGTGGCATGAAAACATGACTGTGAAGTAGGTTTCAATTGTGGTGTGACTGTAACATAATTTATGCATTAGGTGAACCTAATCTCACCTGACTCTAGATCAGAAATGAGTTCGGCAAACAGGCATGCATTTTAATTGCAATGTCAGTTGAAGTTGTTTGTGCCCTGAAAATGTTATCTATGCATTTACAGCCGCTTTTTTGTCTTTTCTTTCAAACTTAAGTTATAATCACTTTGAATGCAAATTAAAGTTTTCAGATTATGAACAGGCTAAGTCACACATATTTGTTTGAACAATCATAGCATGTTTTATACCAAAATATAAAGGTCGTGTTTTCACATGATTGTTTACGTATGCTCGATGCGATACTGTACATCCATTCATTTCTTGAAGCTTGAATTATTTTTTGAATGTGGAAGTATGACAAGCGATTCTCTTAACTTACATCATTTCCTTTACCTGTATATTTGTTTTAATCATTTTTCATTAATTTTAATTTTTTAAGTATTAATAAATTAACTGATTTTTTCGTAATGATTTTCGTTAACTGCTGCTTAAAAAATAATCAAGCATTCTTGGGACCGAAAGGGTGGCTAATATGTTCACTCGTTCTAATGGAACCTGAAAAGTGTCTTGAGTTTAAGCATGATCTGTTCAGTGGCTCTTTACACTCTTGAAAGTTATAGAGAAATATTTACTTCTTTGGTCTTCTGATCATCGCATTCTTTGATTGAAGAACCAGACACGTGTAGCTGCCAACGGCAAGCTGACTTGGCAACGCAGCCCAGCAAGACATCTTTGCTCTTCAAATTTTCATGCCTGTTTTCACATAAAATTAATTACTTTTAAATAAACATACTAAGGCAATTATAACATTGTGCTTGCAAAAAGAAAAACCAAGATATGAAACAAAGCACAGTGTCCAATTTAATGGGAGGTTGCTGGAAAATCAAATAATATAAGCTTAATTACATGACTTTTTAATAAACTGTCTTTATTGGGCATCTGATCTGAAAATGTTATTAGTTTATACTGTTGGAACAGTAAAATGTATCTTTGTTAGAAATTAATATTAATTTCACCCAAATGTAAAACTAAAAGTAGAACAGAAGAACTTACCACTTGTAAAGAAAAAAATTGTAAGTTGTAAATTGTAAGCATGGTGCCTGCGACCATTGGGACATTCCACTTTTTAGCCCCCCCCCCCAAAGAAGGACATGTTTTGCAAAGAAGAGTTCGGATCAGGGGGGGTTGGAAGCCTATCCCATGATGCAACGCAACGAGTTACCCGCGACATTTGAAGAAAATAAACAAACTTTTTGTAAAATCTCACATTTTGGTGATTTTGCCGGTACTCTCATTTTATGGTTTTAATTATGGGAGACTTGGGAATCAGCGAAATAGTCCGTTGGTAACAGAAGAGAACCTCAATGTAAGAGTTTCATTTATATTTCCAAGTTTAATCCTCGTTTCTCGTCCTTAGAAAATATCATTTTCCGCTCGCAGGAAAATGGCGATCATCCCCGAAAATACCACGAAAGTGAAGTTGTACCTCCTCCTTAATCGAAGCGTCACTAACATTTTAACATAAATAACGTATTCCTTAATATCATAACAGCTTAAAACATCATATCTCTCCAGAGCTCTCCAAGGTTTTAAAACCAAACTAGGCAGTGAAAAGTTTCGGCATTTTGTTGGGATCCGATTGTTGCGAGCGAAAGGCTACTGCTTAACACATAATTTTCGCACGGTAGCGTATTTGTAAGACAGAATATTAATTCGCTCGAAAAGTGTTATTTCACCGAAAAGGGATTAATGTATCCCTCCGCCACCCTCAAATGGATATCCAAATGGATACAATATCAAACCTTAGAAATTATTGTACCCTTTTTTTTTCAGCTTAGTTTGTAAAAGTTCTAAAATTGTCAGCATGGATGGCATGATGTTTAAGCTTACTTCCACCTAAGAGGAGCCATTTAAGGAGAACAAAATACTTAATGTTCATTGTCTCGATACAGCTGCGAAGACCGCAATTCAATTCACAGAAGTTTCTTGCTTCAGTTTTATTGTTGTTATTGGCAACTGCAGCCTGCCAGATAGTCTAGCAAAAGGAGTTAGTCCTATTTCCAGATTTTCAGAGAAATCAAGTCTCATGCGGTTATTGAAGTTAAGTCAAGTAGTGTTGTGAAGGTAACCAACTTTTTCAAAACTTCTATCATTAAGTAGTTATTCTGGAAATGTTACTTTGATGATGTTTTGATTAATTCTTTAGTAGGTTCACTTAAAAGAGAATTATCATTCTTGGTCCAACCTATCTAGGGGTACCTATATTTTTTGGCCAGCCATCTTGGCAGGTGACTTTCATTTACCCAGACTATTTTTTACTCACCCCAAAAAGTAAGTATAATAGGCCATTTCCGAGTTGCTTTTAGCCTCTCTATCAAAGCGAGGCTAGGTGCGAAACCTTTCATATGAAAGGTTTCGCACCTAGCCTCGCTTTGATAGAGAGGCTAAAGGCCACTCGGAAATGGCCTATTGAACTTAAGGTCTGGTGGCTCCTTATGTACCGGTCAAATCGAAGCTTCAACAACCCCCCCCCCCCCCCCTCCCCCCCCCCCCCCCTCGGGCATTTGAATATTTAGAAAATTAGTGTTCAAATACCCCCCTCCCTGAGCCAAAAAGCAATTCAAATGCTCCAATCTAGGTGATCAAATGCCCCCACCTGCATTAAACTTATACTTTTAATAATTGTTTTTAATCTTGTGTGCAGCGGCGGAAATCAATATATACAACACACTGAATGCACAGCTTTTATACTGCATATCATAAAACATCTAAAGCTTTCTATTAAAACATTCCACCTACTTAAATTACTACATTTCATACATTCATGCCCTTTTACTGACATCGTGTATTAAAATATGCATAAATACATGCGACCGGTCAAAGTAATTGACATTTGTTATTTAATATTGTAAACACAAAATAATATATTCATATATTCAAAGCATGATAAAAACCATTTTAAATACCTTCAAATACAGTGCAAAACTTATGCAAGCTTTGGCTTTTCAGCCACTCAGCCACGTACGCACAATCTTTTCCTTTAAAATCTTCTATAACAGCAATCTGCCATGATTTCCAGCATGCCTCATGCAAGCAAGACATGTCACAGGAAATCGAGGCTAGGGTTCAAATTTTCCACCCCTTATGCATGGATTCCCCACCCCCTGGAAGACTATGATTATCAAATTCCCTTCTCCCCTGGACAGCAAAGGTGTCAAATGCCCGGGGTATGCCCGGGGGCGGGGATGTTGAAAAAAAAGGGGGGGGGGGATAACACTGGAGCCCCACAGATTTTTCCTCTTGAACATGTTTGGAACTGGGGGCTCTAAAAAAGCCATGGTATATCATTTTGGCCTTGGAGCCCTGGTACCATGCTTTTTTGGCCCCATGGCTGTGGAGTCCTAGCTAAAACCCTTTGGAACCCTGATGATGACTAAGAAGGGGTGAGTGGAATAAAGCCCTAAGTGACTTCGGATCAACTGCTAGATTCTCCCTCCAGTTTGTATTGTATATACTCATGTAACAAAGGGAGAATTTGGCTATAGATCCGGAGTCACTTAGGGCCTTATTCCAAACATGTGGAATATCAGGCCCTAAGTGACTCCTGATCTGAAGCCACTTAGGGCTTTATTCCACTCACTCCTTCATCTTAAAAATGAAGTCTAATTTTATTGTCTTGCAATGAAATATTTTGGCACACAAGGTTTACCAGTAAGGATCAGTAGTTACTTTTTGGGCAAGAGAGCATATGAAGAATGGCAAATAGTGTGCAAAAATGGACCTAATAATTCTGTAATATTTCAAGTCTCCTTTTGTGATTTTTTTAAACTTTGATATCTTACAGAAATTGTTTTTAAAAGACAGCATTTCTTGGAAGGGTAGAAATAGTCATTTGTTTCTAATGTCAGTAAAAAGAATGTGTGAAAGGTAGCTTAAGTATCTCACAATAAATATTGGGAGAGCTTCTTGAAAAAATCACCAAAGAAACGCAAGAAAATCTGCAGTTTAATTATATTTTTTGCTTTGCAAACAACATAAAATATCTTTTGTTGAAACTCACACCTGAGCAAAAGCATGACATACAGCAAGCTCTGAGGGCTCTGCAGGAGAGTGAAAATGCACACAGACAGGACTTTGGCATGAATGAGCAAAAAGAGGGATATGTATCACATAAGTAGGAGATTATGTCAATTTGAGTGAAGGCCTTACAACTAAAGAAAGTAGTAATAGAAGCCAAGCACATAGCAGCACAGATGCAACTAATGGATGGCACTGACAAATTGATTTATTAATCAGGAAAATAGATTTGGAGTAGCCACCTCTTGTAAACAAAAAAAAAAAATTTCCTGCACTGCTGTTCCTTGTTACACTCAACCTATAAATGGAGTATTGTCGCTAATCGCAATCATATTCATATGTCTGTTTACATTTAATAAACCGATATTTCACATTCTGAATAGCTTTTTTTCCACTCTAATTGCTCTCCTTGGTTGTGTTCTGTGCTTCTTATCTACCTGCAAGAGATTTCAGAAAAAAATTAAAACTCATTTCACACATACCTAAACTCAAGACCCTTATCAGCTTTACACCTCCCCCCTCCCCCACCAAACACTAAACCCCCAAGCCTCCACCCACCATCCTTTATCAACAAGCCCCCTCTTACCCTGCCTACTTCAATGCATTGTTTAACCCAAGTTTGCTTTGATTCTTTTAAATGCCCTTATCAACCTGATAATATTTAAGAAAAATGAAAAAACACATATAAAAACTCCTAACCCCCATTGACTCTGTAACCCCCAAACTGCAACCACCCAAAACCCCCTATCCAAAATCCCCACCCCCCCCCCCCCCCCCCCCCCCCCCCCAAAAAAAAAAAAAAAAACTCTGGCAACTCCAGTGTTAGTGTTTGGCTCAAATTTGTTTTGGTTTCTTTTATATGCCCTTTTCTTTCTGAAAAGAGTTTAGTAAAGGAAATGAAATAAGCACTAAGAGTCAACAAAATGTAAGCAGTATCGCTACTAATAATTATTTATTCGCATCTCTGTAGGCACACTAAATAAAATGGCATTTCAAGCATGTTCAAAATTTTTATTTTCTTACTGTATATGTCATAAACCCACAAATCCACCACCCAACCCCCAACCCCCATCTAAAATTTCCCCAACCCCTCTAACCCTGTCTACTCCTATGCTTAAACTGTCCTAAATTTGCTTTGGTTCCTTTCATACGCCCATTATCTTCCTAGAAATTATCTGAACAAAAGAAAATAAAAACTAATGTTTACACATACAAAACCTCATAACCCTCATTGTCCTTCAACGCCCTTAACCCCCAAACCGCCACTAGACCCAATAAAAAATGATGTCACTAAATTTACTGCTGACTATTTAAATAGCTGTTTTTTGACCTGTAGTTAACTTCTATGAGACCTCCCCTCCCCGTTATATGTTGGCTGATACATATAGGTCAAGATAAACCTCTAAAATGCTATCTATAAAAAAACTACTAAATTCAAATTAAATCCTACAATGAGAGTATTAAAAGAACTATAATAATAATAATAATAATTATTGTAAAAATTAAAATCTACACCAGAATAGTTAATTTCTTCTCTACTCTGTAAATGAATAGCTATGGGGTGCTCACACTAGTATCATTTTCAAGACACAATATTTATATTTTAGCCTTTCAACTTAATCAAACGCTTGAAGGATGAGAAAACCAATCTGTTTACACCAACATGTTTTTGCATCCTCTTTTCCTTGTGTTGATGAATACTTTTCAAGAGGATACATCTCAATTCTGCAGTGTTTCATTAACAAAGAAGACTTTTAATGAGTTATGGAAAAAGCATTCCCAATGGAGATTATTGTTATTAGTGTATAATTCAATATCATATATGGTGTACTTGAGGTTTTCTATTTAGCATCACCGCTTTCACAAAATTTTCACTCTAAATAAATGTGATCAAAATTAATCTGATTGCAGCCGTCTCCTTTATTGAACTACTGTCTCATCTTTGTTATTCTTGTCCCGTTTCTGTTTGTTGACATGGACCTAATAAACCACACTCCTACCCCTATGTTTAACTTTCTCGTTTTGTCCCATGTGCCACATTATCGAAACCTCTCCTCTACAACCTAAGCTTATTGTATTGTCTGCTTAAACTGAATCAAATCCTTAGGCTTTTAAATTAATCAATTACAGCAATTGCAGTTATACAAATGTAATATTACATTTTGTATACCTTGGGTGGAGCACAAATAACTTTAACTTACCTTGTAACCAAATGCTCAGACGAAATGTCGACAAATGCCCACACTTAGCTTGCAAAAGTTGATTTCTTGTCCTTCTGGTTTCCTTAAGACTTTTTAAAACGAGATGACATGAAAAGCATTGCCTTTTCCGACAGCTTTTGATTTCACAGCATAGTTATGTTGTGTTCCTAACCGATAAAAGGCGAAATGGTAGTTCGAAGACTGTGAAAAACATGAAGAACAGCAGCTCCGCGGTCGCGATCGCTTCGACGACCAGAAGCAAATGCCAGGTCACGTGATCAGACGAATTTTATATATATCTTTCATTCGCGTTGCATCATGGGATAGGCTTCCAACCCCCCCTGGGTTCGGATTTTTTCTTCAAAGAAGCCGACAAAATTTGGAGCCTTCGGATTTTTTTTTCAAAGGTGCCGACAGAAAAATCAACCCTTCGGATTTCATTTTTCGAAGGGCGCCGACAATAAATTGAGGGTTCGGATTCCTGCCATCTTTAGGGGGGGTGCGGATAGAAAATGGAAAGTCCCATTATTTAGACTCTGTCATGTTCAATGTGATGCACCCAAAACATATGAATTAGTTTTTAAACATGGAGCTCAATGTTCTATGCAGCAAAAACTTCAACATTCCCTGTAGCAAGATTGTGTATCACAAATGAAATATGCGATGTTGAAGTGCAATTTTAAGCTTAAGTATTATGAACAAACAATTCGGTTTACTAGAAACTGGTATCCCGCCATTTTGAGTTGCAAATGACAGATAAAATTAATGATGAATGAAACGGATATCCAGGGTTTGTCATTAAATAGCCTCGTTGGGTACTGACCTTGTATTTCATAAACAAGCATCAAAAGCTAACATTTTATATACGAAAAGGATTAGCTGGAAATAAGCTTAAATAAAGTTCATTCTGTTTGTTTACCGGCAAGTTTAATAGAAGTCTGAGAAAGCAAATATCCGTGTTGGAACGCTTGAGAACTCTTAGATCTTGTTTAAGGCTTAATTTAATTTTTTAAATGTCAAAGAGACTTACCTTTTAATCTTAAGTGAAGTTTGAGTCAAAGAAGGGTGGAAAGATTATTATCCAAACGATCTTCTGAACGCAGGAAAATCGGAATATTTTTTTCTCTTCGACTCACTCTGTACGCGTCAGATGTATCTTGGTTGTGATTGGTCAAAGACAAATGGCAACCGGCGGAAAGCGCGGGAAACTGGCTGCCTCGGCTCCAGTCATCTATCGTCCGGCAACGTGACAAGATGTTCAAAACAAAAGCAAAGCCGTCATATCTTTCACTTCATCTTTGAAGCTCGTCACAGGTGAAGTCAAAGTTCTTAGTATGTTTGACCTCACCTTTGACAAATGTCAAAAGAAACGAATACCAAAGCCGTCATATCTTTGACTGTACCTTTGACGCGTGTCAAAGGCGAAGTCAAAGTTGTTTACATATTTGACCTCGCCTTTGACAGGGGGTCAAAAGAATATCAAAGCTGTCATATCTTTGACTTCACCTTTAACGCGCATCAAAGGTGAAGTCAAATACGTCGTCGTATTTGACCTCGCCTTTGTCCCGTCTTCAAAGGTATATGCAAAGCCGTTATATATTTGACATCACCTGTGACGCGCGTCAAAGGCGAAGTCAAAGTTGTTTCCACATTTGACCTCGCCTTTGACAGGTATCAAAAGAATATCAAAGCTGTCATATCTTTGACTTCACCTTTGGCGCACGTCAAAGGTGAAGTCAAACACGTCGTCGTATTTGACTTCGCCTTTGTCCCATCTCAAAGGTATATGTAAAGCCGTTATACATTTGACATCACCTTTGACGCGCGTCAAAGGTGATGTCAAAGTCGATGCCACATTTGACCACACCTTTGATGAAAGTCAAAGGTATAGCAAATCCAATATTTCGTGCAGTGCAACTGTGCTCATCTCGCTGAACACTTTACAGAGCAATTTCTCCACAAGTACAGAGACAGTGATGAAATACACCTGGTTTTTGACCGATATGACGTCCCCCTTTCTTTGAAGTCTGCTACCAGAGTACGAAGACAAGGTGATCTACATCCAGTCTACTGCCGAATAACAGACTCCACTTACATTGCTAAGGTACCAGTGAAGCGCCTGTTATCAGATGGAAGAACCAAGATGGAGTTGACCGAGTATCTATCAGCCAAGGTACTACAGAAAGCAGAGAGCAGAGGAAAGTGTCTCGTTGTGGCGTGGGGGTCAACTGCCGGGCAACACATCGAGACGTCACGTACCTGAGAAGCAGCCAGGAAGCGGCCGACACCAAGATGATTCTTCACGCTGTCGACGCTGCTGCCAATGGAGCAACAGAGATCAACATTTGTTCCCCTGACACAGATGTCTTCATTCTTTCCTTGAGAAGATATCCAGAGCTCTGTAATTATGTGAATTTTGTCACTGGAACTGGGCAGCGCCACCGAGTGATCAAGCTAAAGCCTATTGTACAGGCCCTTCATGCCATAAGCAGTGCTGACGTCACGGGGTGCTTTGCCGGCAAAGCAAAGCCGACATAGTGAAAGATCTTCAAATATGCTGATGAAGAAACCATCGCTACCTTAGCAGACTTAGGCACGAGAGACCAGCCAACAACAAATACCATGGCTGCGATAGAGAAGCTCGTCTGCCAGTTGTATTTTTAAAACCAAAACAGCAATTTCGAAGGTCAAAGAGCTGAGATGCTGGCTGTTCCGAAAAAAGCAGGCTCAGTCGGAGAACAAGAGGCTCTGCGCCAGGCAATTATGAGGGCTAACTACCAGGCAATGGTGTGGGCCACGAACACTGTGGCTGAACCACAGCTTCCCTCACCAGAAGCCTCTGGCTGGAAGTTGGAGGGCGACGAATGGGTCCCTGTCATGACTTCTCTCCCCTCGCACCAGAAGCCGTCATCGAACTAGTCAAGTGTGGCTGTACCAAAATCCGATGTTCTACAAATAGATGCAACTGCCGGAAAGCACAACTTAACTGCACAGACTTATGCAGCTGCTTTGATAAGGGCGATGTGTGCGACAATCGCTAGAAGAAGATGATGACGATTTTGAAAAAGATGCACACGTGGAGTAAAAGAGTGATGAGAGTGCCAGCTAGGCTGATCACCGAAGGAATACAACCTCATTGGTTGTTACATTATGCCAAGACTAAAGTAGAACACAATATTATTATGCCAGTAAGCACATTTCATTACTTAGAGTATTAGTAATGTCTGTAACAGATGTTGACAAGAGAAACATAACATGTAACATGTGTTGACATGTGATGACAAGAGAAAAATGAATCTCAACGTGACACATGTGTTTATTCTTTCCTGGGGGGTTTTCCATAATATTTGTGCCCTTTTGTGCCACTTGTTTTATTACGACAGCCTTTTTTCCATGCTAGCTTCGTCACCTGACCTTCGTAATGTACAGTAATGGTCTAATATAATTCAAAACACCCAGACGGCTTATTTCTTGCAACTTTTGTGAAATTTCCTTGAAACAGAAGAAAGTTATTACCATTCTTTCACCAGAGCCTCGTTTCCATGCTAGCTTTGTCACGTGACCACGTTAAGGAGCCGGTATTGTCTAATACCATCTAACCCATTGAGAACATAATCTCTGCAATTTTGGTGTAATTTCGTTAAAATGGTGGTAAGTTATAGCCGTTTTTATATCAGAACCTCGTTTCCATGCTGGGGTTTGACGTCATTTCTTACAACCTCCATAAATTCGCTCGGTGCAAGCTACAAGAGTGCCACCAAAATTTTTCTTGTTATTTAGGGTCCCCATAACACATTTAGATGGGTGGATTGCTTGCAGCCTGAAATTCCCACGGGATTACACTTGCTCCCAGACTAATACCTTAGTACCTTAGTACTAGTACCCTTAATACGTCACGTTTGTTTGTTGATGGGTCGAGCAGAATATTAAATATCGAAATAAAAAGTGCATAATTTGCATTTTGTTGTTTGAATTCTGAACACGTACTATTGCAACAAATCCAGTAGCTTTCATCGCTCTAAAATCACTGGGTTTATGCTCGCTCAATCCTCCCCGATCACGACAAATAACCGGTACAGGCTCCTCTTTCTTTCGAACAAAAAAATATGAATTATTCGGCAAACATGGTTTGGGAAGTGTCCAAGTTTATTTTTCTGCAGAAAAAGTTCTATAATGAATTCGTTTTTGTTCAGCTTCAAACCAGTTAAAAGGTATGGTTTCATTTCACTTATTTAAACGCGGTGTTCTCATTAACGTAGCTAATGATGAAAACGGCTGTTAATTTTGTATTCGAAAGCTTCAAACCAGTTAAAACATATTATTTTATTTAAGGTTTCCAAATGGTGTTTAAAATACAACTACATCGACGCAGTTGGAAAGTCTGATATTTGTCGATAAAGACGCATTTAGCGGCCATAAGTTGACCGCTGACATTATTCCACGGTATTATACAACTTAATGCGTATCAGGTAAGATAATATATTTCGATCGTATTCACTCTTTCTGAGCTTAATCCCGATGTTGCTCGATGTAAACTGAACAATCTAGAAAGAGTCTGTCATGGAAAATATCAGAAAAGTGTTACGCCACATTCAATCCGCCGTCGCTCGTTAAATTGGTAAATATTAAGTATAAGCACTGAACTTTAGTGCCAGAACTCTTAGTGACATTTCAGTGACATTTCAGTGACAGATCTCATTGCGCTTCTTTACAAACACCGAAGACAAAATACCACTTAGTATTTTTATAAAAGACAGTATTCCGCCTAAATATTGAAATTTTGTTTCCTAATTTTCAAATCAGTGAGAGTATAACGAAGCTGAACAAAAAATATTCTACAGAACAAGTAATTTTCTTGGGATATCAATGCAGATCGCAAGAAAGGGCGTGGGTTACAGTTTATCAAATTTAATTTCACTGTGTGTGCTGAAATGATCAGCGGGTATTACGATTTGTACTGACTAGTTGCCTTCTAGCAAAGTTCAACGTCCATAAGGGAAAACAGTAATAACCGTGAATGATCTCTCTATAATTTTCCGCTTTCTTAATTAATTTTCTGAACTTTGAGTTATAAATTTCGTTCCATTAACGTAAGCGAAATGAGTGAACATCATTTTTGGGCAGCCATTTGTAAAGCACTTGAATTGTTCGTGTGCGTTTTTGTTGTCGTTGTTTTCTTTGTATTTAAAGCAAACGTCGGAAGAATCTGAGTATGTGTACGCCACGATAGTTTTTGTTTTATTTAAGTTAGGCTGTTTAAGGTAGACAGGTTATATGATATACACTCGAAGTCACAAGTTAAGGAATCTGTCTTTTATATTCGATAAATTGAACAAAAAAATGCTTCATGTGTTTAAAAGTTCTGAAACTACTACTCTAACATCAAAATTATTAGACCCACCTCAATCTCACTTTGTGTAGCTCAAACCAGCTCGCTCAATTCTTGATTTTATATCAGTGAAACACCGAGAACTTCGACTTTCTTTTAATCGGAATGACAGAAGACATTAATTAATCTGTATCGTGGAATATTTAGATGTAAATTTGTGGCCAAAGTTCACCTGTTTACGAGGAGACAATTTCGTTTAATTTCGCCATCTGTCCATCATATTCGATGCTACCCAAATATCAAGCTTACACAACTGTACTGTAAAAGGATTATCTCGTTGATACGTTTCCTGCTGTCAACACTTTAGGGTTCCTTCTAGGAAATATATCGTACGCGCGCTATTTTCAACGAAAACACACAAAGCTTCACATCATTGTAAAGCTAAAATAATAACATTGTAGTTTCTAAAAAAATAACACTGTTTTTCTTTTTTTTCTGTTCAGGTAAACGCGCGCAAGGTTTCAAAAGCAAAACTGACGGTATTAGCTCCACTGAATGACCAGAGCTTCCGTTTTAGTGCGACCATCAAAACAAACTAGTTTTTAACGCTCAGGAGTTTATGGGCTAATAAAGAGTGTGAGGCTTTTTCCACGATATATTCATTGGTGCCTGCGTGAGTCCATTATTACTGATATTGGACAAAATATTATCTTTTTTTTTTACTATATATGTCACATTCTAGAGCTCCATGAGAAAAGTATTTGTAATTCCGTAAAATCTACATACCCAATTATTTTTTTTCAACAGAGGCAATTTTCACACAAAACTAGAAACAAACCTGGAGTTTTCAGCCTTGACAGATGTTGACAGTTTTCACATCTCATGCATGAAATTAAAATGGTCATCGTGGTCGTGCCGCTAACCAATCAAACGCAACATAGAACCCCCTGAAGAGTATCGCGATACAGTTCAATATCCCTCCTGCTACCTTATTAGCGTTAAGGTATGGGTAGCCCCTCTCTGTCGAGTTAACAACAAGGGAGTAGCACGGGTTGCTAATAAGTCAGCAGAATAAGTAGGGTTGGGAGGGGGGGGGGGGGGGGGAGGGAGGGTAGGGGTGGAGTGCGACTTCTCTAAAGCTATATTCGGCAAATGTATCCATTTCATTTCATTTCTGTTTCAATATCTTCTTCATGCCTTATGGATCAGTTTGTCGTTTTTACCTATACTTCTCTAAAGCTGACCGTTGAGAACTGATACCATTTGCATAATTAACACAGACGGCGTAGTTACGTCGTCATAGGGATCATTAATATTCAATGCCGTTTGAATAGCCAGTGTATGCGAGATTCGTGAGAAAGGCCGGTCGCCGATTAGTGAATTTCAAAGTTATTTCAGGGTAAAATCATGGGGAGAATGCGAAGTTTCGCATAACTGCAAAACCAAGAGGGGAAAGTACAAAAACGCATTGAAATTTTCGGGGAAACAAACGCGCGAAAAAGGACATTTCATAGTTGGACTCGTCTTCTTCGCTGCGTTTCTTTTCTCTTGTCATCACTACAATTCTGCTATCCTAAAATACACACTTTAGCTTTAATGGTGAATTGGAAATTGGCAGAAATTAAGGCAAAGCGCAGACGACCGTGTAAATTGTTAAATTTCCAAAAACCACCTCGGAGAGTAAAGCATATTTTCCACGCTATTTACACTACTGCACGTCGATGACGCGAGATGCGCTCCCCAGGATTGCAATCGATAAACAAACTATACAAATTTGATTGTATTACGAGATCACGTGTGAGGTTTAGCAGAAAAGGTACAAGATAATGCTGATTATCAGATTATTACACACGCTTCTACTGGTCAATTATTATTCCCTAAAAACTTTTCTGTTTTTTAAGAATATCTTATTTGAACAATCACGGTCTAGATTAATGCTATATCTTAGGGTACCGGGGAATACCTGGCCATGAATAAATTCATATGGCAAAATTTTAGCAGGGGTGTCACTTTGAAAAACGTTATCGGCGTGAACGTTTGAAAGCCGATTTCGCTAAAATTTAACAGAAATATTGGCGAATAATCAGTCCGGGCCATAACCATTTCTGGATATCAGTTTCCCGTGATGTGATTGGCTGAGAGAAAAAAAAACAAAAAAAAAATGACAAAGCCAATTTGACCACGAGAGACTGGGCGCCAGTAAATGTCTCGGATATATTTTCACGTCGCCATATTGTAATACGACGGTCGAGTGATACCATTTCTGGTGTTGTTACAGAGCTTGAAACGAACATTTAATCAGCTTCTTCGCGCTCGGGTTAAGTCGCGCTAATTTTTTAAAGCAACCTGAATTAACATGGCCAGTGAAACGCTAAGTGAAACGAACGCGCTGTCACGTACTGTACTTTTGGTTTGTCTTAAACTTTGCAGTTAATATACAGTGGGTTCGTCTTTAGCTTTCTTTAACATTATGGAACTGTTAAGAATTGGGTATCTTACTCATCCTTAATTTACTGCCATGTATTTGATGAGATGCAAATAATTATGAACTAATATTCTGCAACATTTGAATGTCTTTGGTACTTCACGGGGCATTACATTAAAATATATTTTCCGGGCAGCTGTCCAATCTCATGCAAGCATTATCATCAAATCTGTAATAATTTAGCTGTATTTAATTTTTATGTCAAATCAAAATTTCTCCATGTTGTGTATTAAAATTACTGTCTGGTCAATTTCCATGCTCTGTAGCTTATTCTTTTTCAGGTAAAATATGAAAGCTATCAGAAAAGACAAGTTTGTGTAAATTATAGTGTTGGCCAGTAAACTATTTTTTGCTAATATTCAACAAGGGGTGTTGGATGGACCAGCTAAATTAAATGACACTGTTTTCTGCACACAAAATATTGAGAAAATGTTTTTTTTCAAGTTAGAACATTTTTCATTCAACATTTTGTTTCAGGGGCAGTGATTGATAGTTTAGCTGGGGCTTAAGTCAGCCAGCATTAATTTAATTGGCCACCATATACCAAGCTACTCCAATAGATTATGTTGTCACAAATAAAAGCAACCAAAAGGCACAGAGATTAAAATTAATTTTTAAATTTATTTTCAACACTACTTGACAGTACAAATATTGCAAAGAATTTTAACATTAAAGAATCTGACCCACCCAGTTTGCATTGCGTGCCTACGTCGGTTCATCCGCCATTTTCAGGGCCCACAAAAGTCCATACTGTATTGTAGATGAGAAATTCACTCGTGCAAGAGGTGATATGCTTGCCCAAATATGGAATAGAGCCGTATTATAACAATAAGCTAGAGAAGCACGCAATGCAAACTGGGTGGACTCTTTAACTGTCATGTCTCAGTTTCTTGGCTGATTGTAGGACCTGAAACAAATGATATTATCTCTTTGTCAGTCTCAGAATCTGAGCATTCTTTTATAAGCTTTGCCCTCTCCCCTTGATTTTCCTTTGCCTTTTTCAGTGCCATTGGACCATGCCCTTTAGGGGAAAAGAAAGAAAAGTCTCAAATTTCCTGTAAATTCAATGCAAGTGAATTTAATGCTCCAATTTAACGCTGTCCCTTCGGGAATTAAAGAGTCCCAGTATGTGCATCACCCTTGGAAATGCAAAATCTAAAATGTATTCACTGGATCCCTTTCTTCACATTGTTTGCATATGAATTATTTAATCAGTACAGCATGCAAGCCCAGATGGAGCCTGCAATAATAGGCCATTTAAATGATTATGTCAGTTGCTCAAAATTCACCACCAAGCTTCATTCACATTACACAATTCTCAAATTCTGGCATGTGCATACCATTCACACAGGAGTATTCCTTTCAGTTTTGCTCATTTGGGATTTGGGTTTACGATAAAAGTTACCAAGCAAGGCTTGGTGGTGTAATTAGCTAGTCTGGTGTCAACATGCATAAGGGCTACATGTATTATCATTGTCATAATTAAGTTTTATAGCATCAACTACATATAATCAGAAAATGTTAAGATAGATGTAACAAAAACAAAGTGAGGTTACACTACATACAATGCAGATGCAAGATCAGCATACAGTATAAAATAAACAAATTAAAGGGCTCGGGGCATATCCAGCCTATGTTGCTTTTGAGGTTGTTTTTTATTTTTTTTCTCGCCCAGATTTGTCCATTTTTGGCATGGGAACTACAAATTAGTTGCAAAACATTGTTCAGATTTTTTTCTGTTTTTTTTCCCGTCGTTTTCGAGAATTAAAGTATGCAAAAAAAATCTGCATGTCTCCCGCTGAATCCCGCTCGAAAAAATGAATCCCAAGGTTTACACGAATTTCTCGATTTTACGCTGATTTTTCACTTCAGATAGCCAAGTTTGGGCCCGTACCGCTGAGTCCCGCTCAAGAAAAATAAATCCCGAAGTTCATTCCCTCAAACTCGCTTCATTTTTATCACCGATAGTCAGCCACTAAGATTCGCGCCATCTCCCTTATCCATACGGACCTCCTTTAGAAAGCAGTCCCGGTCCTCCGTTGCCAACTCATAGTCTTTGCCCGCCTTGCTGAATTTCACTCGGCCGCAAGAACTCACTTTGAGCTGCCCAAAGCTGTATTTCAATCTCCCGCGCGACCACGCAAAGCCGACCTATCTGCCACTGTCGCAAAGCATGTCGGGATATCAATGACGAAAACGAAAACGGAATGTCCGCCAAACGAAATACGGAGAATATTATAAGTCTCGAAGCACTTCGGATATCGGGCATTTCAATTACGGCACGGGATGGGAAATGGCCCACAACTCACAACGCTTCCCCCTTTTCTGATCCGAAGTGATTCCTGAATTTCCTGCCGGCTCGCCTCATCCACCAACGTCTATTTTCACCTCGAGCGTGAAATAGAGATTTAGACAAGAAACACGACTCGTTTCTTTGGCGGTGATAGAGACTTACGGATTTCCGGACTTAATGATGTCCTTCAATCACCGGACGGGCCTTAAACATATTGGCTCATACGCACGCTACAGACGATGTGTTTGCTGTAGCGAGCTCGCGATCGATAACGAACCAGGCGCGCGTAAATAACGGTATTTTCGTTCATGTCGTTGGCGCGGGTCAGGAGTATTGCGGTCGCATATTCTCACGGCCACTCTGCTGCAATGGCGTCGAAATTACGCTCTGAATGTAGACAACCACTAGAAGACCAGAACTCTACTTTTTTTTTTTTTCAGGTGAAATTAGTCCAGTTTCTTAGGATTAGTGCAAATTCGAGAAGGGTTTGTTGTTATTCGTTGTACGATAAAATTAGGCAAATCTGAGCGAGAAAAAAAGTAAAAACGCTCAAAAAGCAACATTGGCTGGTTATGCCCCGACCCCTTCAATTATTAAGAGAATTAAATTAAGATGTTTTGGCATAAAATGATAGTTAACAATAATAATATTCCCCGAAGTGGAGGTGACGAGGACTGTCACCAACACTAAGGAGTGAGAGTATGTACCATTAAATCAGTGAGATAAAATCCCACAACAAAATACTGCAAATTAAAATATTTTACAAATACATTTGCGCGCAAAATAAGCTGGGAGGTGGATAGCACATGTACCGGTATACTATTCCAAGTTTGGGTAGCCAATCAGAGCGAGCAAACAAACCTATCCACTGATTTGGTATATACAGGAGCCCATTACCCGGAACGTGCAACTACCATAAATTCGTGCAACGGCGTTTTCACAAGTAGGTTTATTTTTAGATAAGCCTTTCCGCGAATTGGTTTCGGAAAGCCAATCACAAGCAATTGCATAATTAATAACTATTCACATGTTCACATTCCTGTGTGGTGAATGTCTGATTTCCAATCGCTATGTGAGTATATGAATAGTTATTAATTATGCAATTGCTTGTGATTGGCTTTCCGAAACCATTCGCGGGAAAGGCTTATCTAAAACTAAACCAACTTGTAAAAACGCCGTTTCACAGGCGCAGTATGGAAGTTGCACGCTCCGGGATTATGGGCTCCTGGTATATACTAATACAAAATACTGGTCGTTATAATACACTTTACACTTCATCTCTTACCCTGGAGCCAGTCTCCGAGTCCTTTGCAAAGTTCCGCTTGGATGGACGGGTGCCAGTTTACTACGCGTCACTGAGTATGCCAGAAGATTTGTTGCAAACATCAAAGGGCTAATAAACGAGGGCAAAACTAGAGTATAAATCGGATCAGTGGCCACAGCTTTCTTAACAGGTGTGATGTTTTCATGGCACCAGGCATTGATAGCACAAGCGAGCACAGAATTCCTTGCCTGAACCCATGTGTTGGGAGTGACTTGCAGCAGTGACGGCAGATTTTTGTAGGTCTGGCTGCAGGATGAAATGTCATTCTTGACGTTTTCTTTCTCAAGACTAAAAATTGTAGAGCAACAACTTGTCTTGTAGACTAAGACTGCTTATTCCAGCTGCAAGATTTTCTATATCTAAGAATATGAAATTGAATCGCTCAGCCAGATTTTCAGCACAGACAATGGCTAATTCCCTATCCATCACTCCAATGTTCTGCATAAGGGAACTGAATTCCATACAAGATTTTATTTTCCCCTCCACTTCACTCCTTTCTCCACTTTCTGAGTCCCACTGCCATTGATATCTACTTTAGGCTGTTCACAGCTCTTTTTTGAAGGGCGTCCAGGTTTAGCTTTTGTTGTAGAACAAAGGACAGCTTTCCTGATTATGGCTATTCCATAAATATGGCTGTTTCGAAGTAGAAACTAGTTCTGGGTCTGTTGCCCTTGTTGAAGAACCTTTCTGGGGGTACTAACTGGTTCTCACAACAAACAGACGAGTACTTGTTCAACTGACTCCTTTTAATTCTTCAGTCGGGTGATACGAAGTTAGTGTAACTCGTACTTTACAATTCTCTGCTAGATTGACTCCTTTTAATTCTTCAGTCGGGTGATACGAAGTTAGTGTAACTCGTACTTTACAATTCTCTGCTAGATCAGTGTTACACGCATTTTTATATCAGCCAGGAAACCAGTTGCTTAGCGCAAACAGAATGCTGACGTAAGTCTAATCCGATTGGTTAAAACAGTGCCATTAGCATGAAACCTTCGAGATAATTGCTTTGTCGAAATGACTCTTCAACCGAAGTTTTCACTGCTAAGCTTAAGTCAACTGGCCAATATAAAACTAGGAGAACAATATAAAAACTACAGGGTACATACCAGTAAACAGACTTTTCATACTAACAGATAGGAAAGTACTAAAATTACAGTTTGAAAATCTAAGGTTGTTGTCAATTTACAGAAGGTGTTAAGCTTCTTCATCGAAAATGATTGGCTACAACTTTTCCATAATTTAACCACGAACGTGATCGCAAACTTAAAGGGTAAATTAAAAATGCAGTTCAAAGCACAAAGCAGAATTTAAAACAATAGTTGTTTGGTTGCAAAAACACCTATAAAACCACTAAGCCTAATTAAAGTTATCCACTGCCAAGAATTCGGTTAAAACTCAAAGAAACACGCTTAGAACTCTAAAAACAAGCAGGGTAGTCAGTTCCTGGTAAATATCGAAGGAAGACCAGATTAAGGTCAAAAATGTCAAACTAGACAAAATACTTTATATAAACAAGGCTTTGTCATCTGCCAAAGGCTCTAATTAAACATATCTTATGAACAGAAGTGTTACCGCGGAGATGCACCAACTTGGTACATCTCCTTTGTACCGAATTCGTGTCAGGAGAAACTTTTTATCGGTCATCAATTAACTCAGAAACCAAACCTACTAGTAGTGAAGTAGCTTACTCAAACCAATCAACAAGAACGCTTACGACAACTCCACTATAAACATATATTGTAGCAATTGTCACAAGTGGCTAACGTAACTCTTCAATCGACATTTTCCTTCAACAAGACCAAGGAGAATGAATCCACAGAAATAATTTTCTCATCTCGGTAAAGGATGTCGTTTGATCAGTGCTGATGTGTAGGAGTTAACACCAAGTAAAATGAGTCGAATTGCTTTTTATGATATTTCCCCTTAATCTATAGATATTTCCCGAAACGAATGAATTTTGCAATAAATCCAAAACACCGAATAAAATTCCTTTAAAAATTTTAAGTCAAAACGTGCGCTCTGCGAACATTTTCCATCGCTTCCATTTTTATTGTTTAACACCCCGCGGATTCGATATAGTAGCCGCTTACAAGCAGCTGGGCAGATTGATGGAGGATGGATTTCTTCCCTGTCAACATCTACATTAACCTTAAATTTCATCCCTAGTTCTTGCTTGAAATTTTCTTTGGGAATACCCTTTCCCTTCAGTGGGTTTCCGCAAAGACGACAACATGCCTTGAGATAATTAATATGTTTATCCATGAACTGAAATGACAAACAAAGAATGAGTTTAACTGATAATACACCCAACTGCGAACCAAACGCATGGCGCTTAAATGACACAGACAGATTTTCAACGGCCGTGCACTCGAACAAAAGTATCGTGCACTCGACTTCTGTTTTGACAAAGTGAAGCAAATTTACTCTAGTTTCTGGCAATAATTTTTTCAAAGACCAAAAAAAATATTACAAACCTGAAATTTTCAATTGTTCAACGGCGACTCCTTCAAAACGGCCTTCGACAAGCAAGCATTGTATCGACTTCAAGCACATGTTGACCACAATGTAAAGGACGCCATCTTTCTCTTTTTTGTCGTGTGCCTTTATAGTCACGCACAGTCTCATGGGATAAGGTGCTAGGTGTTCAGAAAGGTTGATGAATGGAGTTTTTCCATCAGGTACCCAATCGCCATTATTGATGATGTCATAAGATATCCAGAAATGGTTATGGCCCGGACTGATAATGGAAGTGCATAAGGATTGTTTTTTATTGATTGGATCGCGCTTTGCGGTAATGCTGTAAGCGACTAAAGTTATGTTTTTTTTAAAAACGTGGTTTTGTGTCCAAGTTTGCTCCTCGAGAAGAACACAAAGCAAGTTGATTTCACCACTCACTGATCCGTCAAAACGTCTATTGTGTCATATCTGACTCCGATGTTTTATTTCAACATCAATTAAAAGTTATTAGCTTTTAAAGGAGTAAAATTGTCTACGTTAAAATTTGAAGCCTCGTATCTTCCCTTTGAAAGCCTATTTAAAATTTTTGAGTCAGATATGACAACCTACAATACACCTAGTTTACCTCCCAGCAGTGTCAACTCATGAAATTCTCTATCCGCGCTGAATTCTTGGACACAAAATTGCTTGTTTTTACGCTTCCGAAGGCTTCCCGAGCAAACACGAATGCAAAAAATATATATCCACGGGCTATTGTCAACACTTCATGCAGAAATGAATGGGGTTAGTTTCTAGAGAAACTGTGGTGCTGCGTCGGTGGGGGGATGAAACACGAGAATTTAGTTTTATCGACTGAGTCGATAAGGTAAATTGACCACCGTAAAAAGATTCAAATAGCTGACGTTTCGAGCGCTAGCCCTTCGTCTTTCGCTCCGACGAAGGGCTAGCGCTCGAAAATTAAATTCTCGTACTTCATGCAGAAAGTTGAATAATAGTCTATTTTACCAGACAGCGCTTTGCACGTGCAATTATGGATGCAGAAACATTACAGAGCCTATTCGTGAATATTTCGCGCATTTTCGGTATCAGCCGTCTCACTTCGTGCATACTCTTTTCATAAATGCATACTGATGAGCGAAACCTGTCCCCCGCGACCTTAACAGAAGTTTAAAAACTCAATGTATGCAAAATTCGACCAAGAAACGTTGACAGTACGCTTAATCGTATTAGGAACTCCGACATTACACGTTTAGAGAGCTTTGTATTTTTCTTTAGAGGAAAAACCAAAACATAAAGATCTAACGCTGTGTACAAAAGTACGTCTTTAAAATATATACACGGGACGAAATAACGACTTTAAGTGCAAGTAAAGGTTCATTAAAGGAAACTTAAAGAACAATTTCGACTATCTTTAAGTGCACCGTAAATTACTTAAATAAGCCTTTACTTGACAACACTTAAAGCAAGTAATGAACAATTTAAGTTGCCTTTAAGGGTCTTTAAGTTGTTGAAAAGTTGAATTAAAGATAACGTAGAGGTTTTTAAACACATATTAAAGATACTTACTTACTTTAATACATTTAAGAGTATTTACGTCTCAACTTAAAGATTTTCGATACCTTTAAGTAAAATTTAATTTTCTCTTCACGATTAGTAAATTCGTTATTTCGTCCTGTGATATATAATTTGCACAGTTGTGAACACCTTAACATTAACAACTTTGCAATTTACCAGAAGTCCTCATTCCCAATACACGGATACATAATGTTAATTGTTCACAGTTCAGAATGACAGGTGGGACCTTTCGGATGCAGCTATTTGACACTTTTATAGGATATATTAAATGTTTAAGTTTTTATTCTTGTACTTTAAAATGATGTCAATCGGGATAACATCCAAACCAAACCTTAACGGTAATGAAAAACAAACCTTTTACAGGTACATATAAAATAAAACTAAATAATCAATATATACAGCACAGCAATAAGCAGTATGTGTTTTAAATATAGACCACTCTGATGATATTAATCCACAATGCTGTTGTATTGTTACAATAATGTCAATTGCTGTTATGAACTGCTGTTACATGTTTCAACTTAACCTTGGCAAATTTGAATTTACAATAGACGCAGCACACTTCGATTCGAAATAACGATAGCCGTGACTTGAAATTAAAAGTGCCGTGGCAATTCACCGTAGGAAAAAAGATGGCGGCTGTTCATTTTACCACAATACCTTGCGGACCTAACACAGCACATAAGGCACAAAGAAAGCCATTTTTTACAATATTTGTTCCAGTACTAAGGACAATGTGTAGACTAGGTTTGAAGATTTTATAACTTTTCAGTACTTTTTTGAACGTTGTTAAGGTTTTTATGCGCTAAGAATTATGGGTAAATGTACCAGTTGCCATCTTTTTTCATACCGAGGAGTGTTACTTCGAATTCATCTATTTACCGGCTGCTCTGGCAAATTGGCGGGAAAAAAGAGCACACTTTTCAGTTAGTATATAATATAATAATAATAATAATAATAATAATAATAATAATACGTAACAATAATAATATTAATACATGTAATAATAATAATAATAATAATAATATAATTAACTTATATGGTGCAGATATCAATAGGCCGGTTCTCACTTTGCCTCTTAAGTGCACTTGGTACGTACTTGTAGTGTGAACTCCTTTCTGAGAGCATTTTCTAGTCTGACTTACGTTTCAATAGAAGCACTCATCTGATTATTTACACGTTTAAATCTCTTTTTAAAATGAATTATGCAGAGGTAAAAATTAATATCAGCTGAATGTAATTAAATCGTTTAATAATCTGCAGTAGTTCGTTCACGGCTATAAGTTCCATATTTCCTTTTTAGCTAGACTACGAGCAGTCTCTCTTTCCCAGCTTAGTCCGTCGAGCGAGAAACGAAAAAAAAAAAAACATCAGTGAACCGTTGTTGTTTTCGTTTCTCGCTCGACGGACTAAGCTGGGAAAGAGAGCCTGCTCGTAGTCTACTTTTAGCTTTTTTTTTATCATAAACATCTTTTTGAATTGCACATACTGTTTGTTTGTGCGAAATCATCAAAGTGTAGGTCGTGTACTTGAAGTTTAAACGTTTTAATGACCGCACTTTTTGGCTTCTTTTTGGCGTAAAGACATGATTTCTTGGAAAGCTGTACAAGTGTATCACGATTTTCTCGGCAAATCGCAGAATTGAAGTAGGAAAAAAACAAATAAGTTATTTACCGGTCTTAGTCGGTCCATATAGAAACAAAACTGTGCCCGAGGTCTTGAGTACGACCGATAAATAACATATATAAATTTATGCCTTTCAGGAAATCATGCCCCCCCCCCCCCCCCCTCCTCTCTCTCCCACATCCTCCGTGTATTCCGTAAACTTCAATAATATCAAAGCTATGGCTATGAAACTTGGAAGGTTTATAGGTACGTCAATAACTGTCTAATTTAAGGCAGCCTAGATGACGCGTTTATGTCATATGACGCGGGAATTGCATCGTCATTAAGAAGGACGCCATCTTTGATCGCGGCTTTCATGGATTATCATGATAGTAAAGCGCCAAACTTGAGACAAATTGATCAATGAATAAAAAGAAAAATGCAAATTGTAAAATTGACGACAAGGACGCTCACATTTTTTTTATTGAAATCTTAATTCAAAATGTGCCAGTGAACAAAATCGGTCACAGGTTGGTAATGGTATGTTGATCGCAATTATTTAATAAAATAAGTCTACTATACCACGCCGTAGTTACGTCAATTGTAACATAACTGTTGCTTGCCTTTAGTAACTTTTGCATTTTCCGGCTAATACTACTGAAACTAACCATTAGACCATGTCAAAAACTACTGAATGCTAATAATAATTCCAGTAGAAAATATTGTAGACAATAAAGGCCAAAGGAAACAAAACACGCGATCCGGTATCTATCATGTCGGCCAACTTTTCCAATGTCTTTTTAGTGACGGGGTTATGGCCTGAACATTCTCTTAACTTGGTCTTCTTGTCACTGTTTTTCCTGTAAACGGTTCCGTGTATGTTATCTGATTCTTTGTTTTGGTTGTCATCGCTGTAGCAATCGGACGGGAGTGTCTTGACGCCATTGCGAGAGCCCCTCGTGATGTTTTCCGATGATGAAATTCTTGTGGAGAGGGGGATGTCGTTGGCCTAAAATTGAAACAAAAAACTTATTTACTTTGCGTTGGCTTGTCACGTTTGTAGGATGGACGACATATATTGTTTTTAAAAGCGAAAACATTTAAAAAGTAATAAAATCACAACTTCAATCAATTGTTAAAAATAGTCGCTCCTTTGTTGTAAAAAACGCGTTTGGTACATTCGAAATTTATTTGTTCTAATATTAACTGAGGTTATTACTATCCCTAGTGTTATAGCGGTGAATGGAAATATGATGGGAATGGGGGTAGTTAAAGCATTCAGAGGGCATTCTTCTCGCTTCTTGATAGTCACCCCCCAAATTTTCATCTATAATCACCCCCGGGGTACACTTTTATATCCAGATGAAGTCATCCCCAGTTTTCACTATATCACACAAAAACTCCCCATTTCCATCAAATTTCCATTCCCATAATACCCCCATTCCCATAATATTTCCTTTTCCCATCATAACCCTATACCTCCATCATACCCCCAGTCCCATCATATCCAACATTTGCGCCTGTATGTTTAAATTAAATATGATATTGGAAACACATTTTTCAAAATCAAGACAGTTTAATTGTCACCCCCCTAATTTACACATTTAATATCATGATAGTCATCCCCAAATTTTCACCTACATGTATAGTCACCTCCTAGTTTACACCTTTAATATACAGACAGTCATTCCCAAGTTTTCACTGCCGAAATAAGCCAAGAAACCTGCACTTCAAGAATGTTGGAGTATTTTGTCACGTGAAACATGATGAATGTCTTCGTTCTTTTACAAACAGTGTAGCGACCGCTATTCTGTTGAAAAGGGGCGCGAGGAAACTGATGTTGCTAGAACCCAAAAGTCTGACACAATCCACACAATTATCCAACTTGTCAAAGCCGTTTATTGGCTAAACCAGGGACGTAAGGACCGTCAAAGACTGTAACGTTCTAGGATATTCGTGTAGAAGATGTACGCTGGCTAGTTTTGATGTGAAACTCTTGCTTCGGGCGAAGCCAATGACAAACTCTTGCTTCGAGTGAAGCCAAACATGTCTCATAGCGTTCTAAAACGTCCTTGCTCCACGAGGAGCTCTAAAAGTCCCGTATGAAAAAACAATGTATCACGTGACGCGTGACTAAAAATCTAAACGGCAGGGATGGCGTTACAAACAGGGTTTACTGAAATTGCAAAAAAATATATACAGCTGTTTGATTAAACGTTGTCATTGATCGGTCTCATCCCTACGCGACCAGACCGAAAGGGAGTATGGGTGAATTAAAATGCATGATTAATTATTCTCTATCGCGTTTACAATGATGGAGAACAAAACTCACGTTTGTCTTTGCGTAACACGCGAAGACAAACGTGAGTTTGTTCTCCATCATTGTAAACGCGATAGAGAATTATTAATTATGCATTTTAATTCACCCATACTCCCTTTCGGTCTGGTCGCGTAGGGATGAGACCGATCAATGACAACGTTTAATCAAACAGCTGTATACGACTGCCAATTACTGGAAATAACTTCCGGACAGCTAAACTAATCAACAGTTCCTCGAGTACTTCGGCAACCTAATTCAAGGACGATACTGTCAGGAAAGTGATATAAAGCATAGTTAATAAAGTGCAATGATTATGAAATCTGAGAAATGTCTTTGTTCGATGTTTATGTTTTTTTTTTTTCGGCCTTGACCCTGCACAACATAATAGATGTTGATCTTTTGTTCGAGCAACTGACCAATAGAAATGGTGCTTTAAGGTATTCAGTCATAGTGTGTGATCAAAAAACAAAAGATGTGCAGGGCCAAGTACGGTTCAACATAAATTGTAGCTCCTTTGTTATCGCTATTGAAGTCTGCAATGTTTCATAAACAGTCCCTCGATAAACTATGTTCAAAGCTACCTGGCTTCGCTTTTCCTCATACTGGCGGGCTCGTGTCGTGCAAAGAAACACCACAAGACATTCGATCAGAGACAGGAACACAAAGCTAAAGGAGACCAGCAGATACCAATCCAAAGCTTTTGGGTAGCTGACTTTAGGAAGGTTTCCATTGAGAGATCCAAGAAGGAACATAATAGTTAAGATGGTGGTAATCCCCAGAGCCATTCGGTTTTCAATACTGTCTTTCGCCATCCAGAAGACCATCCAGCTGAGTATAACGACAAAAATGTCAGGAAAGTAGACTTGAATGAGAAAGTAGCCGATGCGTCGTTGAAAGAAAAACGTGACTTCGATTGTTGAGAAATAAACTATACAAATGTTAAAAAGAAATAAAAATTGTACAGATCAGTCGATGCAAAACAACAACAACAACGAATCTGCAGCGTGTCAATCAATCAGATGCGTAAAGGTGATGTTACACGTAACGATTTTTCGTGCAACTTATCTCGCAAAAAATTTTTGCAAGTTGCACTCACGATTTTTACGTGTAGCACCTCTTCGTGTAACTGAATTATTGTTTTTTTTTTTCAAGTTGCACGAAAAATTCAATCGTTATCTACTTTCTGTAACAATGTCTTCAAGTTGCACAACAAAAATACGTGTAACATGGCTCTTGCTACTTGTTTCGCCACACCCTTTTGTCGACAATTATAGCCCACATATGGGTCATTTTTCAACTTTTTCAACATTTTTCAACTTACACAATTTGCTACATGGCAATCGAAAGTGTAACATTGTACGTGCAACTTGAAACAATATTTTTTTAGCGGGACTGAAGCTGCACGACAAACTGATAAGTGTAACAGCACCTCAAAGAGGCACGCGTTTGCCATGTTCCACACAAGTTTTTAACTATCATTAAGGGCCATTTACATGGAGGGAGGAAGGACCTAGCACAAGGATCAACAACTTAAAAAGCAGAACATTTTTTCAATTGGTTTACATGATGAAATGTGGTAGAGATTCGGAGCACTTACGGCGTGAAGCCGGAGAGCGCTTTTAGGCATTCATCTTTCCAGCTCCATTTCCTTTAAGAGGTTGCTGCTTCCTTTCTACACTTCTTCGAGGGAGGCGTTGGTTATCATCAAACTCACCTTGGGCTTCCCTGAAGTCTCCAGCCGCAATTTATGACCTGCTAGAAAATCGGTCGCTACTTCCTGCTGATTCTCTACTTGGAGCCCTTTGTCTGTCAAATATAAGTGACTCCGAACATTCAGTGTAGTTTCTCAGAATCGTCATCTGGTTTCTTGTGGCACCTGCATGGGAAAATTGACTGCCCTCTACCGAATACTCGGCTGGTGCCATGCATGTTGTTTGTCAACTCGATTATAACCAGTAGCGCTATCCTAGCGTAGGCTGTTTACACGCAGCTAGGATCTTCCTAACGCTCAGCTGGCATGATCCTAGCTCTCTACAAGTACGACCATTTGCTTGTTAACGCAATGCAAAAGAGTTATCGCGAGAGTATTATCTGCCTTCTGGGATGATCCTAGTGCAAGGATCTTCCTCCCTCCCGATGTAAACAGGTGCTAATTTGTGTGAAAACTGGGTGAAAAAAGGCTTAGATCCATTATTGTAATCACCCCGAGAAAGAGCTAAACTTTTTTTGTTTGATTGAATTGTCACCTCAGGGTCATATCCACAAAGCCGTGAGCACTAAGAACCTTTTAAGTAACTCTCACCGACATAGGTATATAGTGTTTTGACCTAATTCTAACCTGCATCATAGTCATCTATGCTTGACTTTAACTTGGAGCCTTTGTATTCAAATTGAGCCATTTCCTTGTTCTGAACGAGAACCTCAGTTTTTCCCGGTTGCCACTCGTAGATGATTTCTTTAACGGATGAACTATCTGTGATAACAAATATTCCAGAAGGCATAAAAAAGGCAAGATATCAAATATCAGATAGAACCTAGTAAAAAATGCCTCAGCACTGAGTCAGTCGACTCAATGGATTGAGTATCCGACCGGTTATTGCTTTATACGTTGTAGTAGTAGTAGTAGTAGTAGTAGTAGTAGTAGTAGTAGTAGTAGTAGTAGTAGTAGTAGTAGTAGTAGTAGTAGATCTTTATTTAAACTCGGTTAAAAATCTTCAGTTACACTAATAGTATTTTAATTACAATCATTTATAAAAATTAAAATAACTATAAAAACTGATTTACAAGATTGCCGAGTGGGAATCGAATGTTTCAAGTGCGCGGTTGATTTCCTTCTTAAACTGCCCAATTGATCTAATCGCCCTAATATTTTCAGGAAGAGAATTCCACAGTAAGGCACCGCTATAGCCAAAGCTACGTTTGTCAGTTCACTATGTCTTTCGCTCAGAAGGTGTTGCAATGGTTCAATACAGCTCATAATTTCGTATTTAATCTTAACACTGAGGAATTTTTATTTGGGCTATCAAGTGTATCTGATGTATTACAGAAAAAATTAAATTAGACTCTACTGTTTTTGCGCTACTACATTTATAATAGACTGAAAACTCCAGAATGATTCGTTACTGATCTCTGACTTTATAAAAAAAAGTAATGTACAAATATAGAATTGAACTCCTTCCATAAGTCAATTAATTATGATCTGACTTGTACCAATTAAAAAATCCAATATCTTATTTACCCCCACTATATCTCTGCGAACTTCAATCGAAAATGTTGTAAACCGTATTTCTTTTTTTTTTTTTTTTGTTTGTATTTGTAATGTATCTTGTTTGTAAGTTTTGTTTTGTAAAATGCAAACAATAAAAAATAAATAAAAAACAAAAAACAAAAAAAATCCAACCGGTTATCGAAAGGCATTGTTTCTACGAAGATTGGTGAGGAAAAAACAAGCAAAACAAGCACTCTTTTCAGTGCAGCAAAGCGTTTTTCAAAATTCAAAATGTTTTGTCTCATGTAATATTTGTGATATCGACAAACGGTTTTCAGTTTTTAACTTCCCTGGTTGCCTCTTTCAAATACACTGGAAAAAGTTGAAAAATAATTTGGCGCATGTTTTCTGTTCACTTGCCCAGTTAGGTAACGAAATGCTCAATACATTTAAAACCATTCTAAAATAAGTAAACGTCTCCTTATCGTTGAGGTATTTAGCTTGATTTAAATCCAGCACCGTTTAATTGTCGTAGGTAAAGTAAACAAGGAAAGAGATCAAACAAGCTAAAGTAGCAGTCAATGGCACGAGACCTGAATCACGCGAAGGCCTTTTTACAATTTTTATGGGCTAAATTTTGCCAAAGCTGCCACGTCAAACATTAAAATGTCTGAACTTTTAACTGTTTTGTTATTTGAAGACGAGGTATTAATGAAAAATTGGCCAAAGAAGATCAAACAAAATGATAATAAAGGCCACGCGTGTCAGCCGCGTGGGTTAAGAATAGCATTGCTATTTACCAGGTGACCTAGGAGAGTTGGCGATTCTTTCAGTCTTGTAAGGGGTGAAGCCGGATAGACATCAAAATTTCAAAAGAAGAAATGTTGGATTACCTGTACATTAAAACAATTTAGCAACGTGCAGAAGATACATGCTTCTCAAAAGGAGCCTATGTTTTATTTGTTTCCACGCACGTGACACATCAAATATCCGTGTTTAATTTGTATTTTGGCTTTTAATGTTTCAAGAAATAATGATGCAGAGTTCATTAGTCACTTACAACTTCCAAACTTGAGAAAGCACATCTGTGTGTCTAGTGGAAATTCGCGCAGATTCATATTGCAAGAGGCTAACACAGTTATCCTGGCAAATAGAATAAATAAATAAATAAATAAACGAAACACTCATTTTCAGCCTTTCTTTTAGAATTTCAGTGAAACCTGTATTAACCCTATTCGGCCTGGGCTTTTTTTGAGTTCCTAAGCCTGGGGGGGGGGGGGGGGGGGGGGGGGGGGAGGGGTGGGGGGGGGTGTAACTTCAAGAACATTAAGGCTAGGACAATGAAACCTAGAGGATACATAGTACGTCCAAAACTGTCTCCTTTGCGGTCCGCACAATGGAACGATGACGTCATATGACGTAGTTATTAGGTAATTAGTTATACGGCCGCCATCTTGGATCCGCCATCTTGGATTTCTGATTTTTTTTAAAACCTCTTAAAAACCGTCCAAATTGACGCAAAATTAATCAAAACCAATGAATAAACGCTAAATGACGTAAAAATACAAAAGTTATACCAATAAACATTGGTTTTCTTCATTCAAAGGTATAAATATGCAAATTTCAAAACAACATGGCTGTCAAAATCTTGTTGCCATGGGAACGTCAAGTTACGTGATCAAAAAAATTGTCATATGAAATTGTTGCCAGATAAATTTTAGGAAAAGTCACAAAGTTTGATGGCGTTTGAATACATATTAAAGAAGTTATGAATGTTGAAAGTTAGCGTGGGCACTTTGTGCCCCCCCCCCCCCCCCCCCCCCCCAGGCCGAATAGGGTTAATTAAAGTGTACCTAAACCCAAAATTGTTTTTTCGCTGAATCAACTCCATGTACGTTGAAAAGTTGAATAGTTAAGTATTTCTTGTTTTTAACGTTGCGTTAGTGAATTATAGAGGTTTGAATTTACAAATTGTTATAAGATGACGTCAAATCAAGAATCGTTTATTATACAACTACTTGTTTCCACCTCCAAGTAATATTTTTTTACAAATCGACTATTAACAGTTTTTATTTAGTATTTCTTAAATTGATTATCCTTAAGCTGTGAACTGCGTATTGTAAATTAAAGTAGAAATAATGGTAAGTCTTGATTTGACGTCATTTAATTAGCATTTTGTAAATTCAAATGTATATAACTCACTAACGCGACGTTAAAGGGGCTATGTCACCATTTTTAGCGTTACTTTAAAGGGCCAAAATACATCTTTATATCAGTGAAATTCCAAAAATAAGAATTCAGTTTTGTTTAAAATTATTCTAGGTTGTGTCTTAGAAAATTCGTTAAAACTCCGATTATGGTTTATTTTCTCTGCTAAAATTCACTTAATATCTTCCTGTTAGTGTTCTTTAAGCATTTTGTGTACGACAAAGGTACTTAGTTTTAATTTGGGACGGTTTTGACCCGAAAGCCTCAAAATCACCATGACATAGCTACTTTAAAAACAAGAAAGATATCACTATTTGACTAACGAGGATCAAAGAGGGAAAGACGTACTGGCTCATCGACATTTTAACAGTAACGGACATAGAGGTTTGAAGGACATGACAATACAACTGATAGACCGTGTCAAAGGAAAAATTAATTTCGAGAGAAGGAGGGTCAGTGGATCTACAAATTGGGGACCTTGGCACCCCATGGACTTAATGATAATGACGGTTTTTACGTTCAAAACAAAAAGTCGCGCGCGGGAACACGCGCGCGATAATAATATTTTCTTAGTTGCGTGTGTGTTATAACGTATTTTAAATTCAACAGTTTGAAAATTGTAATATGATGCTTGTAACGGTTTTTAGTCACCCTGAAGAGTAGCACTGAATGTGCTCGAAATATAGGTGTCAGACAAAAATAGTAATGGTTTGCCTTCATTTATGTTAAATTTATATGATTTTTATGAAAGACAGCAAGAACGGATGCTTGTGACAAAGTTTATATTTATATATACCAGTTGATATGCACGCCTATCGACAGAGCGCTCAATAGAAGAACTAGAGCGTTATAATCGAGGTAAACTGATCAACTGAAGATTCGACTTGTCATTTTATTACTAACTAGTTTCGTACCGCACAACATGTGCGGCACAATGTGTAACCGTACATCCTGTGCTCAAGTTCAGGAGTTGCCATAAAGCCATTATGGTAACAACCGGGAGGGCACATTGTATATAGAATTTGGGTTAATGTCTCCAAAGAGCTTTCCACTATGAAGCCATAAATGTGTTGTTTGTGTTTGTGTAAGTGTGGTTATTTCAGTTACCTAGTGGTTAAGGCATCTGTCCGGTCATCAGGAGACCCGGGTTCAACTCCCGGCTGAGGTACTATTTCACTCATAATCGTTGTTGTGAAAATTTATCACAAGTATCCACTAGTAGAAATAACTCCTCTCAAACTATATATGTTAACACAATAAAGGGAAAAAAATAGTTTGATTCAATTACACCTATATTTCAACAACTTAAAGTGGTCTTCATCAGGGTGACGGGAGTAAGCATATATTTAACTATTATAGCGCGAAAGCGCGCGTGATATCGCCTAATACTTAGCCGACGAGGCCGTAGGCCGAGTCGGCTAAAATTAGGCGATATCACGCAAGCTTCAGCGCTATAATAGTTTTATAATTCAACACATTGATAACACAAAGCACAGTTTGAAGAGAAAATATCGCCGACAAGCCTTTTATTTAAAAAAAAGCTTACATATGTTTTAACGCGCGAAACTTGCAACATCACACAGTTCAGGAATGAAAGTGGCGCCTTTGTCAATATTGCGCAAACTTGAACACTATAACTGTTTTATAATTCAACACATTGATAACAAATCACAGTTTCGAGAAAAAAATCATTGAGATATACAACCTTTCATTAAGTAAAAAGGCTAACAACTATTTTACCTCGGACCATTTCTTAAACAACAAACAGCGAATGCCGAAACTTTTGCCAAGCTAAAATTAATTTAGCGTACACAATCAGTTGAGAGTTTCTACGAAGAGCTTTCGTCTACTCAAAGAACGGGACAGAGTAGTGACTACAAGAATTAAAACACAGTAAAATGGCATAGAATGTCTTAGTTACAAGTGTTTCGTATCTTAAAAAGTTCAATTCAGAATCAAAACAAATTGAACAAACACACGGCTACGAACCTAAACATAGCGGCGAAAAGTCGGAAAGAACTGCAGCGTACAAAAATTCACAGCTAAAGGATACAAGAAACGGTTAAAACATCGTACCTGTAGTTGATTTGGCTTTTTATTCCCTTCCATCAGCACCAAATTTTCAAACATCGAAGTACAAGCTGAGTCGATCAATGTTGTTTACAAACTTGCTCCTTTTTTAGCTCCTACAGCCGTAATGACGAGATCAGAAACTTTTCTGAGAAAGTATCAAGTCTATATCATATTCCAGAGGTGATTACCAAAGGAATTTTACGAAAATTGTGCTTCTTCATTCACTCCTTGTCGAGCGGTTAAACTTTGAACCAGTTTTCATTCAGCTACGCCAAGAAACACTGCGACCGCGACAACGCGAAAATTTCGCGCCTTTTTTGTCCTGACCAATCATGTGAACAATATTTTTTCTCTTTTCTTTTCTTCTCTTTTTTTCTTTCTTTTCCCTTTTTTAACTAATAGTTCACGCACTTTTTCGCCCAAAAACACGAAATTGCAGGCAGCAGTCATTTTCACTTTCCTTCAAAATACCAAATTTACCGCCATCGCTGGTTATACGTCATGTGGACATAACATATATCGATAACTTTTTGACCATATTTGGGCAGTGTATCAATGTGTTGAATTATAAATATATATATGAACAGAAACGATGATGATAGGCTTAACTTAGGTGAAAGAAAATTTAGAATTAAGATTGACGACCGGGCTTTTTATCAACTTTAACAGTTCTCAAAAACAATATTACGCGACCGTTTGCATAGTACATTTAGACTGCACAAAAGCTCACAAAAACAACTTTCTCGGTCCAGAATAACAAGTGTGACTAGTTTCCGAATAACATACATCTGTTGCGTATCGAAAATTGCCCGAGAAACTGATTTGGAAATAAAAATTGCAAAAAATGCACAGACATCTTTGCGAAAGGCCAATGTTGTTTTGTTTACATTAAAATCGCTTTTCAACCTATGTATAATGAATAAACGAACACGTAAAAATGGACAACAAAATCTTCTTTTGAAAAAAAGATATTCAAATATCCGTTAGTTCATGTTTAAAAGCTACATGTAAAAAGCGTACCATTAGCGCATCGAGAAGCTGTCTGGATGAGCACATGGCGAAATTCACGATGTCAATCCGACTGAATTTGAGCACGTTTTATAAACATTTCTCCCGAACTAACGAGAACACAAAGAAAAAAGTCAATCACAAATCGATATCAACATAAATTTCCATAGAAAAATGGATTTATTTTACCGTTAAGTTCCTCGGCTGTTTGAAAATTATTTAAAATTCCGCTTCTTCGCGGGTGTAAAGTTCCTGGAAGCAAGATTGCATCGCCTAAGGCTCTTCTTTTTCGTAGTATTCTTTAAAGTTTTCTCTTTCTATTTTGAATATTTTAAATGTGTGTTATTGCAAAATCACGACCGGTTTTGGCCGGCTCGGCCGTCAATGGGTTAAAGGAGTTTAGATCTAAACAAATGCTTCGACAATCTACTAGCTTCAATTGTCCTAAGACGAAATCAGGTTTAAAAATAAGCACGTAGCTCTATATTCCTCCAAAAACGCTTGACTTGCAGAGTTAAGAAGCCCCAAATGCGGTCTTGACCACTGTTTGAGAATTGTGAAACCTGTCTTGAGTAACAAACAGCGAAAAAATGCAGGGAAAAAACGATTTTGCAAACCGTTTTCTCCGTTAAAAACAACAAACATGTTTACTGCTGACGTAACATCGGCTGTTTCGCCGCGCGAAAAACAAAGCCTCGTTTTGGTTTCAAAATTGCTAAGATCCCGGATGTTGGGTGACGCCATACGCGCATGTTTTGCGACGTCATACGCGCCGGCGAGCTAGTCCTGCGCGATGGACGGATCGACGCGCCCGCGAAACATTCAGCTAGCCATGACCATGAAAAATGACGGGCATATGGCATAGTATAGAGCTTCGTCTTTCAAGATCGGTAACATGTTTGGCGTGAAAGATCCTATCCCGAGCGGGCTCCGCTCGTGTGTCGTTTACAAATTTTTGTGTGCGGGCGGTAATGCCTGCTACGTCGGCGAAACCACCCGACATTTTTTCCACATGCGTACGTGAACAGTTATCCACTGATAGGGCCTCTCACGTATTCAAACACCCGAAAGACTCCAAAGAATGCCACAGTTTATGTTCACCCAATTGTTTCAACATCTCAGATCAGGCTTCCACCAATTTTCAGCTTAAGATAAAGTACGTTCTGCATATCAAATGGGAACGATCTTCTTGGAACCAACAGTTGTATCATGTTAATTTAAAACTTTCTTTATAATCACGCATCGTCACGCATTCTTTCATTTATTTGTTAAAGGTGTTTTCTCTCATTAGCATAATCATTTACTTATTCTAAATTCAACTTTGTAACTTAAAATTTCAAACTGAAGATGACAAAGAATTGTCGAAACATGTTTTTTTTTAATCAAAGCAGTTGTCGTTGCTTTGAAAATTACCACACAAAATCTCATAATGGTACTAGTCACACCGGTACGAGTTGATCCCGGGTCGAGATTTTCGATCCCGATATAAAAACCCGCATTGGTAACGTGTTAACGGGTTACGACCAATTGTAATGTTTCGATATGAAAAAGGTCTTCTGAAAAGACTGCCACTGATATCGCATGCATAATCGTTGCCAGGTTTGTTGTTGTTGTTTTTTTTCGGTATTTTAAAAGTGTCCCATAGCCGTCGCTTCATGTAAACCACCTGAGCTGGCATTGTTGAATAACGTCACCCGTGATATGTAAGACTGTAAAACTCACCCCTTACTGTATACTATCTCGCCACTGGGTTCGATGGTCACACGGGTATAAACTTCTTCATTGGGAAGCACAAGGTTTGATTCACGTGCGTTGTAACAGTAGGGATCTGGAAGCCATATTCTCTCCGTATCACCTCCTGTGATTTTAAGGGTGCGGTTAAGTTTTCCAGCTAGTCGGGGATCTTTCCAGTACTGAAGAAAGTAGGCGTAAACTTTGTATTCCTGCCATTAAATGAAGTAAGAAAAAACAGTTCGGACAAGCTAAATAAGCTAATCACTTAAAGAGCTAATTGATGAAATTTTCCTCATGGAATCCCACTGAATGTCTTTTTTCACTGAGGGATAAAGGCACATTTGCTTTACATTGTTCTTATCCAATCGATTTTACTTTCCGCATATTCATATTCCCTCAGCTTGATTGACATAGTGGTAATTTGTAATGGCCGACCTCGATCTCTTAGGTTTAACTAACGTTATACAAAAAAAAAAAAACAGGACTAGGGATGCCACTCTGTCGTCCTTTACTTAGACGAAAGCTCTCCCTATGAAACTCTCTATTTGTGTACGCTTAATTAAGATGAATTTTAATTTAACGTGGCAAAATTTTCATTCGCTGCTTGTTTTGTAAGTACAAAATATTGTAGTAAGCCTTTAATTTTTACTGAATAAAGTTTGTATATCTCATTTTTAACCCGTGAAAACGGGCAAGCGTAATGAACGGGTTATCGGTAACAGTGGCCAATTCATTCACTCACTCACTCACTCACTCGCTCACTCCTTCCATCAGCTGTAAACTTAGCTACGTAATGCTTTGTTACGAATGCGTTTCGTAACAGGAACAACGTGAATCCAGCGATAACAATAACTAATTTGTTGTAAACGAATATAAACAACAATAAGCTTAAAGATGTTTCGCATTTGGAGTCTTTAATGCAACATTAAAATCGATCTAAAATGATTTTCCAATCGAGACACGCATTTTGATGCTTGTCTACCTTAAAATAATAAAAAATTAGTCTCAATTGAGCATATCTTCCTCGTTGGCTAGTGGTCTAGCGGCGGGATTTGCTCTCGGGAGGCCGAGTTCAATTCACGCTCAGCACCTTTTTTTTTCCTCCGGACTGGACATTTTTTTGCGTTCGTCAAAAATCCTTACGTTTAATTAAAAAAATATGTATCGAACCGTGTCGGTGTGAAAACATAAGCTTACCGCAATATTGCGTTACGTGTTAGCATTTCTTATTCACGGGTTGGCTCTTAGGAACCTTTGATTTTTTCTTGAAACTGTGTTTGTTAGTAATGCGTTAAATTATCGTATTGAAGTATCGGGTAACATTGCGCGCCTTTGCACGCTATAACTGTTAAATACACCTTATCATTCGCTTGATAACTGAAACGATATCGAGATGTACATTATTTATAGAGACGGGGTTTTCTTAGCGTCAGGTTACTTTGGCCAATTGTAACCTTTATCTTTTGACGGTTTTTTACCATCGATTTCATCAAATTACTGAATAAAAGGCATGGTGAGAAGGCAAGTTGAAACCACTGCTAGTACATACTTACCATGTTAGCTTCCTCTATGTTTCCGAAAGATTCCACGTACAAGCTTGCTCGGATGGTCATGGGATTTCCTGTTTCTTAAGCAATAAAGTAATCTGGTCTAAGATATGTGATACAATTTTTATTTATTCCGGCACAACTACAGTCAACTCTCCAAAAACGGACAGCTTTGTTATGTAGACTATTATCTAATTATAAGGCTGACATCAGTGGCTTGCCGGGTCTGGCCAAATTTCACTTGTCTGTCTGTAAATTAACTAAAAGGTGGACAACCGTCTAAGGCTGACAAATAGAGCTGGACCTGTAAATTATAGTTTTACTTAAAATACTAATACAATACTATACAATACTATACAATACTATACAATACTATACAATACTATACAATACTATACAATACTATACAATACTATACAATACTATACAATACTATACAATACTATACAATACTATACAATACTATACAATACTATACAATACTATACAATACTATACAATACTATACACATACACAATATACACAATACACAATACACAATACACGATACACAATACACAATACACAATACACAATACACGATACACAATACAGAACGCCCAACGCCCAACGCCCAACGCCCAACGCCCAACGCCATACCATACCATACCATACCATATCATACCACACCACACCACACCACACCACACCACACCACACCAGACCACACCACCACACCACACCACACCACACCACACCACACCATACCATACCATACCACACCACACCACACCACACCATACCATACCATACCATACCACACCACACCACACCACACCATACCATACCATTCCATACCATACCAAACCACACCATACCATACCATACCATACCATACCACACCATACCATACCATACCACACCGCACCGCACCATACCATACCATACCATACCATACCACACCACACCACACCACACCACACCATACCACACCACACCACACCACACCATACCATACCATACCACACCACACCATACCATACCATACCATACCACACCATACCACACCACACCATACCATACCATACCATACCATACCATACCATACCACACCATACCATACCATACCATACCATACCACACCACACCATACCATACCATACCATACCATACCACACCATACCATACCACACCTCACCTACCATACCATACCATACCATACCATACCATACCATACCATAACATAACATAACATAACATAACATGACATAACAAAACAAAACATAACAAATCATAACATAAATAACATAACATAACATAACATAACATAACATAACATAACATAACATAATATAACATAACATAACATAACATAATATAACAGGGGATTTTGGGGAGTGCACTTACCAAACCCCGGCCGAATAGCTTTGTCATAGTCGGAGCCCAAAAACACTGACAACACATCACTCTCTGCTCTGAAAGAAGCGAGTATAGAGCGTAGAAAAAGTGCTTGGTTAAACACTAGTTAGAATGACAGAAAATGTGTTAAGAATATTAATTTTAAGGGAATGACTGTCCCGTCGAAATAACAACAATTTCGCTTGCTTTATTTTTCCATGTTACTGTATAATTCTATAGTAACGCCCCCCTCCCCCCCCCCCCCCCCATCCCCACCCCAAATAGTAACTGCTCCCCGAAAGTAGCCATGCCATTATACCCCGAAAGTAATGGCCCGCAGAAGGTAACGACCCCCACCCCGAAAGTAAAGGCCCCTTTATATACACTTAAAAACCGTGAGTAAAAAGATTATCGTATTTAATGTCATATTTTAAGTTCGGGAGTGCGGTGATCTGCTATGACATTTTAGATCTATCAAGCGTTGCGATTGGGCGACTAGAATAGCACACGGGTGATCAAAACGTGTGTGGTTTCGAGTTATCGAACATTTAAGTCCAGTGATACGTTACAAATGTCATGCTTACTGTTTAATGGATTTATGGCTAAACATACAAGAAAAATAATATAAACTGGCAGTTATTTTGAAGAAATTTCCAAATGTTGCAAGTCCGGGAAGGGTCACGGCCAAAACATTCGCCTGAATAATTCCAGTTCATGTTAAGTGTTTGTTATTTTCGAAGAGAATATTACAAGAGATTGTAGTCCACCTTGCGATAATAATAATAATAAAATAATAATAATAATAATAATAATAATAAATAATGGTAATAGGACTGAGTGGAGTCCAATCATACGAGTGATTAACAAAATCGGACGACCGCGAAACGGGAGTCCGATTTGTTTAATCACGAGTATGATTACAGACAGAATTGGACGACACGAAGTCCTGTTACCAATTTTAAATCATAACTATAACAATATTTGAGGATAAAACGTTAAATTGTTACACGTTTTGGTAATTAAAAACATAACAATTGAGTGTGTTTTTGACTGAGATGCACGAACGAAAAAAGGATAGCGCGCGCAGAAGACGCTTACTGTCCAATTACATCATCCAATTACAAGCATGACGTGTACACTGTCCTATTAATGCTCTAATCGGGCCTGCTGATAACCAATCTGATTCGAGAATTTTTAATTTTTTAATTTTTTTTTATTTTTAATTTTTTTTTATTTATTTATTTTTTTTATTGAATGATACTGAACGTGTTATTAATATTACATAAATGATAGGTAAATAAATATGGTGTAAAAATACATAACAGAAAAGGTGAGAAAGGTGACAACAAGCAAAAGGAAATATATATACACATATACATATACATATACATATGAAGGAGTTGATATTTTGACTATCCTATTTTACAGATTTATTTGCGTTTTTGATTTGTGCTTTTCTATATCGAGTTTACTTTTAAGAACGGCAAGGAAGGTTTCAAAGAAGTACTGGTCTTTCTCTCTCGAAGCGGTGTAAATGTAATGTTTCGCTATTATTAAACAGAGGTTCAAACCAAGTTGTAGGGCAAAATGTTTTGTAAAGCCATAGATGATATTTTCTTCATTAAGTTCGATGGAGTCATCATTTTTGGTATTCCACCAATGTGTAAATTTTGTCCAGAAGCTTTGGACATGTAAGCAAGATACAAATAAATGTTTTAATGTTTGCCTTTGTTCGCACAGGTGGCATTGATCTTGTTCTTTAATTTTATCTCTAAATAGAGTAGCGTTAGTTGGCAAAATATTATACTGAAATATGGACAGTCTTATATCTTTGGTGACGTTAAAAGGGATTTTGTAGATAGTTTTTATTGCATTGTCATCTAAATTAGCTTGATTCATTCTTCTTTCTGCAGTTGGAGGTTGAAACTTCTTGTTGATTAAAAATTCAGTCGCTATTTTACAGGACAGTTTGTTTATCGGTATTATGTCGACAGTTTTTGGAACAGCCGGAGTAGGGGTTTGGTTGGTTTGTTTTAGTGTACGAATCCACTCGCGGGGGAAGGCGTTACACAATCCGAGATATTTAAGAAAGTTTGAAGATTTTAAATGAAACTTATTGCAGAATTCGTTAGGTGTAAGGAATTTGTTTTTTTTATCGAAGATGTCTTTAACTTTAATGATTCCGGCGTTGTACCATTCTTGGTAATATACAGACAGACCTTCTATTTTTATATATTTATTATTCCATATGACTTCTTCCAGTATTTGTTTTTTGGTTTGCGGGGTGTGCTGATTCATTGTCTGCCAAATTAGAATTATATCTTTATAGAATTCAATTGGGATATTTACATTGAGATAATTTAAATCGTAGTTGCATTTAAATAAAAACGCGCCTCCTAAGTGTCGTATAAATGTTAGAGGAATGTGACTCCAGCTGACATCTTCTTTGCTTTCAAATAATCTTCTTATCCAGACTACTTTAAGTGCATTATTTATTATTTCAAAGTCAGACAAATTTAGGCCGCCTTTTGATATTGAGCCAATCATCGTGTTATGTTTAATTTTTGGATTGTTATTCCAAACAAAGTGACAAATAGCTTGTTTCACCGAGGCTATGAAGATCGCAGGAAATTTAAGAACTGATGTGTTATATATAAGTTTTGATAGAGCGAGGGATTTTAAAATGGTTATTCGGCCGTACAAGGTCAAGTTTCTTGGCTTCCATAAATTTAATACATTTTTCATAGATTTTAATTTTTCTTCAAAATTCTTTTGATAAGATTATTTTTCATTGTACGAGAAATTAATCCCAAGTGCATATATTGTTCCTGAGGGCCAAGTAATATTAAGAGGTGTTGACTCGTTGCCTTTATTTGCACCTATCCACATTGCTTCTGTCTTAGATGTATTGATCTCCAGGCCGGAGCATTCTTGAAAGGCATAAAGAAGTTGAAACAATTTTTCTGCAGAAGCTGTGTCAGACACAAAGGCAGTTGTATCATCAGCATATTGAGAGATTTTGAATTCTTTGCCGTAAATTTTAATACCCGAAATATTTTTATCATTTCTTATGGCGTTTGCTAAAATTTCAGCACAAAGAGTGAAAAGGATTCCAGATAACGGACAGCCTTGTCTAACTCCACGTTGTAAGGCGAAAAATTCTGAAGCGTGACCATTATTTATAACACAGCTGGAACTCTCATTATAAAAAAGTTGTAATCCATCTTTTAAGTTGTGGGCCAAAGTTAAAAGCTTCTAATGTTTTAGTTATAAAGTTCCAATCTACTGAATCGAAAGCTTTTTTGAAATCGATGAAAATTGCTATACCAGGAATGTCTTCTAGCGAAGTTACTTTCAATATATCGACTATCAGCCTGATGTTTTGCCCAATGTATCGGCCTTTGATGTATCCAGTTTGATCTTCGTTGATGAGTTTTGGCAGAAATTTGGAGAACCGACCAGCTATGGTTTTTGCTGCAATTTTGTAATCGATATTAAGAAGTGATATTGGCCGCCAATTTTCTAGATAAAGACGGTTTTTTCGTTTTTTTTGGCACGACTTTTAGAATTCCTTGTTTCTGTGTAATATTGAGGTAACCGTTCTTAAAACCGTAGTTAAAACTTTCAACCATTGCGTCGCCTAATAATGGCCAGAAGTGCAGATAGAATTCAACCGAAAGCCCGTCGCTACCTGGGCATTTGTCTTTTGCACACTGCTTTAGAGTTTGTAAACATTCTTCTTTAGTGAGGGGCAGTTCAAGTTCTTCTTGCTCTCCTTCATTTAGTCTAGTTAAGTTGGGATCGTTAAAGAAAACATTGTCATGGACATTGCCAGTAGGCACCGCTGTGTAGAGATTTTTATAGAAGAGTTTTTGATGTTTTAAAATTTCATCCGAATTTGTGATTTCCTGTCCATTGTCTAGTTTTAGCCGAGATATGTATGACTTTGAGCTTTGTCTTTTTTCTAGGTTCAAGAAATATTTGGTATTTTTCTCACCTTGTTCGTGCCATCGTGTTCGACTTCTTATAATAGCTCCTTTAGTCCTGTAAACTGCGATCTTATCAAGCTCCGACCTGAGACGATATAATTTGGAGATGTTCTCTTTTGATCTATTTGTCACTAGTGTTTTCATCAAAGAGTCAATCTGATCTGAAAGTTTTTTTTCAATGTCTCTGCGTTCTCTGTTTTTCCTCTTGCAATACTGTACACAGAAACCTCTTATTTCCATTTTTATCATGTCCCATGAGGCGAGGCCTTTATCTTCGAGATAGTAATATTTTTCTTTATATTCGGGAATCTTATTCGCTAGTTGTTCAATGAAAGAATCGTCGTTTAAAAGAGAATTGTTAATTTTCCAGAACCCAGGGCCTCTTTAAAATTATTGCTGAGTGATCAGATAGTGTGGAGTTTGTAATAGTCGTATTTAATACAAGAATTTTGTTATAGTTTTGATTATAACAATAATAAAAATAATCCGAAAAAATGACTTCAAGAAACAATTACAGCTACAAGGCAAATGCGGTGTATTAAAATATATCAAAGCGCTCTTGGCGGGAGGTAGGGGCCGTTGACACATTATGCTCATAAAATTGAGTATCATGCTCTTTTGCGCCACACTCAAAGGCGGACTATTATGCTCCAATGTATGCCCCACTGTAGCTGTTATGCTCGTAATTATTGAGGAAAGATCCCCCACCCTTCCTTTCATAAAAAAAAAAAAAACAATAATAATCCAAAGAATTTTGAGCAAAATTATCAACATGAATTAACTATAAAGTACTTCACTTATGAGTTTGACTTTTGACTCAAAAGAGGACAATAGTAGCTATAAATATCCTTTATGTCTAAAAATGTCCATCAATAAAGTACTATTTTGCAGGCTTTATATGCTGGATGCTCCAATTATAGAATTCTGCTCGAAATTATGCCGACATAATGTGTCAACCATTTCAGCCAGAGGTTCTCTCACGGCTTCGCCGCTCGTTGTTGGCCTTCGGCTGGCCCCGACTTTTCACGAAAGGGTGCCGAAAGAGAACCTCCGAGCCCGAGAGCTTGCTCGCAGGCTACACATTTAAAAACATTGTTTACCGTATCTTTATTTTGTCTCTTTATCTAATAATTCTTTGTTTTCATCACGTTTGGCGATTGTTTCCAAGATAGAGTAAAGCAAGCTTAAAGCAAGCTCCTGGCCATACTCATGGAAGCATGATATATTAGCCGGGACAGTGTCCCTTCAAGGAAAGATCATTCAAAATGATATCTCCAAAACTAAGTCACCTTTAGGTAATAGTAGAGGATATAAGTTGGGTGTCAGTAAAACGCGGGGTCGGTGCCGGGGTCGGGGTGGGATTAGGTCTAGGATTAGGTATGGGATTAGGCATAGTGTTAGGATTAGGTAAAGGGATTATATTTAATCCCATACATAATCCTAGACCTAATCCCACCCCGACCACGCGTTTTACTGACACTCATATAAGTTCTTACCTTCCTGCGCATATCAAAAGAAGGGTAATTACAATTTTCAACTTGAATAAAATATTTCGCGTCGAAACGGTATTCATTCTTCCTAAAAATACTGAAAAACGAATGAGATATTATGTTATATTTATTACGTTTCATTTGCGCGAGAAGATGAGTTGCATGTCGCGTGTGGTTATAAAATAATGAATAAAGAGAAAAATCATTGTTATAGGCTTCTGCATGTAATTTTCAGTAGCTTGCACTACTTGCAAATTATAAGTATTCTTATTTATGAAACAAAAGATCTTCTCGACGTATAAATTCAAATTTAGCACATACAATGCTCGTTTGTACATCAAAAGCGAAATGTCTCTTCGATTTTCATCCGAAGCCTGTAAGTTATTTCATTTCATAATTTCTAAGTTATGCTTTGCAAAATGGTAATTACAAGCAGGTGTATATGTTTTAGCCTTCGACAAAACGATTAGAAACGATTATATACTTACCGATATAACTGTAGTGCACAGTGTTTTTGTCAGCACTGTTTGCTATCGATAAGTCTCGAACAAAAGCGTTATATTGTTTCGTCACAGGATGTTTTAAACATATTTACATTTCCGCACCCCAATCACAATTCACCAGTTTGAGCTGATGTCCAATATAAGATTTATTAGATAATAACAGGATGTTTTAAGAGTATTGGCATTTTTAGTGTCTGCATTTTAACTAATTCTGCTTGCAGCTTTGTCGGCTTTTGTTTAATGTGCTTCACTCCGGTCCATCAACCCGTTCTATCCCAGCAGAAAGAGCGGTTTGTCATAATACCTTTTCCGGTTAGACTTCGGACTTTTTATCAAAATGAAGCCTGGTGTAAAAACCATCTATGCCCCCTTAACATTATTAAACTACTGATTTTTGTTTCGCTCTTTACCTTGGCTGCGCTCTGTTTGCTGGGAAGAAAGATAACGTTACACATTTTCGCCACACACATAGACGTTATTGTAAGCAATAATTATGAATAAAATGACAGAGCCATAGTCACAGTACAATTTTTGCCCTTAGGCTAGTGAGACTTGACTTGTTGACAGTTTACCTAGGGAGGCTAAATTTCTTAAGTGTGACCGATTTTTCACCAGGTAATTTGCTTGGAGGAAATTTTATCGTCTGGAGCTTGTATATGTCACGAGAACAATAGAGTTTTCTTTGACAGCTACCCGAAGCAATAACAAGAAAAAATTCAACTCCCAAGGTCGGCGAATGGGCGTTGATAACAGAAACGGACATGTATCACGTGGTGAGAGTGTTTTTTTTCTAAAGCGGCGTGTGTTGTCTAACTGTAACGTTTCAATTCATCATTTCAAATTTCACTTTAGTTTTAGTCGCCGTTTAGAATTGATGTTTTAATTGAACAATTGATTTTGTTCTAGAACCAATGCATTACTCTCGGCGCAAGACAAGCCAACAATCAATTCATCGCTTTTTTCCTTCACCTGGTCCAAACCGAGCTTTCGATAACTACACAGCTTTCATATTAACAAATTTAAAAAACGTTTTCACGTTAAAAAGTTTTAAGTTACGAGCTTTCGATTGACAGTCTGCAATCTTCGACAAATAATTAATAAAAAGCGCGAACATGGAAATATATACGGTAAAATGCGTGAAGTAGAAAACACAATAAAAAAAAATAAAATACAGTTTGGGGGAATAAAATGCTACTAAAAAAGTTTACGAAATAATTGAATATTGCCTAGGTAATTGTTTCGAGTTATTGTATTCTTCGCTTGTAATAGCGGTATGCCAAGATTCCAGTGTTTCCCTTTCACGAAAAATGTAATTTGTGATAATCTTGATTGGCATAAATTAATATTTTGCCGGCACGGTACAGAGAACCGGGTACTAGAGTAGTGAGCAGGTGCTCACGGTTCGCGAGTTTGAAAAGTGTCCGTTGATAGATTTGTGTCATTCTTCGGTCAGCCTCGCCGCCTCTAGTAATGTTCAACCAAGTTCAATTTTACCCGGATTTTTTACTTTCCTCCCTGCCAATATGAACGAGGCTACAGTGGAACAACTAATAGCACAGAACAACCAGGATCTTCTTGGTCAGTTTAAGACTCTGGTTAAAGATTCCATTTCGGATCTCAAGCGTTCACATGAGAACACGGCTGCCCAGCAGATGACAGAAATCAAAAGAATCAAGCGCGATTTCACTCCGCAATTCAACAAGAAGAACAACGAGGACCAGTACAACGCCAATAAAGCGATTAAAGAAACCATAAAGGACGCAAAGGCTGCTCTGGAACGCAAAGACATGGAGAAAATAAAGGAAGCCTTAGATAAAGGTATGGCCCTCGTGCAAGAGCACCAAAAAATCATCCTGCTTGCAGATAGGTCACCGTGTGGCTGGAAGACTGTCAATCAATACAAATATCATGCCTTGGCTTACGACGAGGAAGACGAAAAGAAAATTTACAGAGCCGAATCAAGGGCAGCCAGGGCTTAGCGCCTCACCGCGCGTTCATTCCACCAACGAAGAACCTTGCCAACGTCCATTCAGGCCAAATCTCCACAGATCGTCGCCGGACAACAATCTCCCGGGAGGGGGAAGGGGGGGGGGAGTCACATATAAAAATGAAGGGGGTGCTCGTCGGAAATTTTCGTAAAACACCCTAAAAGGTCGCCAGAATCTTGTTTGGTGGGAGTTGCTCAATGAATTTTTACCCCTAAGCTAAATAGGTACCAATTCTGAAACAACACATGTCATATCCTGTCATATTTTTCGGCTCAATACCCTAAAGGGTACCGCGATCCGGACATTGGCGGTCTTGTCGCCCCAATCTACAGATTAACGCTGCTCAGTCTTCGAAATGACTCTGTTCAGACATGGAATTGGACTAAGATTGCGATCAGGAGGACTCTTGCCCATCAACTCTATTTTTTGACTCCGAAATGCAATGCGAATTCAAATCTGACCATTATTTTGACCAATTGAAATTTATTATCGATGTTATTCAATTTGGATACAAATTGCCGTTGCTCCAAATTCCCACGTCTTTTACTGCCAAGAATAACGCTTCAGCTTTGAAGGAATCTAGTTTCATTGAGAATGACATAAACGAGCTCATTAGTCAAGATTGTATTACTGAAGTTTACGAAGCATCTTTCATTATTAACCTTTGTCCGTGTCAACGCAAAAATCTGGTAAAAAGCGTTTAATTTTAGATCTGCGTCACATCAATCAATTTCTTTACAAGAGGAAATTGAGATGGGAAGACTAACGTTGCCAAATATATTTTGAATCCGGGAGACTATATGTTTTCTTTTGATCTGAAGTCAGGTTATCGTCACGTTGAAGTTTTCCCCGATCATCGAAAGCATCTTTCTTTTTCTTGGGCATTTTCCTCCGATCACACTAGATATTTTCAATTTTCAGTTTCACCTTACGGTCTTAGTTTAGCGCCTTACCTGAGTGTTTACGAAATTGTTTAAGCCGTTAATTAAGAAATGGAGATCTGAAGCCAAGGGAATTGTTGTTTATTTAGACGACGGTCTCGGCGCTGCTGTGGGTTACAACAACGCTAAGATAGCGAGTCTACAGGTCCATGCCGATTTGCTTTGCTCTGGTTTTCTTCCTAATGAAGCCAAATGCGTTTGGGAGCCAACTCAGGTATTTACTTGGCTCGGAACTGTCATCAACACGGCCACATGGGAAATGTGCGCCACAGATAGACGGATTACGAGTTTGCAGGACGATTTGATCACCATGTTGGCCGCTTCTTCTTTTCGCGTCCCAGTTCGTAAGATTGCTAGCGTTAGCGGGAAAATTATTTCACTCAGCAGCTGCGTGGGCAACGTCTCCCAGCTTATGACTAGAAATATATTTGCTATGATCAACACTGCGTCGACATGGAACTCTTTCGTTCACCTTTCACCCGAGAGTCTGGCTGAATTGACCTTCTGGAAACTCAACGTATCGAGCCTTAACGGTATACCTATTTGGCCAGCCCGTCATAAGCCCTGTAAGATCATATATTCCGACGCATCGGCCACAGCTTGTGGAAGTTTTATTGATTTCGACGGCAAAATCTTTCATCAAAACTGATCCGACTTCGAGAAAGCGCAAAGTTCCACGTTCAGAGAGTTGCTTGCCGTTTCCCTGTCATTGAAAGCTTTCTCGGAGACCTTAAAAGCTCAGTCAGTAACCTGGTTTACTAATAATCAGAACGTTGTCCGTATCGTCAACTCTGGATCTAAAGTTCCGGCATACAACAGCTTGTAATGGGCATCTGTCAGAGCTGTCTGTTCAACGGCGTTAACATCATCGACAGTTTTAGCTGCACTGATATTTTAGTCGTTTATTTCTTATTTAAAATACCTTAAAACCCTAAAGGTAGCACCACTGCATAGGTCGGGGGTACACGATCCCTATTTTTTTTCCAACAGTTGTTTTTTTTGGGGTTTACGTGTCCGGTTCTGGTGCACTTAGAGTTATTGTAATATTATAGTCCTTTGTCAATAATAAATTGTATCGTGGGCCTGGCTGACCAACGCCCCACGCCTCTTAGCCTTGTGTGTTTGTTCGGGTGTATTTTGCCTTGTCGATGGCATGGGCGTTGTTAAAGTCAATAGAATGGCCGTTCAGCCCATGCACGAGTGGCAATGTTTGAACCCTTTTTAAGTCGTGAATACGACTTATCGTGGTTACTGGAGAAAAGTCACTCGCTCATCGTAAACTTTATATTAAATTTATATTAAATTGTTGATATGTTACACTTCAGTGATAGCATACATGGAGTACATGAGAGTAAACCAAGTCCGCCATTACGGTCGTTGTGTTTACGAATGTTCGATGAGATGAAACGTCGGTTTGGGAAAACGTTGGGGTTCTTTTACTTGTTATTATTGTTTGGCAAGGATATCTGACATTAATAATGAAGGAAAAGGTAAGTTTGTCCCGTAATTTTCATTTTTGCTAGTAAACACATTCCTTCGTGTTTACTTTACTAGCTACACACGAAGGTTTTAGAGGTCCTTCTTTGGTAAAACATATTGGTACGTGGATCTGCAACATAAGGGAAGTAGTCATAACATGTACAATCTAAAAGGACCCACCTTGACCACCTTGGTGTAGGGTAGGAAAAGGTCCGATAGTTGTTTCATATTCACGACTTGGCTCGCAAGGAGCCTTTGATTTACACGGCTTTCACTTACTGAATTTCTCCACATAAGTTACCATTTTGTTTTCAAAGCTAAAAAAATAAATTGCGCAGATGAAATTTAACTCGTTAGTTTTGTGACATTTAGGCTCAATTGAACACCATGCAGTATATGGAAAACGTATTTGATAATATTTGTTAGTTAACCGGTATTTTACGGTATTTAATGAGGTACCAAAAAGCGGAACCAAGACGCTAGAATAACACAATTTGAACGAAGTTTCGCAAATAATCTTCATAAATAACAAATCAGCCTGTTCACTTTGCAAAGTATAAACGTACATTTAATATAAAAAGGTTAACATTAAACAATCACATGGGAAACGACAATTAGGCCTTTTCATTTCGTGAATACACGCAGCGTTGAACGAGATATGGTATACTGTTACATATATGCAAATTTTCACTTGCTCTATCATCTGTAAACATTTTTAATCCCCCAGTGTATTACTTGTTAAAAGATGTTTGCTGAATTTGAATTTCGCAGTTGTCAAGATAGTCTCGTTTCAGATGTTTTGGTCGTTTTAATCTGTTTTACTCTTCAATTTTTTTACTTCAAACTCAGTATGAAAAATTAAAACCGACCCCTTTGGTTTATCCCTCGAAAGTGGACGAAAACGTAAACCCCACAGTTTTATAATTGGTGAGGTGGGGGAGGGGTACGGTGGATGCACCCCCCCCCCCCCCCTTTTTTTTTTTTTGGGGGGGGGGGGGAGGGGGGTTGCTGCAATGTTATGAAAATACTCTAACTTTAATAGATAGCCTGTAATGTGCTCTACAAGATAAAGTAAATATTTTGAGTTTTGATGCTGCAGGGAATCCCACCCAAAATTTAAATTTATCCGCAAAATTTGCGGAAATTTAGATTAAATGCTATAGCTGTAAAATATGATATAATTACACATTTTGCTGCTGCATGTTGGTGCACGTGGGTTTTATTACTTTTTGTTCTAAAATAGATGAAAAACACATTTTTGTTGTAAATGGCTTGACATATTGCTAATAATAATAGCACTAATATTTAATTAGTTGGCATTGTAAGCTGCACTACAACCAATGCAAAATCATTTACACAGTGCAATAGATTGATTTATTTTAATGCTGATTTTATTATTTATTTACTCATTCATTAATTTATCACAGTTTATACTTAGAAATTTATATTTGAAATAGTTGTGCAGAGAAAAATTAATGCTGTGTTAGAATTAGACACCTCAACAATGCCTTGGCGTCTGAGGGCGGCCGCAGTACACTTGAAATTGAAACAATTGCCTCTAAAATCCCTCCCCTCCGCCCCCCCCCCCCCCCCCCCCCCCCCCCCCCCCCCCCCCCCCCCCCCCCCCCCCCCCCCCCCCCCCCCCCCCCCCCCCCCCCCCCCCCCCCCCCCCCCCCCCCCCCCCCCCCCCCCCCCCCCCCCCCCCCCCCCCTCCTCCCCTTCAATTTAGGATAGGTTTGTGCCACGAAGATTCTTAAACCCTGACACACTATTTGAGGGAAAACCGAAAAACGATAACTTGTGCGAACATGTCGCTTTTATAGAATACAGACTGAGCCTAGTTTCATTAATGCGCCATTATTACCGTATTTTTATCGTTTAGCTGGGTGTTTAGGTGCTGCAATTTTGCTAATTAAATACAATTTAAAAGAACCTCAACTGAGAATCACAATACCAAAAAGAATATACCCTATTTAAGGACTGAACACCTCATAAAAACATACCCTATCACGAGACACATACCTGTAAAGCTTACATAGGGGAATACTGCTAAAATCCCATCAAAACATCGCGTGCTGTTTGTTTGTTTATCTTTTTGTCTGTCCTGGAAGCGCGTAAACAGACCAGTACACAATATTGAAAATTACAAACAATACAGGAAACAAGACTCTAGATGCTCTGTCCACAGAGTCAGATGGAGACCTGCCATTATAAGAGCAAGTCTCTGTCGAATGTCCATGAGATTCATTTTCTATGTGCTGCAAGTTAAGCGTTTCTGTTTGGTAAATCATCTTGAGTTCAACATCGATGTCCATTGCTTTAATTCCATTGTTGTGATTGACAGGCGGCGTCTGAAGATCTCTGCTTATCTTTCTCGGAAGAGGAATTTTAGTCAACTGAAAACCAAACGGTGGAGAGTAACGAATAAAATTTAGAATATACTACGTTACATGTTTTATATGATGTTGATTCAGACACGAAATGAATCACAACATCTCAGAATGCATACTAAGCGTGGTGTCGAAATCGGATTGAGTGACATTTTGAAAGTATTTAGGTTGCACACTGTAACTAGAATGTTGTTGTTGTTGTCGCGCCATGGACTGGAACCTAGTGTAACTTTCAGGGGCTCAACCCCCCGCGTTCATTAAACCATGTGCTTTTTGGATCGGCCATATTGTGTTGTTTACTGTAGTTTCTCCTCGAACAAATTCACTCGCTTTTCTAATTGACATTGGTGCCGGGACCAGGATATGGAGGAACTACAACGTAAGATAGCATCCAGGGGAGGACACAGAGCACATCTGACCAAACTTTCAAACAAAATGGAGGGAATTATGGACGGTGCGATCGATGCTATGCAAAGAGCAACACTTGGCAGTCATATTGAACAACTGGAGCAAAAACGTCAGAAGCTATCACAATTAGACGAGGAAATCGCCGCCCTTATTGACAATCCGGAAGATCTTGAGAAGGAAATTCTAGAATCCGAAGAATTACAAGGCACAATCGCAGAAGAAATTTGCCGAGCGAAAACTTTTCTCAAGATCTCACAGCAGTCGATCGAGCCCACGGAACAAATCGTGCAAGCAACCAGTGCGATCATCACAACGCAGCCGCCACAATCTGCCGCGTCAGGACACGTCGCAAGTGCTTCACTAACACAAGCATCACAGTCTGCTGACTCGGGAACCGTCACAAACACTTCTCCATCGCAATCAAACACGACTTCGGTGAGTACAGGTTCAAATTCAAGTGCATTTCAGAACATTAGCCGCCTCCCAAAACTCACCCTTCCAACCTTTGATGGAAACCCCCTCTACTGGCAATCATTCTGGGATTCGTACCGAGCGGCAGTACATGACAATTCTGGCTTAAGTGACATTCAAAGGTTTAATTATTTGAGGGCTCAATTGCATGGGGATGCTTCAAGGTCTATTGCTGGATTTCCACTTACTAATGCCAATTACCTTAGAAGTGTTGAGTTATTACAAGAGCGATTTGGCCAACCACACCGAATTGTTAATGCCCATATGGAAGCACTGCTGAATTTACCAAGCCCAACAAATCATTTGACCAGCCTTCGGCATTTCTATGATACATTGGAAACCCACATACGTGGTCTTGAAGCATTGGGGAAATCTCACGAGTCCTATGGGGGTATTTTAGTACCAATCATTCACAAGAAATTGTCTGTAGAGCTGAAGAAAAACCTCGCTAGAGAACACACCAACAAGGAGTGGACGTTGGATGAGCTCCGCAAGGCCATACTTAAGGAAGTAGAAATACTTGAAGCAGGTCAAAGCAAATCAGATGTTCCCGATCTACTCAATTGCACCCCTGCTATTCCCACTGCTACATTTATGACCAGCTCAAACCAGAAGACCCCATGGCCAACACAATCCAATGGCAAACGCCCCACAGCTAAACAGGAATGTGCCTTTTGTAAGGGGAAACACAGTCCGCTGGAATGTACAGTGGTAACGGATCCAACAAGAAGACACACCATTATACAAGAATCTCGCCTGTGTTTCAATTGTCTTGGCCGCCATCGAGTAACTGAGTGTAAATCAAGATTCCGCTGCAGAAAATGCCACCGAAAACACCACACGAGTCTGTGCCAAGGAGACTCTCAACTAACCTCACCTCTCCCAGTAGCGAGCAATGCTGTCACCACACACCAAGTGAACGAGGGCGACTCAACTGTACCTGCTGTGGCTACCTTCCATACAATTCAAAGGAATGACAACCTGCGTATGCCAACACTACTAAAAACAGCCATCGCCCCAGTTGAACACCATGGGAGGAGGGTCAGTGCTCACATCCTCTTTGATGAAGGCTCACAACGTTCTTTCATTACAAGTGACTTGGCCAGGCAATTAGACTTGGTGCATGAGAAAGAAGAGATCATCTCCCTGTCAGCCTTTGGTGGCACATCAACATCTGTCAAACGCGTAAAGGTAGCCACTATCCGCGTACAGACTGACGATGGAGAGCCCATTCCCATAGAAACGATCATTGTTCCCACAATAGCAGCACCCCTACAGAACCACATGTCTGTCGATTTGCAGGACTTGCCACACTTGCAGGGACTGAAACTAGCCCACCCAATCTCAAACGAGGATCTCTTTGAGATTGACCTCCTGATAGGCGCCGACCATTATTGGGACATTGTGGAGGACCAAATAATTCGGGGTCGTGGACCTACTGCAGCCAAATCCAAGATTGGTTATCTCTTATCTGGACCGTCGCCTAACACCAACCAATCTGCTTTGGTAAAGACATCCATTCTACATGTCATGACAGCACACAAGCAGGACGAATTCGAACTTGAACGTTTCTGGAATCTGGAATCAGTAGGCATTAAACCCCCTGAAGCCACTGAACCAAGTAGTGACTTCCTGCACCATTACCAGGATAGTTCCATTACTCTGAAGGAGAAGGGATACACTGCCAAACTGCCATGGAAGTCAGGTCATCCACCGCTCCCAACCAATGCTGACATCACTGAAAGAAGAACACGTTCAATGGTACAACACCTAGCAAAGGACCCACAGAAACTCAAGATGTACAATGATGTCATCGTTGATCAGGAGAAACGAGGCTTTATAGAACGGGTAACCTCCCCAGAAACAACCGTAGGCAAGTGTCATTACATTCCGCATCACGCTGTGTTTAAGGAATCTGCCACCACACCAATACGTATTGTGTATGACTGCAGCTGTCGGCAATCTCAAGTCCACCCAAGCTTAAATGACTGTCTTTTAGCTGGACCGCCCATTGCTAATGACTTAACTGCCATCCTTCTCCGATTCCGCTGCCACAAGTATGGCTTCGCGACTGATATTGAGAAGGCTTTCCTACATGTCAACCTAGACGAGGGAGACAGAGATGCCACACGCTTCTTCTGGTTGAGTGACCCAGGTGATCCCAAGAGTTCCTTTCACGTTTATCGCTTCAAAGCTATCCTGTTTGGGGCTTCAAGCTCTCCATTTATACTGAATGCAACCCTCAACAAACACCTGAATCAGTACAGCGATCCTGTGGCAGAAGACATGAAGAAAAACATCTATGTAGATGACCTTATTTCCGGAGTACAGCACGGAGATGAAGCTGTGACATACTACAATCACGCACGGGCATTGATGTCACCAGTTGGATTTAACCTGAGATCGTGGGCATCCAACAGTACGGAAATACAGTCATTAGCAGCAAAGGAAAACCTCCTTGACGACCGCCCTGAACCAAGGTCCTAGGTGTCCTGTGGAACACAGAAACGGACATGTTGAAATACCCGCAAAGAATCACAGCCTCATCCATCCCAAATCTAACCACAAAGCGAGAAGTGTTACAAGAATCATCAAGAATCTATGACCCACTTGGATTTCTCGGCCCGGTAACAGTTCGAGCGAAGATTCTGATGCAAGAATTATGGCGACAGGGAATAGAGTGGGACGAGCCCTTACCTCCAGACATCCAAGTGAAGTGGACAGAGTTGGCCAAGATTTGGAGACCATCACTTGCTTAGAGATACCCCGACAATATTTCCCATCCAGCAGTGCGTGGCCGAATGACACAGAATTACATGTTTTTGTTGATGCAAGCACAAAGGCCTATGGAACTGTTGCCTATTTGAAATCGTCACAAGAAAATCACTCCTCCTTTGTGTTGGCAAAATCCCGAATCGCTCCAACAAGGGAACTAACCTTACCACAGTTAGAGTTAACCGCAGCCCTGATTGGTGCACGACTTGCCTCTCATCTTCAAAGTCATTTGCCCGTAACTAAAGTTTATCTCTGGTCTGACAGTCAGATTGTCCTCCATTGGCTTCACAGCAAGAAGGAACTTAAACCATTCACTGCTAACCGCGTAAAGGAAATCAAGGAACTTACCTCAGTAACGAATTGGAAGTATTGCCCCACGTCAGACAACCCTGCTGACCTGCTCACCAGAGGTATCAAAATCCAGCAACTTGCATCCTCAAGGATCTGGAAACAAGGGCCTTCCTGGTTACCTGTAGAATCCCAATGGCCTTCTTGGTCTCCAACAGAAGGACTTCCTCACCAAGCTGCCAGTCTTATCACCGCAGACACAACGGAAGCAACTTGCACCACTACCACAAACCCTTCACAACCTCCAGGTCTTCATCAGCTTATGAAAGTGTCAAATTTTAGCACCCTTTCCAAGCTAATCAGTGTCACCGCTTACGTCCTGCGATTTGTCCAAAATTTAAAGGCGCAATGCAAGAAAAAGGGAGCCTTGACTACACAAGAGTTGGATAAAGCCAGAAATGAGTGGATTAAGAACTGTCAACAAATGACCTACCACAAAGAGATCAGCAGTATGCTATCCAAATCCTCACCTCGCACAGCACTAGTTCGCCAACTCCGCCTTTTCTTGGATGACGCAGGTTTCATTCGTTGTGGCGGGAGGATTCACAATGCACCAGTCGCTGAATCCGCCAAGTTTCCACTCCTACTACCGCCAAAGAACCCATTTACAGAACTGGTCATTCGCGAGACACATGTCCATCACCTGCATGCTGGTGTAAACTCAACACTGACTGCCCTGCGCCTGAGATACTGGATCCCTGCTGGACGACAGCATGTAAAAAAGGCAATCAGCCACTGTGTTACTTGCAGGAAGATATCAGGTTTGCCGTATGATATCCCAGATCCGCCCCCACTTCCAAAGTCAAGACTCCGCGAAGCAGACCCATTTACAGTCACAGGCGTTGACTTTACAGGGGCACTCTACATCCGTGAAGGTGGAGTGCAAAGGAAGGCTTATGTTTGCCTCTTTACATGTGCCACAACAAGGGCAGTCCACCTCGAAGTCGTTACAGATTTGTCAGTGCAGACCTTTCTCCTTGCGTACCGCAGATTTGCAGCTCGGAAATCTGTTCCTCAACAAATGATTTCTGATAACGCCTCTACATACCTATCTGCAGCTGAAGAGTTAACTGAATTGTTTCAATCACAGACATTGAAGGAGACACTCAGCAAACAAGGTGTAGATTGGCAATTCATACCTAAAAGAGCACCATGGTACGGCGGGTTCTGGGAACGATTGATTGGCCTCACCAAGACTACTCTGAAGAAAGTACTTGGACGAGCATCTGTTAATTTGACTACCCTACAGACCATCGTTATTGAGATTGAGGCCATATTGAATGACCGACCGCTGACACATGTCTCATCTGACGTGATTGACGAAGAACCACTTACTCCAGCCCATCTCCTTTATGGACGAAGGATAACCGCCCTTCCCCACATCAGAGTAGAAGAAGATGAGATTATTGACCCTGACTACTACCAGAATGGAAGCAAAGAAATCCAAAGGAACTCCAAACGTCTTGCTCTTCTCATACAACACTTCTGGACCCGCTGGAGGCAGGAGTATCTGACGTCACTGAGAGAATTTCACAGAACCACAGGCAACAATGAGTCAAGAGTCAAGGTTGGCGACATTGTATTAGTGCATGATGAGGGTCCAAGAATCAACTGGAAACTTGCAGTGGTAGAAGAACTACTACCTGGAAGAGACGGCAATGTTCGTGCAGTAAACATCCGTACCCAAGGAGGCACAACCAACCGCCCGATCGCGAAGCTCTACCCTCTGGAAGTAACAGCTCAGCCTCAAGAGAATCCTACCCCAGTAATTCCAAGTGATGACCTCCCAGTGGACCCATGTCCAAGGAGAACCCGACGAGCTGCTGCAGCAAGAGCATTACGGCGCATTGCAGAGTGGACAAGAGACTAGTTGCCCGCCCCGCCCCCGGAGGATGTCGAAATCGGATTGAGTGACATTTTGAAAGTATTTAGGTTGCACACTGTAACTAGAATGTTGTTGTTGTTGTCGCGCCATGGACTGGAACCTAGTGTAACTTTCAGGGGCTCAACCCCCCGCGTTCATTAAACCATGTGCTTTTGGATCGGCCATATTGTGTTGTTTACTGTAGTTTCTCCTCGAACAAATTCACTCGCTTTTCTAATTGACACGTGGTTTTCATGCACCAGCGGCATAAGCATAAGCATAACGATCAATATTATGCTTATAAATGTCAATTTTCGTTTCCTCTTGACGCCAATTCTTATACTTCGCCTATGTTTGTCCGTATGCTTATGTCGCTAGTGAAACCAGGCTTAACGTTGACATGTTAAAGAAAATCAGCTGCAGTCTGAAATTCCAAACATAAAGCGCGTTCGATGCACTAAATGGGCATTAAACATTTAAACGGGCATTAAATACTTAAACAATTAAAAACAAAGATAGGGAGTTACGTCACTGTCTTTTTGCGTAATATTTTCGTACTTAGGCCTTAGGGTATACATTTTTTTTTAACAAGATGAAAAAAGAAGTAAACAAAGTGAAAAATAAATTAAAGCTAAAGTTCTCACTTCTTTAACTACGGCACAGCTCTACTGGGTCCTACTGGGCAGATCTATTAATTGACCGAAAATTGTTTGTTACCGTAACCGAATTCAGGCGTTTCTTAAAAACTAAGTTGCTTGGATTATATACCGCTTAGCCTGATCCAGACGTTAAGATTGCGGGGCTCGAAAGCAGTTAGAAATTAAAACCGGCGCGCTAAATCGATGTTTTTCCTTCTATGCACCACCTATCCTTCTCTCCCCACTATCTAAACGCCTGGAACAGACTATACACATGTATACCGCCGTCCTCAAACAAACGCCAGTCGGCGCTTGTTTGTCAAATTTCCACAAGCTAACTTGGATTTTTATAAATATACCGTCCTTGGTAGTGAACGCGGAGTAATTCGAGAAATAAATTATAGCCGTAAATTAAAACATACATAAACCCCCGATGCATTAGTTTATGTTTCTTGCGATATGTTTGTGACGCCTTTTCCAAGATCCATGGTGACAAAAAACAGAAAGATGTATTACATGTATGTTATAATCGTGTACTTTTTTGTGCTATTATAGACAGGTCTTTTTGAAGTACATGTTACATGTTCTCTCAAGTAAATATCCACGGAAGACCTTTAGCCTGCGAACAGGCTCCTGGTTTGGAGGGGCGGTAGTTTCCGGCGCGAAGCGCCGGCAACGAAGGGGAGCCTGCACGCAAGTTTCAGAATATCGAATGTCTGCGTCCAAATTTTGGACGCAAACCAAAAAGCGCTGATTGGTGGATTTTAATTATTCATGACGAAATCGTAGTTTTTCACTTCCGGTAGAGAAATTATTAGAGAGATTAGAGAAATTAGAAATTATTAAAGAAATTACTCGTTTCTTTCTGTTCAGAATTATTTTTGTCAGGTACACTATAACGTTTTCACTTAGTTCTGAATTCAAGCACATGAAATATTTCTCAGAATCCCAGACATTCTGACGAATGCGTGCAGACATTGTGGCGAACGGGTGTGTAAACAACACGTCAATGAAAATTTCCGAAATTTATCCGCTTTAAGGTATTGAATTGCAGAGGCTGAAAGTATGGTAATTTTGGGAGTTTCTCCGTGAGACATGGCGCTCGCGAGCGACCGTGCGCCTAGATTTCATGTGTATCATCATTTGTTTACCTTGATTTTGAATTTTGACTTCCGGGGCGCGCTGATTGGTTAAAATTTGACAGTTGACAAGCTAAAGCAATCCGCGGGTTCTTGTGGGCGGCAGCCGCGATTGTGAAGGATGCGTGCAGGCTTCCCTTCTTCGTATGACCCCGCTGTCCCACTGGAAACCTGTCCGCAGGCTAGAAGACCTTCTGAGGACAAATTGAAAGAATCATCGTAATTCACTTATGTGTCAGAGAATAAAGAGGAAATAAAAAACTAAAGAAAATGCACAAAGTAATTTTACATTTAAAAACAAAACAGAAAAATAGGGGAAAAACAAAGATGTTACCTTGTATTTCATAGATTCCTTCTTGTCACTGTACTTTTTTGTAAGTATAAAAACGACCATGCACTCAATGAAAGACAGAAAAACAAATATGAAGGAAACCAGCAGATACCAGTCGAGTGCTTTAGCGTAGCTTACTCTGGGCATGGAACCATTCAGAGATCCAAGGAGAAACATAATGGTTAAAATAGTGGTGATTCCAAGCGCCATTCTGTCCCCCATTTCAGTTTTATCCATCCAGAAAACAATCCAGCTAAGTGCCACAACGAATACGTCTGGGAGGTAAACTTGAATGATGTAAAAACCGACGCGTCGCTCAAATAAAAATGTGACTGTTATGGTTGAGAAGTTGCCTGTAAGGAAAAGAAAACAATAACTATATATATACTAACTATATTTCTTCCTTTTTTGTTATCCCTGGTCTCTAACGTGGACTTTAGATAATAAATACATTATTTAAATCAACACACAACGGACGGACGGATGGATTGATTTATGGATGAATGTTTGGAGCGAGTGAGTGAGGGATTGAATGAGCAAATTAATCGATGAATGCCGAATAAATGAATCCTGCAGCCTTTTAAGATGTGCATTTACCGTTTTCATTGAATGTTTAAACGCATTTACCTCGCGAGGTTCAAAAAGGACCTAACCGTACCATAAGATCTCCTCGTCCCCATTTTAGCTCTGTCCTGTTCTAGAAGCACCGAACACATTGCTAAAGCTCTGATATAGACCATGCATGTTCGTCATATTTTGTCATTTCTCCCATGTACCCAATAGGAATTGTTCTTCTCTACCATTTGATGTCAACTATTCATATTCACCTAATAAGAATTGTTGTCGTAAACAATCATTAGAGCAGTTTTAAATTGAGTGTCAAAAGTAATTACACTATTGCTTTGGTTTTTCATTGCTACGCTTTGTGATTGGCTAAAACATCTCACACCACTTTCTCGACAAACCAGAAGTAACTGAAACAAAACCAATTGTGACTTGTTCGCACGCGTTTTCCCGCGCTTGGCGCCCCCGACATGTAATTGCTTCGAGCTCTGATTGGTTCATTGGATTGTCTACGACTGCTGTGATTAGTCATAGTAATTACTTTGGTTTTGGTTTTACTATACTCAATTGGAAACTGCTCTATTATTATTGTTATGATTTCGTTTTAGGGGTTCGTTTAACCCTTTCAATGTCAGAATCCGGCAACTTCCATGGAATATTTACAGTTATCTATTTTTTTGAATCAGTGAAAACTTCCAAGCAGGATTTTATTATGGTCCCGCTTGTTTGAGAATAACCTGCACTTTTCAACTGGTGCAGTTTTGGCGGTAAAAGTGTTAAGTTATACATTCCTCACCTACGCTATACTCGTCAACACCAGAAGTCAGGTTATTACTTATGTATTCAAACTGCGCCATCTCATTGTTTCCGATAGTCATAGATGCTGTTCCCCATTTAAAGATAATATCGCCTGTGGTGTACCCGTCTATAATATCAACAAAAAGATATATTAATAGTACAGCTAGTGTGCTATAACAGGCTTACTGTTGTCTGTAAGGGGTATATATCGAATGGTTTCCCCTTTGAAAGTAAAACAAGATAGATGGACGACTTAATATAGATTTTATGGCTCACACAACTTCCAAACTTTAGGCAGCAACTCTGCGAATCCAGTGGGAAATGCCTCAGATTCATTGTGCACGAGGCAAGCAATGTTATCCTGAAAAGCAAAACATACTGTTAACAGTAACCTTACTTGTGCAACACGACAAGCTTGTAACAATGCAGAAAGCAAACATAAAATGCAAATCAGATTTTTCAAGTGGAACTCTTTTTGTAGAGCACCTTTCTGTTTAAGTCCTGGGTGATACCAGTCTTTCTTCAATGCAAATGCTACTTACCCTTTGCTATAGAGCACGTCTCCATTTGGATCAACAGCAATCTTACTGTGGATCTGTGTGTCCAACATCATCATGTTTGACTCGCGCGCGTTGTAACAGTAGGAGTCTGGTATCCAAATTTTCTCGATGTCGGCTCCTCTTATGGTCAGAGTGTAATTAAGCTTTCCGGCAAGGCGTGATTCTTTCCATCGCTGGCGAAAATAGCCATAGACTAGATATTCCTGTTCATTCGGTAAAGTATTATTTCATGTTTAGAAACTAAGCAATAGAGGTTTTGCACGGCAGCCATGTTGCATGGCAGGAACAATGAAAATGTTTTGCATTAGAAAGAACATTCTTTCCCATAGGGAAAATAATCTATTGTTCCTGCCATGCAACATGGCTTCCGTGCAAAACCTCTATACCCAAAGTGCTGGTGTAATTATTCAAATCCCACCGCTCAAGTGGGATCACAATAATTACCTAACGATCTCTTCTAAACTCATCTAGTGAAGTTGACGCACGATTCATTCCGTGTCAGGAATTATGGGCTCGTAATAGAGTTGCCACACGTATTTTGCTATTTTCAGTCCATCCAGTTTTTATGCATATAATGGTGTTGTTTGCACCCATTACTTCAACTGTAAAGTTCAGATAAATCATTTCATGTTTAAGGGAAAAAATGCCATACTGATTTTGCTACGCTCCACTGTAGATAGTGGTGGGCTACTGAAAAAAAAAATTGCCTGGATCAAGAGTTAAAGAGACTGCCAGCTGAAATATCGTGCCTTCATTATTATGGTCAGGATCTTGCTTTAAGCTTGCTTTATTATCTTAACTTTGGGAAAACAAATCGTCAAAAGTGATGGACGCAAAGAAATAGGAACTAAAAAGACAATTATAACTGCTAAAAATGTCAAAGTTCTACACGCATGTAGATTGATTTATTGACCGCCTTTTGCGAAATCAAATTTGACGAGCTGTAATCCTTGCCATCCTTACCATCCTGGGGCCGGGTTCAAGAAGCCCTCCTAAGATAAGACAACTCCTAAGTATTGTCATTCCAACACTATGGTTAGAAACAATACTTATAGGATAGGATGTCTTAACTTTAGGAGGGCTTCGTGCATCCGGCCCCTGCACTTTATCCCCAAACTAATGCTTCTGTTTTGCTCTATAGAATCTTTTAATCAAATTAAGTTGTATATAGTGTATGTGGTGGCATTTTGGCGATATGTAACATGGAATATTTTATTAACCCAGCTGTAGCCGGTTTGTAAAAAAAGCGGAACCGGAAACGCTTTTACGTCTCATTTTGTATGCAAAACAGAAAGAATAAGACGTCATGTGTCAAGATGCGATTTAGAGCAAAGATGCGATTTAGAACAAAAGATAGTGCGATTTAGAGAACAAAAGGGTGCGATTCGGGAATAAAGCACACTGCTGAGAACCAATGAGATTGCAAGGATCACCAGTGATTTCAAAATGGATGACAGTAAAACATGGAAATCGAGTGAGAACAATTTCGCTATTTCGGCGGGACACTGTCCCTTTAATTTATGAAATTAAATTTTTGAATTAAATTAATTAATTATTTTTTAAAATTAATTTTCTGAATTTATCCACTCTTCCCACTTTTTGGAAAATCAAGTAAAACCCAATATTACTAACCATGTTAGCTTCTTTAGTTTATATTTCCAAAAGCTTCCACGTAAATATCAGCGAAGATAGTAATAGGTGTTCCTTTATCTGTAAGTAGAGCAAATTCAGAGCTATAATCTCATTTTAAAAAAAAATTGTAAACTGTATTATCAACCCAGCTCCCACGCGGACGCGTAACACCATGTGACAACCAAGAGCTTAGGATATCGTTAAACGTGTACGCGCGTTCCGGATCGAATTGGAATGTAGAATGTTGGTTTTACCCGGAGTACCCGGAGAAAAAACTCTCGGAGTAAGGAGAAAACCAACAACAAACCGTCAATCCGCATATGACGGCGGGTCCGAGGATCGAACCTTTGCCACACCCCTGCTCCCCCTGCTCTAAAGTTCTTATGGTGCTATTTTTCCCATACGTATTACGGACTATTAGTTAATTATAAGCTTCTTTCTCTTTACAGATAATTCTAACTGTGATATACCTTTATTAATTGTATAAATAGGGTCCATCCAATCTAGTAGGTTTTGCGGTTAGTGATAAGTTTAATAGGACCATTTAAGGTGACTCGACCCAGTTTTTTTTGTGGGGGTACCATCCTACTTTGAAGCTCTCTGGTATCCCCACCTTTACTTTTATCAAAAGTCTAACACATAGAATGGATAACATATAGATCAATCTACAATATAATATAAAATATTTGGCGATCGGAGTAAATGTCACGTGGTTATAATGCCACGCCCCTTTGAGGTCTGAGTCGAAAATCTGCTGTTACCGGTATTTTTTCGTGGAAATCTCTCGGCTACACATAGTGCGCATTAGTGCCTTGCGCTGAGCAGAGTTTCACCAACATCGCAAAGACCCAATTCGAGAAATTCAGTGGTTTCCAAATTTAGGTCATAATTTAAGCGAAAAATGATAAGCAAACTTTACACGATTATATGTAATAAACTATGAGACTTATCCCTTTATTTTGGGGATCGTTATAACAGATGGGTCCTTGCAAGTCAGCAAAAAACTTTATGGCCTAGTAAATGCGCGCGATTTCGAGCAAAGGAAACATATAGAAATGATAGTTTTAGCTATTTGGTGACGTTTGTCAGCGTTTAAGAGTCCTACTCACGTAAAAAGCATTTTCTTAAAAATTCGTAGTTTCTTTTTCCTTCAAATTTTTCAGGGCCATAACTGATTAACTAACTGCCCGGATTCTGAATTTCATGGTCATTGAAAAACTGTGACATTATCTTCTATAAGCCCAAACTTGAGTAAACATTGAAGATTTTTAGCGTTTTGGGTGAGTTTGTGCTCTGGGAGTTGTCTATTGTTTCTAGTCTGTCATTATACAGCATTCTTGTTCAGCACGCGTGCAATGACCACGCTTGGCTGACTTCCGAATGCTCACCGAGATATGGTAATTAGTATGAAAAAACAGAAGGGATTCCCGTCACGTAACGTCTGCAGCCAGGAGTGTACATCATGCCGAGAATTGATTAAAAATCATGAGTTAAACCTCTATGTATCACGCGATCGCCTGTCTCAGGCCGTACCAAAATTACCATATCTCGGTGAGCATTCGGAAGTCAGCCAAGCGTGGTCATTGCACGCGTGCTGAACAAGAATGCTGTATAATGACAGACTAGAAACAATAGACAACTCCCAGAACACAAACTCACCCAAAACGCTAAAAATCTTCAATGTTTACTCAAGTTTGGGCTTATAGAAGATAATGTCACAGTTTTTCAATGACCATGAAATTCAGAATCCGGACAGTTAGTTAATCAATTGTGGCCCTGAAAAATTTGAAGGAAAAAGAAACTACGAATTTTTAAGAAAATGCTTTTTACGTGAGAAGGACTCTTAAACGCTGACAAACGTCAACAAATATTTCTATATGTTTCCTTTGCTCGAAATCGCGCGCATTTACAAGGCCCTAAAGCTTTTTGCCGACTTGCAAGGACTCATCTGTTATAACGATCCCCAAAATAAAGGGATAAGTCTCGTAGTTCATTAGATATAATCGTGTAAAGTTTGCTTGTCATTTTGGCTTAAATTATGACCTCAATTTGGAAACCACTGAATTTCTCGAATTGGGTCTTTGCGATGTTGGTGAAATTCTGCTCAGCGCAAGGCACTAATGCGCACTTTGTGTAGCCGAGAGATTTCCACGAAACAATGCCGGTAACAGCAGATTTTCGACTCAGACCTCAAAGGGGCGTGGCATTATAACCACGTGACATTTACTCCGATCGCCAAATATTTTATATTATATTGTAGATTGATCTATATGTTATCCATTCTATGTGTTAGACTTACGATAAAAGTAAAGGTGGGGATACCAGAGAGCTTCAAAGTAGGGTGGTACCCCCCCCAAAAAAAAAACTGGGTCGAGTCACCTTAAATGAAGCCGTTCTAATGTAATATTACTATCTGACTGTTAAAGATAGAGCTTATTAGTGATAATTCTCATTATATTTATTCGTTTGAGCAATCAGACGTACAATCAAATGTATACCTTTACCATGGAACGGAACTGATACAAGCGTAAGGAGGGAGGCGAGAAAGGGGGGGGGGGGGGGGGGGGGGGGGGGGGGGGGGGGGGGGGGGGAGGGGATTGTTGGAAGCCAACCCCGCTTGGGCCTTGTTACAATATTGTAACCTCGTTTTATCTCGAACAGATAGCTCTTCGTATCTTAAGTTAATTTAGATAAGACGGCCACATGTCCATGAAAACAGTCTTATGTGTGAGTATCTTCTTGTAAGTTGCAAAACAATTTCGTTCTAAAGCAAGCCCTAGACCCACTAAGATAAAAAAAATGCCTTGTCTATGCAATATCAGTCTTTCCATGCAACGAAGCAGCCGTTTTTCCGTTTACTGGATGACGTCATATGACGTTTGAAATAACTGGTCTTTTCGTTGGAATTTGAACTTAAAATTTATCACGGGAAATATTCAGTGCTTCTACTTTCTAAAACTGAAGAGAAAGAGGAAAGGAGATGTTTAATCATAGTAGCAATTTAAACATGTAACTAAACATATGGTCATGTTGTAATATTTGAATAGACATACAATGTACTCTGTTGTTTAATTGTGTCATAATAAAATGAAACTGAGATATTCCGTATTCACACAAGAGAAGAAAGACCCGGCCAAGACGGAGCCCGGGTTCTTTGCAGTACGTTGTCGCTTGTGGGGTACCAGTATCACTCGATCTTGACTTGAGAGAATGCATCTCTGAAGGTAGGGTTTTTTACAGGACGATCAAATAAAATCCTCAGTAATATACATGAAAAAATTGCTCAATTCTTATTGGCTAAGAGCAGTGCAGTTTAAGTGTAACACCAGTGCAAAACGTGTAACACCAGTGCAAATTACAAATAAAAAAAATTGTAAAAATAAACTTGATGCAATTTTTTTCGTGTATTAAATTATTAATAAGTTATCATACGGTTTTCGAGTTCAATTTGGGATTAATTTGCACTTGTGAGTTTATCAAAAAGCTTCCGAAGTGGCTCGTGCAATTTGAGCTTTTTGAAAAACTCACTAGTGCAAATTAATCCCAAATTGAACTCGAAACCGTATGATTACCTATACAAATCAACCTGCTCTGTAGCTTGATAATACAGGCTTTGGATTTATGTTGTATTGGTGAAGTAAAATTCCACGCTTGTAAAATATGGGCTGTTTGATGCAAAGAAAAGCCTGATTTTCACTAACGACACAAGCCCAAGCCCAAGCCCAAACCCAAACCTAAGCCTAAACCTAAGCCTCAACCTAAGCCTTAGCGTAGGCGGATTTAGTACAATAATAAGCGAACTTTGACATTAGCATAATATTGATCATCATGTTGAAACTTGTGCTTATGACGTCACACTGATAGTGATGGCTGACCAGTGTTTTGCCTGCTGGACCTGTTTTAACGTGGACATATAAAGCGCTGTTATGCTTCCGCTCTTGCTTATACTTATGCTTATGTCGCTAGTGGAAACCGGGCTAAAGCGTTGAGTTGAGTGGTGGCGAATCAGGTAACTCCCGCTTAACGGATTCTCTCTACTAAAGACATCAAAGGAATCCGTTATAGTGAGGAATGACTGTATGACTGTATGACTGTATGACTGTATGACTGTATGACTATATGACTGCATATGACTGTTAACAAGTTTACTTACCAAAATCAGGTCTAATCGCCTTATCATAACCAGAAAAGAACATTGTAAGTAGCTGGGTTTCGCCTATAACCCTGAAAATTAACGTTCAAGTCAAAAGACAGTACAGTTCCACCTTGGCACTATCCAACATAAATAAAGTAAATAAATCACTTTATTTAAGTGTTAAAAGTATTTAGCACGCGGGTACTAATTGGGGACACTTTCCAGATCTAATTGGAATTTGGAAGTGTTGGTTTTTGAGAAGAGGGGAAAACCGGAGTACCCGGAGAAAAACCGCTCGGAGCAAGGATAGACTGCCAACAACAAACTCAACCCACATACGGACGCCGGAGCCGCCGGAGATTCGAAACCCTTTAAGTTTACAGCTCGTTTCTCGAGAACCGCAGAATGTACTTTTGGATCATCACTTGTTGCTGACAAGGAGCGTGGGGAGAATGAAATATTTAACACATCGCAGGAATATTATAAATAGCCATATAGTTACTAGCAGTTTAGTTATCCAATTAAAGTGCATGTTTTTTAATGTGTAACTGAATGGCGCTCAGGTCATGGATGTACAAGAAATTATCTCGGGTTATGTAATCGAACGTAATCGAACAATAAAATGTCTGGATACATTCGATTATGTTTGGAATTCGAACGTAATCTAACAGAATCCAATCAGATAATTAACGTGTTTGACTGCCTGCTCGTTTATTGAAATTTACATACGTTTATTAGCTCTCAGCTTGCAGCTATGCCTATATAATACTGTCTATAGTAACAGCAACAAGCTCAAGACTTATATATTTTACCCAACCTTTTTAGGTCACTTAACACATGCTAGTCACTGCCATTTAAAACCGTAAAAGCGTTTCCACGTTCACTTTTCTTCTTTCCTGCAACAGTCTCTACCCTAAGCAACCTCAAAAGGACAGCACAGTTACTCTTTTACGACACAAGATATTATTACGCTTTCCTGCTCTGATAACTTTTTAAAACATGGCAAGCTTTTTGTGATGAAAAAACGATAGCCTTTGTTTATTTGTGAGGTTTTAGTTTGCAAACTTAGAGTTGGAAAATTGTGCGTTCGATTGCTTTTGATCAGACGTAAAACGATTTTATGAGCCGGATTAAGTTTGATTAAGCGCGTTCGGTTTCATACCTCGGGAATTATGTGGTAAAATACTTTACTTTTTAATACATTTTGCTTTTCAAAGGAATAAAATGCTAATGCTGAATCATTTTAAACTGATCTCTTTACAATCTGACTGTGAGCAGTCCCCTTTTTACCTCAAAGAGCGTGCGAGGCAATTTCACGTAATAATGGAAATTAATAATAAAAGCGACGATGCAACGTTTTTCGCGCCAAAGATAAATTGAATACAGGCTACCATCATTTCAATTTAAATTATGTTGTTCACCCATTAATTTAAGTTCCACTTCTATTATTATAGAAACATAATTATACAATTCCCACATCCCTTAATAAAAATGTATCTTTTTGGAATGATTACTGTGCGACAAACTCACCCACACTTACATTTTTGGAATAACTAGAAGAAAAATGATCACAGCAGAACTTGACTTGGTGAAAGCAATCTTCATGTCATTCGCTTCCCCGACGTATTTCCTGAAAATTCGATCATTGATTGACATACACATGTACGTATATATGGCGATAAGGTTATAATATGGAGTCAACATGCATATAGACCCTATTCATAAATGGCGGCCGGTTTATTAGTCTTTTATATTCATGCTAATCAGCGCAACTAGCCTCGTCATCATGTGCAAAATTCAAAAGAATTTTTGCTCTAAAATGAGGCTAGTTGGGCTGATTAGCATGAATATAAAAGAATAAATAAATCGGCCGCCATTTATGAATAGGGTCTATGGGGCAGTGTGATTGTAAATATGGTTATTATGAGTATACCTATAAGGGGAACAGCTCGGAATTTATCAGTTACAACGAGCCTAGTTACAAGACTTCAATTATCGCATGTAAGTAATATACTATTGTCTCGCTGCTGTTTACGTTAGTTGTCTATCAGGTATTTACACTGATGCAATTCAAGTTCTGGTAACGATTAATTTAAAAATTGCATTATCCCCTCTGCGTATTGTCTGAAGTCGGAAAACGAGATAAAGGCCAGGTTGACGTCTTCCTCACGCTATTAGCAAGAACTAGGTTTATAATTATATAATCGTATACTAATACTAAACATTGATGAAATTGAAAGCCCAAACTGATCACCTATTATTTTAAACCACGAGAATTGACTTAGCATCGCACCATGCTTCAAATAATTTTCAGAAACTTACCTAAGATGCCCTGAAGTAAAATCGACTTTACTGATTTTAAACTTGATTTAAAGTTGAAAGTATTTCCTTAGCATAACTTCGTGTGCATTTCCAACTATAAGTCGCGAAAAAATTATAATATCATCTGACGTTTATGCGTGAAAAGCGGTCTTGTTATCAAGCAAACACTGAGTGCCAACCATTTTAAAATATTGAACACCTAAAACCGAAATTCTACGTGTCTAAGATGATTTCGATCTGATAAGCCAATAATCGGTATAATCTTTTCCATAAACATATACCAGTTTGATGATGACACTGACTACCTTATTGCTAAGAAGGTAATTCTTGGTCAAAAGTGTGTAAACAAGGTTTAAAGTGCCCCTGTGATGAAATTGTTGATTTTGATTTTTTTACATTTTCGTGTACTATTAGACTTTCTTACTCATCTTGCCAAATTTCAATCCATTACGAACATCAGAAGTTATTTTATTTTAACATTTATTTCCGAGAGTTTACGGCCGCCATTAATCAACCTTGTTCCAAGGCTTGGTTGCGAATAGGAGAAAGTGACGTCAAAGACTCAAACATACCTCACGGGTTGAAATTATAATAACAATAAGCATAGAAAATTGCACGAAGAACAAGTCCAAAGTTTTTGTTGCTTTTCGCGTGATTTTCAATACTTATTGGCCGCGGCCGCACTTGGCGAGTTAACTGGGTTACTTTGTAATTTACCCGGTTAAAATTCGCAAAAAAATTAACTCCGTTAAAAGGCGTTTTGATGAAATAGCAGATTTAACTTTTGTGAGCGGCCGCATTTCGGGTGACGTAATGAAATAAACAAGCAAAATGGCGGACCTGCGTGATCACGTTATTATTTGTTTGATTCTTCTTCTCCTTTTCAATTTAATTACGATGCATTTTCGACTAAGACAGTCCCTGTTCTTTTTGATGCGGTCCACACAGATTTCCAACGCTGTTATTTCGAGCATGATGCTAAGTTTACGTAGACGGACAAGACGCGAGAGAGCTTTCCATCGAATCGAGCTTGGGTTTACCCGCGAAACCAGCACTGGTTTGAAGAAATTAACAGGAACCCTGGAATGCACGTCTTCTGGAAAGATCATTTTCGACTAAATGTTAATTCTTTTCGAGAGCTCTGTCGAATTCTCTCTCCGGTTTTGGCAAAAAGGGATACTCGCTTTCGAGCAGCGATCCCAGTGGAGAAGCGCGTAGCAATTGGATTGTGGCGTCTAGGAACTGGTGAAAGCTATCGCTCCACTTCTGTTACGTTTGGTGTTGGAAAGTGCACAGCCCTTAACATTGTTCACGACTTCATTCGGGCTTTGTTTCATGTCAGAGAAGATTTTATTTCTTTTCCATCGAATGGACGGGAATTGACAAACGTAATGCAGAAATTTGAGGTAAAACATGGCCTTCCTCAAGTTGCAGAAGTGATTGATGGCAGCCACATAAAAATTAAAGCCCCAAATAAAGAACATGAGGCATACTACAACCGCAAACAATGCTATTCGATTGTACTACAAGGCGTAACTGACTCAGAGTGTAAGTTTTTAGATGTTAGTACGGGCTACCCTGGGAGCGTTCACGATGCGAGAGTTTTTCGTAGGAGCGAACTTCACAGGCGAATCGTTGCGGGTGATATAATGGAAGGGACCAGGGTTATCAGTAATGTAAACGTACGACCCTATTTGGTTGGGGACACTGCCTACCCCTTGAGCCCTTGCCTTATGACGGCCTACCATAGCGGTCGCTTAACCCCCGCGCAACAAAGGTTCAACAAGGTGCTAACCAAACTTCGCGTTGTTGTGGAAAGAGCATACGGAAAGTTGAAGGTGCGTTGGCGGTGCATTCTTAAAGAGTTAGAGGACGACACACAAAGGGTTTCAGATATTGCGCTCGCTTGTTGCGTTTTGCTCAACTTTTGTATTATCATGGGTGATGATATGGATGATGACGATGATGACAGTAGCGACGATGACAATGATGAAGATGGGGGACAAGACGACGATGAAGGACAAGAGATAAGACAAGCCCTCACGCAATATCTGTAATAGAAACGACTTTTTAGGACGAGGTGTACATGTATATAACCAAGAGAGGATAACAGGGGACCGGAAGGGTGTTTTTCTTTCTTTACAGTATCCCGTCCCAAACAAAATGATATTCCATTGGTTTTTAAGGTTCCCTGAAATCCACACCAGCGTGAAATACAGTGAATTTTCTCTAAAGCTCAGTTCAGACAGTCCACCTTATAGGAGTATCTGTCTTGTAGTATAAGACCGAATTCGAACAACTCGTTGGTGGTGTCCATTGGGAGTGGACTAAACAGAAAATGTTCTGGCACACCTAGATATTTAGAACATTTGTTTAATAAATTGAACATTTTCTTATTAGAAACGATATTTTCAAATTATTACTGTCAGTTGTAAGATGTTTTTCATTTGTTTGGAACGCAATTTGTCTGCGAAAGTTTTCGCCATGTAATTTTTTCCGTCGTCACGCCATCGGCGGATACTAGCGTGACAACACGCGAACAATGTTGCAAACTTGCAGCTATTAAGGGACGGACCATTTAATTTTTCTGCAGGAATTTTTTTTTGGTAATTGCCCAACCCCCCCCCCCCCCCCCCCCCCCCCCCCCCGCCAAAAAAAAAAAAAATTAAATGGTCCGTCCCTAAAAAGAAATAAATCTGAACAGCATCTGGAAAAGTCATAGCCTAGGACATCATGCTAGTTTGAACCTGCATTTATCATGCATCAATTGTTTAACGTTCGCTGTTCCTGTTATGTAAACACAACAAAATGAATAAAGCAATTCTTGGGTTAAAATGTTCAGTCTTCTTCGTCAGAACTTTTAGCTTTTCTTTTCTTTCCTTTTGCGCCACCAAGAACTGTACCTAGTTCTCTAATTGCAGTTATCAGTAAATCTCGCCCCCTGTCTTCAGACTCTTTCATAAAACTAAAATAATGTTCTTGGCTCTTCTGACTTGCTTCTAGAACTTTGGTTTGCTTCTCAAAGATGTCATACCATCGATCGTCTTCGCCATCTTTTATTTTTTTGTCCTTGCTTTTCTTAGGTGACTTTCCCTTTTTTACCTTGGACTTCTTTTTCGGGCTTTCTTTCTCGCTTTCTGTGGGCTTAGCAGTCTCTTGTACCTGTACTTCTGAGTGCACTTGGGAGCTTACGGAGCTGTCATCATTCACCTTAATCGCAGATGGCACTGCAACGCAACTGGATTCGCTGGATTTGCTTGAATTTCTCACGAATGGCATTGCGATTTCATGTTTATCACCCATAAACATATCCATTTGATCAAAATGCTTGAAGGCCTTCATCTTTTTAGTTCCTTCGCCGCTTTTAGTGGACGAATCTTTCGCTTTCTTGTAAGCATTTAGCAAATTGTGCCATTTGTCTTTAGCCTGCGTTCCTGTCTTGATCGAAGAAGAGGTGTTTACTTCGTCGCTTGATCGGTTCAGTTCCTCTGCAATTTCCTCCCATTTCTTTGAACTACCACTCCCTTTTAGCACTTTTCTGTGCTCTTTACACAGATCTATTAAAATTTCTTCTTCGGTTGTTGTCCACGGCGTTCTCTTCTTCGACTTCGTCGTTTTACCCGCTGAACTCGGCTCGCTGGTTTCGGAATTTGACGGCGATTGAGGACGCGGCGAATCGAATTCAGGCGTGTCAAACGAAGTTTGTGGATTTGCCAGATATGGCAACGAAAACTGGCCATGGTGAGGGAACGAATATCCAGGAAAATAACCGCTTCTCCAAGAATTATGTTCCCAAGGATAATTTCCCGCCATCTTCAGTCTCGTACGTGCTTCGGTGAAGTGTAAAGGGTTTCTCAAATTACCGCGTGGGCGGTGATGATTGACAGCTCGGAGAATTAACCTGGTTAAAACGACCCAGAAAGGTAGTTTAGAATTAACCTAACCCGGTTAAAAAATCTATTGTTTAGTGATTAATTTCCATGGGAACCGCTAACCCGGTTAAAAGTCGGTTAACACTCCAAATTTGCGGCCGCATTAGGAATTTTGATAACCCAGTTAACTTTAATTGATTAATTGGAATTAACCCGGTTAACTCGCCAAGTGCGGCCGCGGCCAAATTATTATAATTTCAACCCGTGAGGTATGTTTGAGTCTTTGACGTCACTTTATCCCATTCGAAACCAAGCCTTGGAACAGGTTGATTAATGGCGGCCGTAAATTCTCAGAAATAAATGTTAAAATAAAATGACTTCTGATGTTCGTAATGAATTGAAATTTGGCAAGATAAGTAAGAAAGTCTAATTGTACACGAAAATGTAAAAAAAAAAATGAAAATAAAAAATTTGATCAAAGGGGCACTTTAATATTACAGCCCTTGTATTTATCAAAATTCGACGGTAATCTAATGAAAGGACGAATGTGGCTAAATCGTGATTGTGTCCATATAAATAATCGTCGGATCGATGTACAAACGCAAGGTCAATGGCTTAAGACAGGCATCACAATGGACAAGAACAAAATTAAAAATACGCGACATCATAGAACAAAATGGTAAATTGATTTAAGTGTCACGAAAACTGCCCTTGAAAGAAAAACCCGAGAGAGGGGACGGTGGGGAGTTGGACGCAGGGGGTGGTAGATCTCTGGAGCAAAATGCCTAGGAGAGGGGAGGGTCCAAAACACTGCACGAAAAAATGGATTTACATGGGTGACAAAACAGTAGTAAACATGTAGTAAAGACCACATTTGCACAACTTTGCCCATATTTGCAGCAAATCAAACTTGATGTTTGCACTTTATTTGCAAAGAAAGCAAAGATGGTAAATACCGCATTTTCTTTACGTTTGCTTGGCATGGCAAGATGAGCAAATATGAGATTTGCTTGAGGTAGCAAAGATATAGTAAATTTTGCGCAGATGTATATTTGCACCACATGCATTTGTACACAATTTGCACGTGGGCAAAGATGTATGTTCACATTCACTTCACACCTAGTGCAAATTTGGTTCAAATTTAGAGGCCTAAATTTGCTACATATTTGCTCAATGTGCAAACTTGAGTCAATTCATTTTTTCGTCCAGTGAATGTTTCGTATTCACAAGTTGGCTCGTAAAAGCCCCGGGGGGGGGGGGGGGGGGGGACTATAATATAAATATACATATAAAAATGGCGGGGGTGCTCGTCGGAAATTTTCGAAAAACACCCTAAAAGGTACCAGAATCTTGTTTGATGGTCGTGGCTCAAAATAATTTTTACCCCTAAGAGGTACCAATTCGAAAACAACACATGTCATATTCTGTCATATTTTTTCGGCTGATACCCTAAAAGGTACCGCGATAATTCTAACGGTAGTGATTTCAGATTTTAGTACCCTAAGCGATACCAATCTACAAATTTTGACCCCTAAAAGGTACGACGAGCACCCCCGTCATTTTTATATGGGAGTCCTCCGCATCCCCCCCCCCCCCAAGTCAGTCGTATTCCATTAAAAACTATCTCTGTTAGGAAAACATATATGCTACTATTAGTAAGAGGTAACTTAATTATGGTACGTAACTTTAGAAAAATTACAAAATACATGTGACAACGACAAGAAAGAAATCGATATAATAGTGTTATGGAGTTTCCGAAGGGTAAAGCCACAAGAGCAGAAAGACAGCGAAGTTTGTAAACACAAGAACTATACATTGAGGAGAAAAAATTGGGTGTCATATATGCTTCCAGCTTCCAAACTTGAGAAAGCACTCCTGTAAATCAATTTTGAAGTGTCTGAGGCCAATTTGAGGGGAGTAATGTCAAGTTGAATTAGCATATGAAATGGTGGTCCAAAAAATATGCGTAAGTTAGAGGGACCATACCAGCACTCACAAATGGGCCCCTAACATGATGATGTCCCAACGATACATCAGTACATCATACCTAAAAATGTTCCACACGTATCGTGCTATCAATTTATGATATCAAACCAAATATGTAGAGGGTGTGCTACGACTCAAAATTTTCAGGGTTCGACCTCTTAGACTATACATATGGAATTTGCTAAGTCGAGTTTCCGAAGGGTAAAGCCACTAGAGCTGAAAGACAGCGAAGTTTGTAAACACAAGAACTATACATTGAGGAGAAAAACTTGGGTGTCATATATGCTTCCAGCTTCCAAACTAGTTTGGAAGCTGGAAGCATATATGAGGCACAGATTCACTCAAAATCGCTCATCATTCGCGTGATAACAAAATGGCGGAAATCAGGGGCCCATCAATTTTCGAAATGTGATATCTTTGGATCTCATCAACATATTAACGAACTTTTTTCACTTTTGAAATTATTATGGCGTATACTTTCAGAAACTATCATCAGATATCCCATAATACTAATTTCAAATTTTGGCGCCATCTTTGTGACGTCATTTTCCCGCCAAAATACTTGAAATTTAAAAACAAAAAACATACGATTTTTGCGAATGATAACTTCTATATTGTTGTAAAATTTCAGCTTCCTAGGTTCAAAACTGTTAAAGTTGAATGAAGCGCAAGTTTTTCAGTCGATTTGATTCTAAATGACCTTTGACCCCCGCAAATAATGTGCGGGGAGTTCAAATTTTGAAACGTCATATCTTTTGATCGATCAACGTATTTACCAGATTTTTCAGTTTTGAGATGCTTGCGGCGAGTCTTCAGAAATTGTCATTAGATATCCCATAATACTAAGTTATTTTTTGGGCGCCAACTTTATGACGTCATTTTCCCGCCAAAAAATGCAAAAATGGAAAAACAAAAAATATTAATTTGTGAAAATGATGAGTTCTGTGCTGTTGTGAAATTTCATGTTAACAACATCAAAACGGAAAAAGTTATTATTTCGCGAAATGTCGAGCGATTTCGAGTGAATCTGTGCCCACCGTGACTTGAGAAAGCACTCCTGTAAATCATGTGGAAAACTCCGAAGATTCATATTACAAGGTGCAAGCACGTTTACGCTGCAAAACGTAAAGCATATATATAGCAAATACAAAAAACAACAACAATAGATATTTAATGTGGAAATTGTCAAAAAAAAGATGGAAATTGTCAAAAGGGCACAATAAATTAAGCACCCGAGATAACACACGTCGCAGGAAAGCTAAAGGGCTGTTGTTTTAAGCCTCATTTGCACTGCGAAATAAGCAAGCATGTAAGCGGAAACATAACAGCGCTTTTGTCCAGCACACTAAAAAAGCGCACGGGCCCCACATAAGCATAAGCTTAAGCATACGTGCTAGCATAAGCGCAAGCTTAAAGGCCCACCTTCACCCAAAAGACAGAAAGTGATCACGGCGTGCACAGCATTTTGGGTGAAGGTAAGCCTTTAAGCTAATTAAGGCTCAATTTTATACTGATGTCAATGTTCGTTTTCACTTGACGCATATTCTTATGCTCATGCTTATATCAAGAGCTTTCGGTTATTACATTATATACACTATATATACCCTTTACTGAAAAGAACTTCTCCTGTGGTCTTAATGCTGATGCTGCTATGATTTTCCTCGTCCGATCCGGTAACATCATGCTCGATTATCGTGCATTATAGCAGAAGGGATCTGGAACCCAGATGTTCTTGATCTCAGCCTCTTTTATGACAAAGGTTCGGTTCAATTTTCCCACAAGCCGTGAGTCTTTCCATTGCTGTCGGAACTACGTGTAAGCTTTGAATTCCTGTTAAAAAAAGCGAGACAAACATTAAAACACGAAAAACCTGAGAAATAAGAGGAAAGTAGCGAAAAAGAAAAAAAAAACGGTTAAAAATGGTCATTATTACGAGGGCCTCATGATCACGCTCAATTTTTGGCTAGGTAACTAAATCCAATGCAATTTCTTTTGTCAATGTGTGTATATGTTCAACTGCGTTTTACAGTGCAATTCATCTGAAAGGTATGGTCGCACCTGTCGATGTAAGGACACCGATGACATGCGCTCAATGATCTATAATATTTACTAGCTGCTAGCTGTTTAAGATGAAAATGGATGCCACGCAGCCTTAAGAGTTTTCTCTGATTTTTTCAGGAGTATTTATTGTCATCACATACCATCTTCATTAGCGATTAGTTTATATGTTATACACATTTTGGCCAAGTTTGTTGAGAATCACTTACTATGGTAACGAACTATGACGTAATGAGTAGAATGAGCTCGAGCCATTTTTGAACAAAAATGAATAACACGAACAAGCAGCGGGGGGATGGGGTGTGCCCCCCCCCCCCGCCCCCCCCGCCCCCCCCGCCCTCCCCCCACACACCTCATTGTTCCGGTCGGGAATACGTTTGCATGTATATGGCTAATAAACTTTTTAAATCTCCCACTGTCATTTGTTTGGGGTAGTTTGTTAATTATGAACAGGCAACGTACTGCTTTATTTTGTAAGACAACCACGCTTGGAAATTTTTGATCGAAATTGGGCCAAACTTTTTTTATACAAGTTATCTTTGTCAGTTTTCCTCCAATTCGCCTCATATTTTCGACGATAACAGATATTGTCATTGCAGAGGGAACTATGGTTTTGGATTTTTATTTTTTAGTGTTTTTGGCGGGAAAGTGACGTCACAAAGTTGGCGCCAAAATTTACATTTTACATTTTGAGCTATTTTGTGACAGTTTCAAAAAGAACAAGTTCCAAAATCTTCAAAACTGAAGAGATAACTGAAATATCTTGAATCAGTGAAAAGATATCATTATTTGAATTTCGAAATTCCCGCCATTTTGTTACTAAAAATAGCTTAAACACAAACTTCAACTAATTATATCTCTTCACTGAATTAAGATATTTCAGTTATCTCTTCAGTTTTGAAGTTTTTGGAATTTGTTCTTTTTGAAACTGTCACAAAATAGTTCAAAATGTAAAATGTAAATTTTGGCGCCAACTTTGTGACGTCACTTTCCCGCCAAAAACACTAAAAAATAAAAATCCAAAACCATAGTTCCCTCTGCAATGACAATATCTGTTATCGTCGAAAATACGAGGCGAATTGGAGGAAAACTGACAAAGATAACTTGTATAAAAAAAGTTTGGTTTGTATTGAAACTGCATGAAATTGTCAACATGAAAATCATATTAATTCGTTTTATTTTTCTGATGAATTTCTAATCGGGATGGAAGAACTGTGAAAGCAATCCAAACTCTACAGCGTAATGATGAAAAATGGCTCCTTGTATGGTTTGTTTTTCGAATGGAAATTAAGTTGCTTTTCAAACTCTTTTCTGTTTTAAATCTCAACTAAACATAGCATTGTTCGAGGTTTACCAGCTTTGAGCCGTTTCACATACGTCAAATACACCCTATTCATAAATGTCGGCCGATTTATTATTCTTTTATATTCATGCTAATCAGCCCAACTAGCCTCGCTAGCATGTGCAAAATTCGAAAGAATTTTTGCTCTAAAATGAGGCTAGTTGGGCTGATTAGCGTGAATATAAAAGAATAAATAAATCGGCCGCCATTTATGAATAGGGTCTATAATAGCAACCAAAAAGAAACACTGAAACACGTGACCGAGCAGTTTCTCACCATATTTGCTTCTTCTATGTCACCGAAAAATTCCACGTATATGTCCGCCAAAATCGTTGTTGGCGTTCCCGTGTCTAGAAAAACAGAATATTTAGAGCAATATAGCCATGTATATGGATTCTTAGTGGCTCTGATAAGAAAATATAGCTTTTAGCAGCATAATCCTTTTTGCCGCTCGACGCATAGCCCTGGGCCAGGTTGTTTAAAGCACGATTAAACTAATCCAGGATTAGCGTCAATTTTGAATCCAAATAAATAACAATTGAAATTTTTTAAAAGTTTTATGCCTTTTAGTTTCAACTTTAACATGTCTTCATTATTAGATATAAAAGACCTTTTGAAGACATTTTTAGCGGAGCACTCGCCGGGCCGAAGGCCCGGCTGCGCAGCCCCATACTCATAGAACCTAGCCCGTCATTTTTCATGGTCATGGCTAGCGGCATGTTTCGCGGGCGCGTGTCTGCAACATGTGTGTCGCCCAAGGCTAGCTAGCGGGCGCGTATGACTTCGCAAAACATGCGCGTATAACGCCACACGCGCGGCTACACAGCCGTCAGCTCAGTAAACACTTTTTAAAAAAGTTGAATCTTTCGCAGTGTTAGGCGGGGCAGTAAAGTCGTTATTTCCCTGCATTTTTTCGCGCTTTGCTACTCAAGACAGGGATACTAATTAAGGGATACTCAGAAGCCGCTTTAGTGGAAAAAGAAGAGCTTTCAGGGATACAATCTTGCTTCGAGGAACTTCACATTATCAACATGATCAATGCAGGAGCAATGCGGGGAGATGCCTTGTTTTTATTACGGATTTCAGAACCGAATAAGCGGAGTTTTAACTAATTTCCAAGCAGTCCAGTGCTTTAAAGGTAAAATAAATCACATTTTTCGATGGGAATTTATGTTGATATCAATTTTTGATTGACTTTTTCTTTGTGTTATCTTAAATTTTGGAGACCTGTTTATAAAACGTGCTCAAATTAAGTCGTGTTGTTATCTTGAATTTCATCGGGGACAGCTCTGCCTTGATGCGCTATAAATGGAACGTGTTTTACTTTTAAACATAAACTAATAAAGATTTGAATAAAATTTTTCGAAAGAAGATTGTTTTGTCCATTTTTATTTGCTTGTTCATTCATTACATAGATTGAAAAGCAATTTTATGGAAACAAAACAAGACTTAGATTTTCTGTCTTCACTCGCGTCGCCTTATGCCATATTTTTGTGTATTTTTGCAATTTTGATTTCCAAATCAGTTTCTCGGGCAATTTTTGACAAACAAAAACTGTATTTTATTCGGAAGTTAGTCGTACCTGTTATTCTAGACAGAGAAAAGTTGTTTTTGTGAACTTTTGTACGGTCTAAATGTACTGTGCAGACGGTCGGGTACTGTTTTTTGACAATTGCTAAAATTGAAAAATAGCCCGGTCGTCAATCTTAATTCTTGTTCTTCCGACCTTTCACCTTAGTTAAGTTTCACCTTAGTTAAGCTTCTTCATGGTGCTACGCTGTTAGGCTCTGCCTATCTATATATATTAAACAGAGAAATGAAATCCTCGGTTAACTTTTAATCCGGGATTAGCGTTAATCGGCTTTCGAACAACCGGGCCCTGGACTCTATCTTGAACGTTGATGTCACCTATCCACACTCTCCGGCCGGGCCACCAGCAACAAGTGCCCAGGAACTTTTTTTTTTATTTATTTATTTATTTATTTTTTATTTATTTATTTTTTTATTTTTTTCTTACAATACATCTACATCAAGTGCTAAACTTACGATACATGTACGTTACGTACTTATAATACATCTATATAACTTACTTACAATACATCTACATTACTTACTTACAATAAAAATGTGGAGCAGTTGTACATCGGTGAGGCAGGGGGATATGTACAGAGAATTGAGGTATAAACATGTATATAGTAGAAGAGAATAATTTACTTTAATACTGTGCTCAAAAATTTCCACTTTGATGGTAGAGCGCACGTGCTTCCTGAGTTAATCTCAATGTCATAAATCGATTTAAGATAATGCTGAAAACCTTTTACATTAGGCACAATTCTTTTTCTTTTGCTAATCCATATATAATTTCTTGCTAAAAGGCAGCAAAAATTGATCTGTGGATGATTTTTGGACGAGTCTGGCTTTAAACCAGGCGCGACAAGCATATCTATTGTATGATGTTCTGGAGTAATATTATGCAAAGTCAGAATTGCAGGTAAATTATGCCAGAAGGAGGCCACATTGGGACAAGACCAAAAGAGATGAAGTAATTTCTCAGGCTCCTCAGTACAAAAAGAGCAATTTGGGTTTTCTTCAATTCCAATTTTTGCAAGAAAGTCATTGGTTGCTATTCGTCTATGTAACAGTTTGTATTGAAATTCAAGGATTCTGGCACTTTTAGTGTATTTAGCGGCAACTTTTAATCCGGGATTAGCGTTAATCGGCTTTCGAACAACCGGGCCCTGGACTCTATCTTGAACGTTGATGTCACCTATCCACACTCTCCGGCCGGGCCACCAGCAACAAGTGCCCAGGAACTTACGTAGACTTTGCGCTCGCCCGTTAGAGTGGAATCAGAATGAGAATGTATAGCGTATTAGGTAAAATGGCAATTCATTGCTCACCAAAATCGGGCCGTATTTGGCCTTGTCATAGCCGGAGAAAAATGCGGTAAGGACATCATCTTTACAACAAGCCCTAATATGAAATAGTAAAGGCGAATGAATATAGATTGCTGTAATCTGAGTCGCAGACGAATTCAACCCTTGGTAAAGTCTGCGGTTGGATTCGTCTATGACGCAGGCTAGCTATTCTGTCGATTGAAAATGTTGCTGGTAACGTGGAGCGAGGGAGGGAGGGAGGGATTTGTGCTGCCTGCCTTTTCTTAAATTGAGTATCAGGCTTTTCGAGGAAGGAGGAGGGGGGGAGGGGGAGGGAGGGGTTAAACCAGGTTAGGCTTTTCGGGGGTGGGGGAGGGAGAAACTCTCAGGTGTTTCATGTTCCCTTCACATAGCTATAAGGTTAGCCATTTTTCAGCTATAAACATTTGGCTTTTACAGAGCACTCGGTTCAAATAGTGGCATTGTTCATTATAAACTATATGAGGGTTCCTCCAAATGGGTTTGGCAAAAACACGAGATGGAGCTTAAATCAAGGTGGGGTAGGTGATAGTTTAGCAAAATGTGTTCTAGATTTTGGCAAATTGCCCGAAGGAAGCATCAAAGTTTCCACAAAATTGCATATTAATAGTAGGGCACAAGGTACAGTTTCATTGAAACATAGAAACGCTGCAAAAAGCAATGGAACAGGTTGTCACGTTAAACCCAGTTAAGGGATATTAAATAATTGTACAGCTGTATATGTTTAAAAAAAACGCTGAAAGGTTTGTCCAACAACAAAAGATTTCTAGTCAAGAAATGTCATGACTTTTTAAACTGCTAGAAACATTCGATAAATCGTTCTTTTTTTTATTATGTAAGCCACCAAAATCATCAAGATATATATTATGGCAGATCTAACAGGCTTGCAAAGCTGTCAGATAGTATTGGTGATTCCAGTGATGTGTTGTGAGAAAAGAGTATGACAAATAAAATTAGATATATGAAACCAGATTGAACTAGCAATATGTGTCATGTTTGAAAGAACTACCTACCAACCACTGAATGCCAAAAACAACGCGACTGACAGGTATAATTTGTAAACTGTCTGACGGTGACGACGCCGATTTCCCATTCGTAAACAAGCGATGCCATTTTTAACGGTCGATGCCATCATTAGCATTCATTGGTAACCAGGCCTTTTGTAATGGTCGATGCCATTTCTCTCTTGTTTATGCCTGGATTGGGATGAAAGTACGCTATCATTATTAGATAAAACTGGGTTTAGGTAAAGCGATTATAAGATCTAAGCTAGATTCGCGGTTAGGTAAGATTTAGTTAACCACTTCCAGTCCAGGGAACGCAGGAAATGGCGATTCAGAGAGTCCAAATTCAAAAATTTCCCGGTGAGGGCATACCTGCGGACCCCCTAAACGTTCGTGCCTTCGGCACCTATGTTTGCGCCTACAGCGCTCAACTCAAGTCCCTGACTAACTCCGAATGACACTCACAACCATCAAGGCTTACAACCAGAAAATGCCCAGGAACGCCTCTGACTTGTGCTCATGTGTACTTGCCTCGAGCTCGTTTTCACGTTGATAATTAAAAATAAGTGTTTCTGTGGTAGCCACCAAGGAGGGATGTTTAGGAAGGCGCCTGGAATGACATAATTGTAGTACGAGCCTATGTGAAAGCTGATATAGATATAAAGCTTTCCAGATCAGTTTCAGCTGAACATTTTTAGCAAAAGGAATCTTATTCCCTCAATTTGCCTGCTGATTCATTTCTCCATTCCGAAAATCCTTAAGTTGACCTTATTTCGTAAATCCCACTAAAATTCGCAAAAGCTTGGCCGAAAAATTGTGGCCCTTCCCCAGTTTCTGTATTTAAAAACATAGTCCTCACCTGATTTGCATCCTGCAACTGCGCTGACTTGCACCTGCAATACTTAGATCAGAACTTGCAATAACCGTGGTGCAAACTGTCCTAGTGTACACTGAGTGAATTTTCATTATTTTGTTTTACATTTACATTTTATTTCTTTTTCTCCAAACCATAATTTAATATATTTACATACAGGATAGTATATTTAGTTATATTAATAAAGAATATACAAATGCAACGTAATTTAGAAAATAAATGTTCAGTAGTACAGGAGAGATGGACACATTATAGTGAGACTTATAATGTGCCCCTTAAAGTGGTTCGATACAGTTTTCTGGAGACCATACCTACATTTTTCAATCGGCTTTTAAGCGGCCTTCTCCAAGTCAGATCAACGTGAAATTTTCATCACTAATTGGTTTTGAATTGAAGTTTGGCACGATATATTGTCTGGTAAAATCGATATTACCATGACGACGATAAACAAGAAACTTAGAAATCAGTAAAAGTGAAATTTAGCGCGTTTAAGATTTCGCATTGAAAATACCACATAGGCATCTTAAAATATGATATATGGCATATATATTTTGCAAGAATAAAACAATTCTGTATGTTTGATTTCAAATAAATTGCAATAACATTTCAAACGTTACTTTTTGTGTACTGGTAATAAATTGATCAAGAGATTAACAATGGTTTTGTGAAATTCCTTAATGATAGTGTCAAAAAGTGGCTTGATGTTATGTTTGTAAACCTTCAAAGTTTTGTTTACTTTCTCTTTTGCGATCTTGAGAACTACCATTTTTCCTAACATCGCTTCATGTGCAATTTTTGGGTAATTTTCAATTTTAATCACTTTTGCAAAAATCTGAGAAACGGCTCGATTGATTTTTTAAAACTTTAACTGTGCATGCTTACCGATGTGCCAAATATTATCTGAAGGTTTCGTTGACATTGATTCAATGAAACGCAGTTAAATTTAAAGATGATGACGACGTACCAACCGGCCGAAAAAATGGCGTTACAAATTGACTTTTTAAAGTTATGCTTAATAATGATTTCAAATCAATGCACATTGCATTCCTCCGTGATTTATACATTTCGTTGTGCATCTATTATTATCTATATTCGAGCATGATTGTACCTTATTACTCTCCTTACTACTTTCCAGATTCCTTTAAGTCTCTTTTAGGATTATTTTGAGCAATAAATGCCCTTTTACGTTTTAAAAACGTTTCTACACCAGGCGTTTTGAACGCAAAGTAAAACAGATACAAAGAGATTTGCATCAACGAGCGTACATTGCAACGTTTAAATCACGGAAGAATGTAATGCGCATTGATTTGAAATCATTACTGAGCATAACTTAAGGTGACTCGACCCAGTTCTTTTTGGGGGGGGTATCATCCTACTTTGAAGCTCTCTGGTATCCCCACCTTTACTTTTATCGTAAGTCTAACACAGAACGGATAACATATAGATCAATCTACAATATAATATAAAATATTTGGCGATCGGAGTAAATGTCACGTGGTTATAATGCCACGCCCCTTTGAGGTCTGAGTCGAAAATCTGCTGTTACCGGCATTTTTTCGTGGAAATCTCTCGGCTACACATAGTGCGCATTAGTGCCTTGCGCTGAGCAGAGTTTCACCAACATCGCAAAGACCCAATTCGAGAAATTCAGTGGTTTCCAAATTTAGGTCATAATTTAAGTGAAAATGATAAGCAAACTTTACACGATTATATCTAATAAACTATGAGACTAATCCCTTTATTTTGGGGATCGTTATAACAGATGAGTCCTTGCAAGTCGGCAAAAAGCTTTAGGGCCTTGTAAATTCGCGCGATTTCGAGCAAAGGAAACATATAGAAATTATAGTTTTAGCTATTTGTTGACGTTTGTCAGCGTTTAAGAGTCCTTCTCACGAAAAAAGCATTTTCTTAAAAATTCGTAGTTTATTTTTCCTTCAAATTTTTCAGGGCCACAATTGATTAACTAACTGCCTGGATTCCGAATTTCATGGTCATTGAAAAAACGGTGACATTATCTTCTATAAGCCCAAACTTGAGTAAACATTGAAGATTTTTAGCGTTTTGGCTGAGTTTGTGCTCTGGGAGTTGTCTATTGTTTCTAGTCTGTCATTATACAGCATTCTTGTTCAGCACGCGTGCAATGACCACGCTTGGCTGACTTCCGAATGCTCACCGAGATATGGTAATTAGTATGAAAAAATAGAAGGGATTCCCGTCACGTAACGTCTGCAGCCAGGAGTGTACATCATGCCGAGAATTGATTAAAAATCATGAGTTAAACCTCTATTTATCACGCGATCGCCTGTCTCAGGCCGTACCAAAATTACCATATCTCTTGCAAGGACCCATCTGTTATAACGATCCCCAAAATAAAGGGATAAGTCTCATAGTTTATTACATATAATCGTGTAAAGTTTGCTTATCATTTTCGCTTAAATTATGACCTAAATTTGGAAACCACTGAATTTCTCGAATTGGGTTGCGATGTTGGTGAAATTCTGCTCAGCGCAAGGCACTAATGCGCACTATGTGTAGCCGAGAGATTTCCACGAAAAAAATGCCGGTAACAGCAGATTTTCGACTCAGACCTCAAAGGGGCGTGGCATTATAACCACGTGACATTTACTCCGATCGCCAAATATTTTATATTATATTGTAGATTGATCTATATGTTATCCATTCTATGTGTTAGACTTACGATAAAAGTAAAGGTGGGGATACCAGAGAGCTTCAAAGTAGGATGGTACCCCCCAAAAAAGCTGGGTCGAGTCACCTTAAAAAAGGAAATTTGTAACGCAGACGTTTTGGCCGGTTCGTACGTCGTCTTCATCTATAAATTTAAAGGCGTTCCAGTGAATCAATGTCAATTAAACTTTCAGATAATATTTTGCACATCGGTAAGCATGTGTGGTTAACGTTTTAAAAAATCCATCGAGCCGATTCTCAGATTTTTGCAAAAGCGATTTAAATCGAAAAATACCCAAAAATTGCACATGAAGTGATGTTAGGAAAAACGGTAGTTTTGAAGATCGCAAAAGAGAAAGTAAACAAATTACTTTGAAGGTTTACAAACATAACATCAAGCTACTTTTTTACACTATCATTAATAAGTAATTTCACAAAACCAGTATAAATCTCTCCATCAATTTAATACCAGTACACAACTGAGTAAGGTTTGAAATGTTATTTCGATTTATTTGAAATCAAACATACAGAATTGTTTTATTCTTACAAAATATATATGCCATATACCATATTTTAAGATGCCTATGTGGGATTTTCAATGCGAAATCTTAAACGCGACAATTTTCACCTTTACTGATTTCTAAGTTTCTTTATCGTCGTCATGGTAATATCGATTTTACCAGAAAATATATCTTCCCAAACTTCAATTCAAAGCCAGTTAGTGGTGAAAATTTCACGTTGATCTGACTTGAAGAAGACCGCTTAAAAGCCGATTGAAAAATGTAGGTATGGTCTCCAGAAAACTGTATCGAAACAACTTAATAACTAAGTTAATAATTGTAACAAAGAAAGACAATGTTGTTATTATTGTTCTATTCAATCAAATGGAAATTTTAGGGAATTGCATTTGAAAATGAAGGCAGAAACAGAGATAAAGGTAATATGTTATGTATATGTTCATTAGTATTAAGCAAGGTAGTAGTGTTAAAGTGCACTTTTAAATAACTTTTTTGTGGCTTTATTTCTAATTGCCAGTGGAATGTTATTCCAGTAAGATGGCACTAAAATTTACCAACACAGTTTTATACACAGGAGCTACATAAAATACACTCAATGGTTCAATTGGCTTTTAAGGCGGGTTGAATTACGCACTGAATGTCGATCAGAAATGGCCCCACAAAGAGTAATATTGTCTTCCGTCGACTCAGGGCTAATCAGCTGTGAGTTGTGCTGGAACAAAATCGTGTGATAAAACTTATTTACATTGTTTTATTTAAGAAAGTAGAATTATCTACACTGTAAGTGACACTCCACTGTAAGCAATGATCACTGTACAGTGTGGGATACTCCGCCTTGTTGTTTGAACAACATCGAAATGGTAATCGATCAATTATGCTCAAGTTATACGCCTTAAAACCTCGGCTACACGTTGTAACAGTGTTATATAACACGTCCAACATTTGTTGTATAACAATGTTGAACGGGCGACTAAACGTCATTCAACATCGTTTCAACATTTGCGAAAATGTTTGATCGAAATCAAGACATTCGTCCAACAAAAAATGTTGGTCAAACATTATCTAACAAGGGTGCTAAACTTTCTAACATTGTAAGGGTCGAACCAACAAAATGTTGTACAACATTTACCACGTTCGTTCGTTGAACGTTAAGTCGGAGCTAAAGAGATGAAAAATGGAATAAAAACAATCCTTAATAAAACTGTGCATGGATTAAACCATACATTTTTTTTTTGTATTTTATTGCTTTTTACGCTTTTACAACAAAAGGTACATTTTGAAACACAGGATACAAACTAAGTAGTTACAAAACACATACAATAAAAAGAAAATGATAAATAAAGAAATAAAGAAATAAAGAAATAAATAAGAAAAGATAGATTTAATTATTTCTATCGTAAACCATACATATATTTCTTATTTCTTCTTAAAAGAAAATATTGTTCTGACATTGTCATTGGCTCAAATAGTAATACCAATAAAACACGTTAAACAGAGCAAAAGCGAATGGGAACAAGAACCGCGACGTGCGATCAATGATTTTGCCACATTCATATGATCTACATCGTCGAAGAGCTTTTTTTGCCATCTCAGCACGCGCAAACGACTTGTCGATCATCTCATCCTGGGCGTCCATCTTTGGTAGACAAGGAACCTCACCATTACATCCGCTGATTTGTGGCATTGCTGGCTCACTATTGCTAAGATACATCCTGCGTTTCTTTAATAGCTTCCCCGGCAGACCACCATCCCCCTTGGTTGGCAAATCCTACAAGATAAGGATAACATGTCTCTGTGACTATAAAAAGTTTGACATTTGCCCAACATAATCATGTGATGTGCCCTTGTTTTTAGGAAGCTGGACAAGCTACCAGAGGAACCGGGATAAATTGAAGTCGCCCAGTGTTAAGACTTGATATACTAGATAGACTAGACAGACTTGATAGACTAGACCAAAAACTCAATACTCACGTTCTCCACTTGACGTGAAGAGGCGCACAGAAAGGCATGCAACAAACCTTTTCTGTGAAAAATTACTTCCGGTGCGTCGCTTTTGTAGCATCCACCCTAACCCTAACCCCCCCACCCCCCAACCCCCCCCCCCCCCCCCCCTCTCCCTCCCTACCCTCCTTGGAGATCTGGGGGTAAATCCAGTTTCATTAATTTTAAATATGCTATGCCTTACCTCCAAATTATCAGTCGTACCCATCTCCAATTCTAAGATTTTTCCATGAGCACTCTTCTTGGATTCTCGCTTTTTTGGACGTAATATGTAAACTATAATGCATTCCACCAAAACAAGAAAGACAAACAGAAACGAGACGATGAGGAACCAGTCGATAGCCTTGGGATAACTCACTCGAGGAAGTGACATGTTTACAGAACCCAGCAGAAACATTATTGTAAGTATGGTTGTGATGCCCAGGCCTACTCGGCCACCCATATCGTCTTGGTCCAACCAGAACACTATCCAACTGATTGCAACCACAAGGGTGTCTGGGAGATAAACTTGAATGACGTAATAGCCGATGCGTCTTTGAAAGTGGAAGATGATTTTAAGCTGGCTGTAGTTTCCTGTAGGTTAGTTTAAACACACTGGTGAGTTGGTGAAATACAAAGGAACATGTCGTTTTTTGATATAGAGCATGCGTGGTTCCGACCAGGTCGGTCAGGCTTTTTGCGCGGGGCCAATTTTCCTTCCCAACAAGCTTAATGGTAGATAGTTCCTATTTTTTTTTCCTCTTATTTCGAATAGTGTATTGTCAATGGTAAACCGATGGTAAACCGGGCTCAAAAAAATAAAAGGGGAGCGCGTGGTTCACTTGACGACGAAGAAGGACAAGACGCAAAGAGATCCAATGTGGCAGAATCTGCTGACGAGCCTACTGAGCTTAGTTTGACTGAAATGAAAGTAATGCTCAAGGCTATTGAGAATACGACGGCAGAAATTCTCCAAGAAAATCAGAATCTAAAGGAAGAGTTTAAAGAGCTGAAAGCTCAAATTAGGAGTCAAGATAAATAGGGAAGATTCAAGAAGTAAAGGACTCTTTGAAGCGACAAATGAGAATCTTGCCATAAGAAGAGAATTACAAGCTACCAAATCGAAGTTGCAGAGCGAAGTCGAAGAAACGGAAAGACTCGCTGACGAACTGGATCATTTAGAGCAGTACATTAGGAAAAGTTCTCTCGAAATACATGGCGTTCCGGAAGATTGCTATGAGTCCACCGAGGAAGTAGTTATTAAATTAGGCGCCCTTTTGGGAGTCGATATCAAGCCACAAGATATTGAGATCTCGCATAAGCTCAAGCGGAGGAACAAACCAATTATTGTAAAGTTTTCAAGCTACAAGACTAAATCAAAGTTGTATAAAGAAAAGAGTCGAATTGAAAAATTGCGTTGCATCGGATTTAATTCCAAACCTTCGTGGCGATTCAAGAAACAACCGACTATTCTTAAATGAAAACTTGACCGTGCACAGAAAAGAAATTATTAAGAAAGCGAACAACATGAAAAAGGACCGATTCATACGGAGTGCATGGACCTTCGATGGAAAAATATATGTGAAGACGTCGCCTGAAGGACGGCCGGTAAGCATTTCCTGTGAAGAAGACCTAAATAATCTTTAGCTTTTGATACATGTAGAAACGCCACTCCGATAAAAAAGTTATTACTTGTTTTTTCAATACTGTTGGTGGGAAGGCAAAGAGGGGGAAATTAGGTGAGAAAGTTAAACTCCATAAATCGTAGTTTCTTAATATTTGTAGCGTACAGTTTTTAAGAGTAGTGCATTGCATATTTCGTTTACCCTTTTTTTTCTGACTTGCCATGCAGGACAGACAAAAATGTAGTATTATTTCTTTAAATGTACGAGGTTTAAGGGACCAAATTAAAAGAAGATCTATATTTTCCTATTTAAAGGCCCAAAAAGCAACTTTTTATTTATTACAAGTTAAATTGATTATTTTCCCTTTATTGAAAATTTTCCCTTAGCCTTTGTACATTGTCTTTTTTTTTTGTTTTGTTTTTTGTCTTGTGTTTTTATAGACCGTAGAGTAAAAAGTGTTTAGTTATTATTTTAGTTATTAAGTTATCAGTGTTTAAGTCATAGTTTCAACTGTTACTTTGTATATCATTTGCTGGAATGTAAACTTTAAAAATGTAAATTAAAATGTAAATAAAAAAAAAGTTGTAAGTTTTGAGCAATTAATTATTGACCTATATATTTGACGCATGAAACTGACTGCAAGGGATATTCTTTAAAATAGGAGATCCGTTACTTTATATATCAAAGGAACAAAGCAAGTAAACAAAACGTATATAAAGAACGTATTATGTGAGTATGTAGCTCACCGGTTCGTTGTTCGAATCCTCGCCGCGGGTCGGACCGGTGAAACATATTTTCACAAAGTATGTTATGTCGTGCTTTTATTCGTTTACACTTGGGTGTGAGTACGAAATTGGGTACGAGCACGGCCTTCGAATTTCAAACCAGCCACGTCCCTAGAACTCTCGCTCATTTCTGTAGCTTATAATTAGATAAGAAGACTCTTGGAATATAATTGACGTTATAAGAGATTATCTAAAACACGCAAACAAGACTTGAAAGGTCGTAGTGGTACTCAATTTCTTACCCGTAGTCCGATCTAAATTTCCCTATTACTTCTAAACCAGGAGATCCTTTGCAAAAGTAAATGTTTCTACTGTTTATTGTTTCCAGTCTATGCTCGTAAGAAACATTTTCGTTCGCTCCTTTACGTTCAAGGGGGGGGGGGGGGGATTGGGGGTATGGAGGGGGTAGTAAAGGGGAGCTTAATCGAAAGCGGGGCAATTATAATATAGCGAAATTAAACACAAGCAGCTCATTAACATGTGCGAGTTTTAACGAGTAGGAGTTATGTGTTAAAATAAATGATTGATTGATTGATTGATTGACTGACTGACTGACTGACTGATTGATTGATTGATTGATTGATTGATTGATTGATTGATTGATCGATTGATTGACTAAATCCGTTTAAAACTTTTGTGCCGTTACAGTGAATACCCAAACTAAGTGCAGGTGTTATTGGCAGTAACTTACCGGATACATAAGACGTAACAGAAGAGTTCAGCTGGACGCGATCCATGTCAAACTGAGCGATGTTTTTCTTTTCAACCGTCACGGTGTCACTCTTCCATTTATAGATCACGTCCTTCATACCATGGCCATCTTAAAAAATATATTGTCGTGATAAATAATAAACCACATCCACTTTAAAGGTGGAAAACAGAGCAGAGCTCGCGCGTTTCAGGTCATGCAGCGGATAACGACATTTCTTGCTTCCTCGTGCCTCGTCCCCAAGCGTCAGCCTAGGGTCGAGGCGTCGTCAGGTGCCTGAGAAAGACAGAGCACGGGACGTCTTGGGAAGGATGCAAAAGTCGAAGTCTTTTGCTTTGTGTTCGTTACACAAAACCAAGCGCGACTCATAACTGCACATATGCACCTATGCACCTCCAAGGGTGACTGAAGTTCCGTTTTAATCCCCAGCATCTCTACACAAGAGTTGATGTTGCTTAGCTGGGGACTTTAAAGAGTCCTTGCCAAGCATATAGAAAACAAACTGTTATTAAGAAAACTAGAGACAGCAAGACGTACAACTCGGAAAAAGCGCAGAGTGCTCTTGCTATCTACATTTCACTTTTTTGGGAGAAGTGTGAAATTGAATCGTGTAATCTGGTTAGTCATACCTGCCCAACTTTACCCATTGCAGGAAATTCTAATTCCGCTTTACTCGGTCATATTATTATAATATTACTCTCTTAAAACCAACTACTTACAGCTGCCCAGACTCAGAACGCACTGCTGAACGTCCATTGGGAAATTTTCCAACAGCATTTCGCAAGAAGCCACAATCTTTACACTGACAAAAAAAAAATACTTTTCAAGATAGTTTATATCCGCTTATTAATTGTTATTGATTACATCGTTTCTGTGCCAAGGCGAACGCTGTTTGATTAATAGGCAATAAGCAAAAGGCAATAGCTTAGGCAATAGGCAATAGGCAATAAGCAATTAATAGACAATAGCTTAGGCAATTTCTTGGTTTCGTGAGACTTTTAAAGCATTTATGTGCAGGTTCAGCCTCACCGGGGTGTAATTATTCAAGTCTACTTTGTTAGAATGGAAGTGGCCTATACGGCGGCCCAGTTGTTTTACATGACTTTTCGCTGAATAAATTGTTTGTTATACGACAGTCATCTTCTCCTAAATCTAAGCTTTTGGAAGTGTTTTTCCTACCGCGCAGACAGGAGAGTGTAATAGCGTGTCACATTACACTCGTTTTGATGCGTATTTGCACTCTAGAATGCTATGTCGAATAATAATAATATATGTTACCATGTGTATAATCATAGTTAATAAAGCGCAATGGTTACAAAAAAAAATGTTGTTTATAGTGGATGAGCACTTAATTCACAGGCACGCTACTCAAATATGGAAACACATTTATTAAAACATAACATGTTAAAAATCCCAACTGCCGGGAGGCAGACCAGTTAGCTATTTACAAGTTGAACTCAGGTCTACCGTGAAACAACTCCAGCCAGTGGTCAGAGGGAGACTTGAACTCGGAACATGCAACGGGTTTCAAGTCTTGTGCCCTAACCATTCGATCACGCTGCCTCATAGTTAATAAAGCGCAATGGTTATGAAAACTAATACATTTCTGTGCAAAAGATGGGCAAACATTTGAGCCTGTACTATCAGTGAGCATTCAAATCAACAATAATTTATTAAGCAATACTTTTCTTAGACTTGCCACAAGTCGACCTCACGAGTTTCACAGGAGCGAGCGAAGCGGGCGAGCGAGCGACAAAGTCGCGAGAGGTCGACTTGTCTCGCTTGAAGGGTTTTCATTTGCGTTTCGCGCCAAAATGGGGAGTGGCGTGACTTGTCAATGTCATCGATTATTGTTTCGCAACCGACCCCATTGTTGAATTTCAACCGCAAGTCACGTTTCATTGCGCTTAATACCTTGTGACCCGTTTTTGGGTCGCTAAAAATGGCGCCAATCAAGTGTGAAAAGTTCTTCGTCCGGCGGGTTTCTGATATAAGACGAAGGACTTTATTGAAAGTCTCTTCTTTTCTGTGGTGCTGTATATTATGCTGTACAAGGTAGATGTTCAAACTTTCGAGTCTTCGAATTCAAAAATCCTGATAAATCCTATTCTAGAAGAATGTAAATGGAATTATAAAAGGGCGTCGGTTCATAACAGTTCAGAAACAATATATCATGTGGTCTTAAAATGTAACATTTGTCATTTTCTTTTTAATCAACCATGTCACTTTGAGGGTATTTTAAAGCCACACCCGCGATATAAAAGGCGGCTGGACAGTCCAACTCATGCAAATGAGCAAAATCTATTGTTCTTGCTCATTTGCATTAGATTCGGCGTGGGGCTTTGCCCTTTAATACCGCAAGTTCGCCTTTAAGTCATGTTGTCTGCTGTTTGTCATTCATGGTCTTCTCTCGACGCCATATTTGACACCGGGACTACTTTAGTTTGGAAACGAGGTCCAGTTTGAAATATGCATTACAACTCACCCTTTTGAGTAGAAGATTCCTCCACCCGGGGATATCTGAAACGAGCTTTCCGCTTCTGAGTCTTTCAGACGCAGATTGGATTCTCTGGAGTTACTGATGTATGTGTCAGGGGTCCACGCACGCTCAACAGTCGATCCTTTAAGTATGATAGTTTCATTGGATTTACCCGCCAAACGCTCGTCCATCCAGTAATGACGAAAATAACCGAACACTGTGTATTCCTGTTGACAATGACAAATCAACACGTCAAAAGGCAGGTCACGTGATGGGATGACGTTATATGCATCTTGGATTATAACCATTTTAGAAAATTGAATTAAATAACTTTATCTGACGCATTTCCGGGATAATTTTGTTTTTCTCCCGAAACAGGCCTTCTTAGAGTTGTCACCCCCTGTTGTGAAGGCCGAAAAAGCTACTCAAAATTAAAAGTTAATTAGCTTGACGTTTCAGCCGTCTCGACCTTCCTCAGGAGCGTTCTCAAATGCATTTGTTATACTGACTGGATGTCATTGTACTTACCATGTTGGCTTCAGCAATGTTGGCAAATGATTCGACATACAGATCAGCTTCTAACATCAGCGGTGCAACTGCGAAAAAATGACATTCGTAAACGATCATCAACCTTTGACAGCGGAACCCAGCGAAGAATGATAAACAAAACACTTGGAATGGCGTTGAACTGTTTTTCCGTATCATTTTTTACTTTTAAATGTAATTATGTAAAAGTTAAGTAAACACAGTTTGAGGTTTTCAGTTCTTTTAGGAGAAAATTTCAGAGGCAGAAAATTTTAATGAAAGAAATCTAATCTCCCGAATAGCATTTTTCCCGAATGATAAAAATAGACTATCACAAAGCATCATGGGATCAAAATGCGAACAAACATTTCGATTCGACTGCTTCGCTTCGCTTCACTTGTTTCTCGATGTTAGTTATTTTTTTAATAATGGCAAAAAGGAATGCAACAAAACACTATTGCACAGGAAAACAAGACAAAACACATGAAAGTGCTTTCTTGTTTGTCCGCATTTCAATCCCATCATGTCCTGCGCGCTGCAACCATGACGTCAATTCGAAATAATGCTATTTGCCAGTTGCTTATTCCTTTCCGAAAATCGTAGTTGACCTTATTTCGTATCTAAAACAACACTTGCCGGAGCTTAACCCGGTTTCTGTAGCATGAAGCGACTCAATGACTGGGTGGAGAGAAACAAGGTGGAGCAACGTTTCTTGTCTAAAGAAACAACACGACGGCACAAACCAAGCACGAACCATCGATCTTCAGGTTGAAAGTTCAACTAGCTAATTACTAAACAACCGCGCCTCCACTTAAGAAATGATAATAAAACGCCAAATCAATCAAACGAAGAATTACCCGAGAATAGGATTAAGAAAGATAAATAGCTGATGTAAAAGTGTCCAAAATCTGCTTTTTAAATTCTTCGTGAATTCGTGAACATGTTATTGAGCTCGTTAAAAACAGAAGTCGTACTAATATTGCGCTATGACTTGTGGGCTTAAATTCCAGTCAATTGATGTCAGAGAGGTTTTTTTTTTTACTTTTAGTCAGACACACATGGGTTTAATTTTGCGGTGACACGAATCAATGAATTACATTTTCAATCTACGTAAAGCGCGTTCTTCAGTTTGAAGATATATATATATATATATATATATATATATATATATATATATATATATATATATATCACTGATTTCAACAATCCAAAAAAGAAATTGCGCTACTGCGTCTGTGTTGGCGTATAAAGGCTTGGTTTTCTCAAGACTTTGCGTGGACGCAATCGCGTCCGAGATGGACCGAGAGAGCAACAGGGCTGGTACGTACGTGCGGTGTGAACCGTGACCAATTTATTTTTTTACAATAATTGTGTGAATTCACAGTGAAAAATGCACTTAAAACTGGTTTTTTTTTTTTTGCAATGAGAAGAAGGCTCTCTCATCAGTTAAATTTAGTTTAAAATCAGCTTAACTTGCCTGGAATTAAGTACGAGGCAAAAAAAAACAAACAACTTGTCGTAGTTTCATGGGAAAATCCATGAACGGCGGAATCAGTCACCGTCGCCCGAAAGAACTAAAACGGAGCCGAAAACAACTTGGAGCAAAGATTCATCTGATTATTCGAAGACATTCCAAATTTGAAAAAGGTTAGCTTTGTGAACTGTGCCTAGTTATTTTATATTCGACTTTGTGTGAGGCTATTGTGCTCTATTTTGCGATTATCGCCGAACGCGATTCTCTAACATTTGCTCAACGGCTCTTTGTTGTCCTGTGTTAATATTAAAAGATTCTAGCGATGATTTGAGATGGAGGTAATTTTTGTGTGACCCTTTTTTGTTACATTATTTATTCACATAAAAAGTTAAGGCTTTAATTATTCCCCACGTAAAAACATTTTGCAGCCAGTTGTCGGTGTTACATTGTAGGTTGTTTATCTTTATTTTCTAAACTGATTCCCGCAAACTCATTCGCTCGGCGCTCGCAGTTATTCAAGTTTGTCATTGTAAAAAAACAAATTGACCGCATTTTTCCATGGTCTGTACTCTTATTGACCATAGAAATGACGTCATAAAATGTTCAAAACTTGGCAGTGAAACCACTCGCCTAACGTCTCGTGGGTCCACATTTTATGACGTCATTTCTATGGTCAATAAGAGTACAGACCATGGAAAAATGCGGTCCATTTGTTAAATCAAGACATTGAGTTACATATTTTGTAAGTGTGAATACGAGATTACATTCAGCCAATCAAGAATGAAAAATAAAAGCATTTGTTTTCCACAAGAGAGGATGAACTAAGAGAACAAATCCCCAATACATGCACCACTTTCAATGATAATATTTTTCAATTCATTTTTAGCGCGTAGTCATACTGCGCGGCTATTTTAAAGAAGACATCTGATTGGTCAGTTGTAATGACGTAATGAAATTTAAGAGTTGGCGGCTTTGCTGTTCTGGAGCCCGTTTCTCAAAGGTCCCGATAACTTTTCGGGCCCAGAGCAAGAACAAAAAACTCACCTTCGCCTTCACCTTCTTATCTCTGTTCCTTTATACTCGCGGATTTCCCGCTGCTTTCAGTTCCTTTTCTTTTCAGTAACTGACGAAGCTTTTCTCGAATGCTCATTGCGCTCGGGATGACAAAACACACGGAGAAACGCGATCACGTCTTTCGATTTCGATTTACGATTTGAGTGAATATCGGACGTCAACACGTCGGCGACCACAACGGCGGGAAAAATCTTCGCAATGACATATGATCCTCTGATCATTGGCTGCGCGACCATGGGGACGAGAACTAAAATAACTTTCACCGCGTGGCGCGAAGCTTAAAATAGATTGAAAACAACAATCATGGGGCATGGGAATGTGTTCTCTTAGTTCATCCTCTCTTGTTTGCCTTTATCTCCGAGTTTCTCCTAGCGACATACCGCTGAGCAAAGAACAGGAGGACCCGTGTAAGAGATGGAAATTCTGAATTATGTGTGCAAGACATCACATACCTCCTTGGTTTGGTCTGATGTCTTTATCATAATCAGAAAACAGAAGATCCAGAGTAGTTGTGTTCACAATGTTGTGTGTAGAGCTGTAGAAAAATGGAATACAACTTTCTGGTGAAATGTTGCAAGTTAGTGTAGGCTACATGTTGTCCAATTTGGAAATAATTGATAAAAAAATTCCGAGGACTGCCAAAATTGGTAGTAAGAGGAATTGTTTGCATTCAATTATTTCCAAATTGGAAAGGCACGTAGTCCTGTTACTTTTTAATTATATTTTTCTCACTTCTAGTCCAGTCAATCTGTGGTTTGAGATCAAACTAATTGCAACAGAATTTATTTATGCGTTATATGACCAAGGCAAGTGTCCTAAACAACATACTAAAAATTCCAAAAAATCTTCAGTGGAACATCTCGAAATTGAGCAATAAAGATTTGAAGCTGTTTCCACAGGGTACCCACGTTGTGTAAAGCGACAAACCTAATCAAACTTTTTTTTGAGCGGGGGCCTGCGCATGTTTGTGATGTATTACAACCTTAAAAATATAACAAAATCATTTGGATCAATTTTCAGCCAATTTAACGTATACAAATACTAAAATAACATTTCCGTACCACAGGATACCCACGTCAGTGAAAAAATAGGAAAACTCTACAGTTAACACATTTTATTCGTTTTTTTTTTTCAGTTCAATTTAACAATAGGACCAGCATTGATGACTGAACCTCGGAATTAACACAACTGCTATCAGTTTTCGGCCTGATTGCACGTTTGTCTGTTGACTATCTGAATTTTTTCATGGCCTGACGTGCCAGGTTGAAACAAAACATGGATCTAATATTTCACAGCTGAAATTTCCATAATACTTCAGCTAGTTGGCCACTAAAATTATTTCATGATTAAATAAAAATGAAATTTGTAAGACAACAAATTTGCGGAAATAGTCGGTGTGCCAGTGTAATAAAGAGTGGCATGCCTACGCGACTCCCATGTGCGTGTTTTAGCCTTTAAAAAGGTCAGCTCTTACGAGTATATCTTTTAGAGACCATTAGAGGCGGTTCTTCGTATATTTCGTTTAGTAATGGCTGCTGCTTTATAAGATGCCAGTGTTTCGTGTGTTTCATGTTTTAAAGGGAAAGTATCACGGTGATTTCGTGTCATTTTAAAAAACAAAAAAAATGTTATTGTATGATCAGAAACCGACAAATAAAGCTCCAACGGTGTGATAAATTATCACAAAATATATCAAAACTGTCGTTTAGTGTCTCTGGTCATAGACGGACTGGGTCTCAATGAATTACAACGTAAAAAAAATTAGCCTAATCTTTTTCAAGTTACCACATTTTCGTCTCCAAATGGACTACAACAGACCATAATCTGTCCCTCTTTCAAGAATTGGTCTCTTGGTGTTTTAGTATTATTTTGTAAATAAGTAAAGGTATTGTAAATGGCTTTGACCAAAAAAACATCAAAATTCCCGTGATACTTCCCCTTTAAGTTAGGCATCGACTGGATGATATTTCGTCACAAAAGGCAGGATTTCTTGTCTTCTTTTTGTTTTTGCTGGAGCGCTTTATTTCTGTCTTCAAAAGTAACTTCTGAGAGGACCCTTTGAACAAAATTTTCTGGGTAACCTCTTTCAAGTAGATGTGTTTTGAAGTTATTTATGTTCTCTTGAAATAATGTTTTTGAAGAGTTAGTTCTGAGAAGTCTGAGAGCTTCTCCTTTGATGAAGCCTGTTTTGACTCCAGATGAGTGACATGTAGAATAATGGGTGTACTGAAGAGTTTCAGTTGCTTTGAAATGGGTGCGTACATCGAGCACCGATTCAGCTATGAATCTCTCGCACTTGTAAACGTTAGTGTCCAAGAAGCATATTTCTGTTTCGGATATCTTAGCCGTAAATTTTATGCTTTGCATGATGTTTGTTAGCATGTTCAATAAACCGTAGTATTTCTCCTTTGGTTGTGTCCCAAAGGGAAAAAATGTCATCAATAAAACGTTTCCAACGGAGCGGTTTTAAAGCACTTTGACTTATGATTTCTGTTTCTACCTTTGCCATGAAAATGTTTGCAAACGCGACTGCCGTTTTGGTGCCCATGGCAGTTCCATGAGTTTGAAGGTAGTTTTTCCATTAAAATGGAATGAGTTCTCTGTTAGGATAAGTCTGAGCTTTTTTTGAAGTAGTCGTGTAAGGGGTTCATTTTTTTGAAAGGCGTTATAGGCCTTGCATACTATGTTGATTCCCTCCTCTTGTGGGATATTCGTATATAGGCTCGTTACGTCCATAGAAACAAGGATTGTGTTTTCTGGGACTTTCGTATGTTCTACGAACTTGATGAAATGCCGAGTCGTATCTTTGGGATATGACTCCTGTTGTTGTGCTATCGGCTGAATGAGTTTATCAACGAATGATGATAGTTTCTCTGTTGGGCCATCACACCCTGATATAATTGGTCTTCCGAAAGGGGTCGGTTTGTGTATCTTTGTGAGGGTGTAAAATGTTGGGATACGAGGCGGGTCTAATCGATGTTTGACACAGCCACTTTTTAGTCATTTCATCTATGTAATTTCCATAATAGAATTCGTCAATTAGTTATTGAACTCTGAGGTATGTTTCTTTTACCATGGGTTCTGGAAGAGGTCTGTAATGTTTTTCGTTATCTAATAGTTTTTGACCTTCTTTTATTTTATCTTACGTGTTTAGAACCACAGTAGTTGTTCCTTTGTCAGCCTCTTTAAGGTTGATTTCGGTGTCACGTTTAAAGGTTTTGAGTGCCTCACGCTCAGCGGGATTGAGATTATTTCTAGGTTTTACGATTTGTATTTCCGCGAGCTGAGTTTTAACCTCTTCTAAATAACTTTCAAGCGCAACTGATGGTTGCACTGGTGGATTCCGCGAATTTGTCATTCGTCATTCCTTGACAAACTCATTCAGCCGATAGCACAACGACAGGAGTCATATCTCAAAGATATGACTCATTTCATCAAGTTCGTAGAACAAACGAAAGTCCCGGAGAACTCATTCCATTTAAATGGAAAAAAACTATCTTCAAACTCACGGAACTGCCACGGGCACCAAAATGGCAGTCGCTTTTGCAAACATTTTCATGGAAAAAGTAGAAACAGAAATCATAAGTCAAAGTGCTTTAAAACGGCTCGTTTGGAAACGTTTTATTGATAACATTTTTTCCCTTTGGGACACAACCAAAGGAGAAATACTACGGTTCATTGAACATGCTAACAAACATCATACAAGCATAAAATTTACGGCTAAGATATCCGAAACAGAAATATGCTTCTTGGACACTAACGTTTACAAAGGCGAGAGATTCATAGCTGAATCGGTGCTCGATGTACGCACCCATTTCAAAGCAACTGAAACTTTTCAGTACACCCATTATTTTACATGCCACCCATCTGGAGTCAAAACAAAAACAGGCTTCATCAAAGGAGAAGCTCTCAGACTTCTCAGAACTAACTCTTCAAAAACATTATCTCAAGAGAACGTAAATAACTTCAAAACACATCTACTTGAAAGAGGTTACCCAGAGAATTTTGTTCAAAGGGTCCTCTCAGAAGTTACTTTTGAAGACAGAAATAAAACGCTCCAACAAAAACAAAAAGAAGACAAGAAAAACCTGCCTTTTGTAACGAAATATTATCCATCGGTGCCTAACTTAAAACAGATCCTTATGAAACACTGGCATCTTATAAAGCAGCAGCCATTACTAAACGAAATAGACAAAGAACCGCCCCTAATATCATACAAAAGGGAATGGTCTCTAAAAGATATACTCGAAAGAGCTGACCTTTTTAAAGGCTAAAACACGCGCGTGGGAGTCGCGTAGGCATGCCACTCTTTATTACACTGAAATCACAATCACTGGCGAGTTGCCAACTTATGGGACTTCTAGTTAAATTAATTTCAATAAAAAATGTATAATTATGACAAACACTCCCGAAAATAGATGCATAATTCGAAAAATATTCGCGAAAGCGAATATTTCCGTTGTGGGTACCCTGTGGTTTTAAATATTTCTATTTTGTATGCATTCATTATCTTTTTTTTTTTAGTTAATAACGTTGTTCTGATTACCTATACCCTTAATTGTGTTAGTTTTTACATATTGAACGAAATAATTGTGAAAACAAACGCATTTTTACAGTACGTTTAATGCCACTCAACGTGGGTACCCTGTGGTAAATGCTTGACATCTTTATCGCTAAATTTCGGGATGTTCCACCGAAGGGATTTTTTGGGATTTTTAGTATGTTACTTAGGTCACCTCAAACCTTCATTTAGCAATGAAATAAATTCTGTTGCAATTAGTTTGATGTGGAGCCTAAAATTTTCGTAGATTGACTGGACTATTCTGCGTGGAATTTAGGAAGTACCCTATCGATCTCTCCAACGGGTAGATGCTTTTCTTCGTGTTTTCAGTTTTGGTTTCCTTTCATCATGGCATTTAAATCTGACTCCTATATCTCGGGAAACCTGCTATCTTCTTGCCGGTTCCTAACTTCCTGTAACACCGTTTATAGCAAAGTGTCTACGCTCACAATAATTTGCATCACATGCATCCGCGACTGGAGAAGTGTGTTCTTTTTCGCAAGGCGCAGAAGCGCGACAAAAGTTTTCGAGTGCTGGCGAACGAGTCCCTAGGTTTCTTCTCTTACCGAACCAGTTTGAGAACTATTTGAAATTCCTGTCCCTGATTGGGCAGGATATTTCTGCAATTGTATTTTTATGCCTAATCAGCAAGCTGCGTCTATCACGCTATTTTCGTGCCTTCTTTCACAGCGATTGTTTTTTCACTTGATTGCCATAATTGCGTTGTTCGCTTTAACGGAGGCGGCTTGCTTGGAAAGTCTCATATAAAAAGATGGCCTCATGAAAACCGACAAAAATCGCGAGATTAAGCATGATCGCATCAAAATAAAATCAGTCTGTGCTTGTTTTTCGCGCAAATGGCAAGCAGACCTAATTCTCCGAAAACTTGATTGAGCACCTATAAATTAATTAAAATTATAAAATTCCGAATAACATTCTAAAATTAACTTTTTCATTATTGATTATAAATAATAGTGCCTGTGCTTCTAATTTTGAATTTGATGTCATTTCCTAAGTTAGATACTTTAAAACCTGAACATTAAAAAAAACGGGCTTTCAATTAGTCCAGCCCCGACTAGCTGCCCGAACGCAAAGAAGAGATGATCACAAAATTCGTTCTTGCCACGTGAAAGGAAAACGGTGACGATTAATTTTAAAATGAGATAATTGCGGTTTATTATACTGGCGAAAAAGTGTCTAATTAAATTGCCAATAAAACTATATTCCATGTAAATATGCTAAATATGTCTTGGTTTGACTTTATTGTGTGGCGTTTGCAATATTAATGGGGTGAAAATCATCGTTAATAATAAGTTAGATTTTTATCAGTTTCAAAATCCAAAATAGAATATATTTTTCAGTAATGTTTAGATTGTAGTAAAGATCCACAGAGAAAACATTTCAGATCAAGATAGAAATTCAAACAGTGGCCAATTCTCTGAATGTATAATCCAAGCAGATTTTAATTTCTTCAATAATTTTCAGTTTTATTTAATATCCGCCTGGCGATATCGAAGCGTAGATCTTCTTAAGACAGATTTATATTTGCTAGGCGATAGCAGTTAATTCATGCAAATTGAAATCTACCCATTTAAAAAATAAATTATTCTTGCAGTGCAACTGAATTTTCCGTAAATCGGGTTAATTTGAAACTCATGTTACCAACGACAAGAATATGTCGAGCATCCTAAATAAGCGTGTGTGTAAGTGTATCAGCGTTTAGTCAAAGAACCATCAAACCGGGCCAACGAATTGTTGCAGCGTGTGAATCGATGTTAAGCTTCAATACAAATAGTGATGTTAATACGTTTAATCCGTTATCCTTTTATTAACAGTGGTGACCAATAGATGCCATTTGATTCAGAATAGGCTATCAAATCTCTTAATCTCTGGTGACTTTGAACATGCAGAAAAGCTGCTTCTCTAACCTCCACGAGATTCAGCGTGAAATAGATGTAGAAAATGATTTTGAAAATTGTGCAATCAATTTGTTTGAATTGTCGTCTCCCAAACGAAAATATATCTACCAGTTGATATGCACGCCTATTGGCAGAGCGCTCAATAAAAGAACTAGATCGTTATAATCGAGGTGATCTCGAAGATTCGACTTGGGATTTTATTACTATTGCTATTGCTATTTTTTATCCCGTTTCTTATGCTACTTTTAATATTTTTTTGCATTATATTTCTTTCCTTTTTTGTCCACATGCACTGATTTATTTTCCTTGCAGGTGCTATGTTGTTTCGCGCGCCATTAATGTTTATGTTTGAATTGTTAAAGTTATTTACGGTTAGAGTCGTAGCGCGCATTTTTCGTATTTCAGTGGCGTAGAAGTATTTCGTGTGTAACGGTTACTCTGCATTCACCCTGAAGAAGACCGACAAGTCGGTCGAAATATAGGTGTTCTGAAAAAAATATATATGTCTTGTCTTCATTTGTGTTTTGTGAAAGATTGTTTTGCAGGAATGATAAGACCTGTTTCAATATTTTGCATTCCTTTCATTTTTTTGTACATCAAATGCACGTGCTTTTATTCGAGATTGTTAATGGTCTACCAGCGGGGTCCCCATGCTTATTTTGGAAATTTAAGCGACACTATAACTTTATTCGATTCCCTAACGGGGAACAAGAAAATGTTGTAATGCAAACACAAGAAGGACGCCTCGGTATACTAAACTGAAGAAAGAGCAGATAGAACAGAACAATTTATTGAAACCGCGAAACATTAGACCTGTAAGCCTGGCACGTACAAACTTGCGACGGTGCCAGTTGTAGATAATCATTCTTCTCAGAAAGGTGCAAAATATACTGTATGACAATCATTGCTTATAACTTACCCATAGTGAAGACAAACGACTATAGCTATTGCAATTATCCACAGCTTGTTAGGAAAATGTGCAGAGAATTCGGGAAACACCATCGTGTCTGTGGAAAGCCAAAGCACACTGCATTCACTTGTGAAGTTCAGAGCAGAAAGTACATTGAAACACACATGCCCTGGGGCTGGAACAAAAATCACCTGCCGGAATTAAAGAAACATATTTTAAAATATTTTATTTAACTACTCGTGTTTAGCATAAAAGATCGTAAAAAATTAAGAGGAACCAGGAGATTTTCAAAGGAAGTGTGTTTGAAATTTAGTCTCTGCTAAATGCCGTTCAATTAAGGCTACCGAGTTATTTCAACACTTGCTATTGTGAAAGATTGTTTGCATATTTGCAGCAGAAATTACCCAAAGTGAAACCATAAAATTCTGTTTTAGGATCATTCCACCGGGATGAAAAATGCAGCGTTTTCTTTTTCAGCGACACAATGATTAATTAATTATACCTTACTTTCGTGCGCTACTATTTTCAATGTATAATAAAGTGCATTTCAACATGAATTAACTTAGTACTTACAGAATAGTGTTCTAGAAAAGGAAAACATATTAACAATCAATCAATCAATTGAATACTCGCCCGTTCATACGGCAGGGTGCAAATCTCATGTACAGTTCGTGTGTTTGTACTGTCTTTTAAATGCTCATCACTGAGTGAAAGAGGTTGCACGTTTACAAATTTCGTTTGTCATATTTACAATTGGGATTGGTTAATGTCAGTTCCTGAGATGGCTTAGAGGAGATTAAAAACGAAATCATAAATTAATAGGTTCTATTACTGACATCACTTTTCGATAAATAATAAATCTGACACAGTTTCAAATATTAAGAGGGTGTCTCTATAATAACCACCCACCCAATTTCGCGTGAAAAATAATTTTGCCTGAAACTCTAGCAAATGGAAGACTTTATCGAGGCTAGAAATAAACCAGGTTTGGTTTGGTTCAAAAGGATTTTCTGCCCGCGCAAGGAACCGCCCGGCGAAGGCCCGTCGCAACGTCTCGAAAATTGAAAACTAGGCAATTTTCGTGGCGCTATAAAATATTTAATTTGTGTCGACTAGCAGTGGGTATTATATCAATTTGCTTAAAAATCTTTCTAGTTTTCTATACGAGGAACAATTTTTCTCTCAATTAAGCCGCAAACGCGAAATTAAGCATATTATGACCCCCAGTAAACGCCATCCAACGAAAGCTAGAAATGGCCTTGATTTAAAAGCTCATTTTTAAAAATTGGGACCTAGTTCATAACTCTAGCCTATGCAGCCGGAAAGTTTAGTCTTTCATTGGCACAAATATGCAAAAACCCCTGTACGATTTCAGTATTTCAAAAGTTATGACCGTATGTATTAGCACAAGTGCGAGCATTTGCGATTTTCCCGACTATTGCGAAATCGACCCATCTCGAGCAAACTTTGCAATAAATATAGCTTACCTGCTTCGCAACTCGGCTTATTTCCAGCTTCAACCACTTTCGAAAGCCTCGGATGGCTTAAATCGATAACTGATCCAGTAAATAGGTAGGTTTTGCCTTCGAATCTTGCCACATGGCCTCTCAGTATATCGCGTCGTTTGAATGTTAGCGAACCAATACTCGAAACCAAGGCCACATGTCGCGCTAAATATCCTGTTGAAACATTGGCTTTCGGCTGATTTTCTTCGAGAATCAGACAATAAACTATCCAGTATACTATCCGGTATATATCTAGGAAGAAACTCGAGTTTTGAGGCCATAAATGTGACGAAATCTTCCCAGTTTATCGCCGAAAGATCGAGTACTGGTCTGATACTGTTTCCTTAGAGGTCCGCTCAAAATAGACCGTCAAACCACTATAAGATTTCGGAGGGCGAATAATTACTTTTTTCTTGGATTTTGTTTCTCACTATAGTTGATTCTATAAAAGCAATACCCTATTTCCATGAATAATAGCCATCCTTCGAGTTATCGCCCCGCCCCTCCCCCCACGAATAAAATTACTAATAATAATAATCATAATCATCATCATCATCGTCATCATCATCATCATTCTCATCATCATTATAATCATAATCATGATCTCTAGTGACCATTATTCGAGGAAATAGGGCAGTTTAATTGGTAGGCAACCGGTAGAGTCAGATAAAGGTGCTGTTGCTAACTTGCAAGTGTCCTGAACTTGCATCTCCCTGTTGTACTTTGATTGTGCTTAATTCAGACCAACCTGACAGTCAGATAAGAGACCAGCTACTTAGTGAACGTTTATGACAGGAGACATTATCAACGTTTTTTTTAGTTGTTAAAAAAGGCAACGGTTACAGACAACAGTTTCTGCCTAGTTTTGTTTTTCTTTATTTTGGAGCCAAAAAATAGAAGAAATTGTTAAAGGATAGAAGTCATTGTTTACATTTCAAGTAACGTTCAGCTATGGTCTAAATAGCTAAAGAGTTGGCCACACCCATGTAACGTATAGTAAAATATATAATATTCAGTCAGATTGTTTTCCACAGAATGAGGTAGACTCTCGAGCGTATATGGCACGATATAATGCAATCTTATAGGTTTAGTATTAATATCTTTCAAAAACATGATGTACCCACTGACCCACTAATTATCCCAGCTTTGTCTAGGTAGCCTGATAAACAAGGAATTAATAACGATCTTTACTGAAACAATAGATGTAGATATGTACCTGTAGTACCTGTAGTACCTGTAGTACCTGTAGTACCTGTAGTACCTGTAGTACTCGTAGTACCTGTAGTACTTGCAGTACCTGTGGGTACTACAGGTACTACAGGTACTACCTGTAGTACCCGTAGTACCTGTAGTACCTGTAGTACTTGTAGTAACTGTGGGTACTACAGGTACTACAGGTACTACAAGTACTACAGGTACTACGAGTACTACAGGTACAACAGGTACTACAGTTACTACAGTTACTACAGGTACTACAAGTACTACAGGTACTACAGGTACTACAGGTGCTACAAAAACAACAGGTACTACGAGTACTACAGGTACTACAGGTACTACAGGTACTACAGGTACTACAGGTACTACAGGTACTACAGGTACTACAGGTACTACAGGTACTACAGGTACTACAGGTACTACAGGTACTACAGGTACTACAGGTACTACAGGTACTACAGGTACTACAAGTACTACAGGTACTACAGGTACTACAGGTACTACAGGTACTACGGGTACTACAGGTACTACAGGTACTACAGGTACTACAGGTACTACAGGTACTACAAGTACTACAGGTACTACAGGTACTACAGGTACTACAGGTACTACAGGTACTACAAGTACTACAGGTACTACAGGTACTACAGGTACTACAAGTACTACAGGTACTACAGGTACTACAGGTACTACGAGTACTACGAGTACTACAGGTACTACAGGTACTACTACAGGTACTACAGGTACTACAGGTACTACAAGTACTGCAGGTACTACAGGTACTACAGGTACTACAGCTACTACAAGTACTACAGGTACTACAAGTACTACAGGTACTACAAGTACTACAGGTACTACAGGTACTACAGGTACTACAGGTACTACAAGTACTACGAGTAATACAGGTACTACAGGTACTACAGGTACTACAGGTACTACAGTTACTACAGGTACTACAGGTACTACAGGTACTACAGGTACTACAGGTACTACAAGTACTACAGGTACTACAGGTACTACGAGTACTACGAGTACTACGAGTACTACAGGTACTACAGGTACTACAGTTACTACAGGTACTACAGTTACTACAGGTACTACAAGTACTACAGGTACTACAGGTACTACAGGTACTACAAGTACTACAGGTACTACGAGTACTACAGGTACTACAGGTACTACAAGTACTACAGGTACTACAGGTACTACAGGTACTACAAGTACTACAGGTACTACGAGTACTACAGGTACTACAGGTACTACAGGTACTACAGGTACTACAGGTACTACAGGTACTACAAGTACTACAAGTACTACAGGTACTACAGGTACTACAGGTACTACAGGTACTACAGGTACTACAGGTACTACAAGTACTACAAGTACTACAGGTACTACAGGTACTACAGGTACTACAGGTACTACAAGTACTACAGGTACTACAAGTACTACAGGTACTACAAGTACTACAGGTACTACTAGTACTACAGGTACTACAGGTACTACAGGTACTACAGGTACTACAGGTACTACAGGTACTACAAGTACCACGAGTAATACAGGTACTACAGGTACTACAGGTACTACAGTTACTACAGGTACTACAGGTACTACAAGTACTACAGGTACTACGAGTACTACAGGTACTACAGGTACTACACGTACTACAAGTACTAAAAGTACTACAAGTACTACAGGTACTACAGGTACTACAGGTACTACAGGTACTACAGGTACTACAAGTACTACAGGTACTACAGGTACTACGAGTACTACGAGTACTACGAGTACTACAGGTACTACAGGTACTACAGTTACTACAGGTACTACAGGTACTACAAGTACTACAGGTACTACAGGTACTACGAGTACTACGAGTACTACGAGTACTACAGGTACTACAGGTACTACAGTTACTACAGGTACTACAAGTACTACAGGTACTACAGGTACTACAGGTACTACAGGTACTACAGGTACTACAAGTACTACAGGTACTACGAGTACTACAGGTACTACAGGTACTACAGGTACTACAAGTACTACAGATACTACGAGTACTACAGGTACTACGAGTACTACAGGTACTACAGGTACTACAAGTACTACAGGTACTACAAGTACTACAGGTACTACGAGTACTACAGGTACTACAGGTACTACAAGTACTACAGGTACTACAGGTACTACAGGTACTACAGGTACTACAGGTACTACAGGTACTACAGGTACTACAGGTACTACAGGTTCTACAGGTACTACGAGTACTACAGGTACTACAGGTACTACAGGTACTACAGGTACTACGAGTACTACAGGTACTAAACTATATGGTCATGACAGTGTATAGGAGGCTCTATATTCGTGACGGTTATCATGGACCTATTACCTTTAAGAAACCGCTGACCGTTTTCCCCACTATTCTCCTTAGGACCTCTCCAACGCCAATCGGTCTGATTCCCGAGTTCTTATCGAGCGGGATAAGCCTACAGGACGTAAACGCTTCAAGTAAGGATGGGTGGTACGATTTCCTTAGCAGATTTCTTGTGAACACGGCTAACTCTTCTCTCAGAATTTTTCCCTCGGTCTTAAAGTTCTTAGAGCACAGGATTCTCTTATACAGCTCTGCGTCCATTCCAGATGGTCCAGCTGAGCCCTTGGTTTTACTTGCTGAGTTGTAGATCGATTCTTCGTCTATAAGATCATAAACATTTGGCGGAATATAATCAATTGGGCCGTGTAGCAAGCTGTCCTCTGCAATATCAGCTGCCTCTGGGTGCTTGTCCTGTAGCCCTTGCAGGACATCTGGCGATAGGTCGAGCATGCCAGACGAGCTCTCGTTATCCAGGAGTTTCATTGCAGCTGTCAATTTTCCTTGCAGAACCAGCTTTGAGAAGACTTTGGATATGTCTTCAACCTTTCTAGGTTTCTTAGAATTCACATTTATTATTATTATTATTATTATTATTATTATTATTATTATTATTATTATTATTATTATTATTTATGCCTTCGAAAAGAGGCGATTATTCGTGGGGGGAGGAGCGGGGCGATAACTCGAAGGATGGCTATTATTCAAGGAAATACTGTATCGCTTTTATAGAATCAACTATAGTGAGAAAAAAATTAAAGAAAAAAGTAATTATTCGCCCTCCGAAATCTTATAGTGGTTTGTGACAAATATCTTGATAAAACAAAAAGAAAATGTGATCTCGTTCGTAACTGCGGGCGATCAGCCGTCTATTTTGAGCGGACCTTTGAGAAAGCAGGATCAGACCAGTACTCGATCTTTCGGCGATAAACTGGGAAGATTTCTTCCACATTTATGGCCCCAAAATTCGAGTTTCTTCATAGATGTATAGCGGATAGTATACTGGATAGTTTATTGTCTGATTCTCGAAGAAAATCAGCCGAAAACCGATGCTTCAACAGGATATTTAGCGCGACATGTGGCCTTGGTTTCGAGTATTGGTTCGCTAACATTCAAACGACGCGATATATTGAGAGGCCATGCGGCAAGATTCGAAGGCAAAACCTACCTATTTACTGAATCAGTTATCGATTTTAGCCATCCGAGGCTTTGGAAAGAGGTTGAAGCTGGAAATAAGCCGAGTTGCGAAGTAGGTAAGCTATATTTATTGCAAAGTTTGCTCGAGATGGGTCGATTTGCAATAGTCGGGAAAATCGCAAATGCTCGCACTTGTGCTGATACAAACGGTCATAACTTTTGAAAAACTGAAATCGTACAGGGGTTTTTGCATATTTTTGCCAATGGAAGACTAAACTTTCCCGGCTGCATAGGCTAGAGTTATGAACTAGGTCCCAATTTTTAAAAATGAGCTTTCAAATCAAGACCATTTCCAGCTTTCGTTGGATGGCGTTTAATGGGGGTTCATAATATGCTTAATTTCGCGTTTGCGGCTTAATTGAGAGAAAAATTGTTCCTCGTATAGAAAACTAGAAAGATTTTTAAGCAAATTGATATAAAATCTACTGCTAGTCGATACGAATTAAATATTTTATAGCGCCACGAAAATAGCCTAGTTTTCAATTTTCGAGACGTTGCGTAGGGCCTTCACCGGACAAAATATTCAACGGCTCCTTGCGCGGGCAGAAAATCCTTTTGAACCAAACCAAACCTGGTTTATTTCTAGTCTCGATAACTCGATAAAGTCTTTCATTTCCTAGAGTTTCAGGCAAAATTATTTTTCACGCGAAATTGAGTGGGTGGTTATTAAAGAGACACCCTCGTAATAGCCCTGGACTGATTCAGAAGTTTGTTGGGACAAGTCAGCTGTCTTCCTTTAGGCAGTAAGTTATTGATCACGGAAACTTTCTAATCCAGCTGTTCACAGCGTAGGGTAAAAAAATATTAATATATAATTTGATTAATTTATAGAAAGAATATCGATCAGTCATAAATCAATTTTCGGTCAACAAGAAGGATTAGGGTGCTTTGGTTATTGGTTAGTTTTAAATTCCCCGTTGAATTGCTCGTTGTATTGTTTCGTTGGAATACCCATTCAGAAGAGTAAAGTAACCTCTAAAATTCGTAATTAATTATTTTTTGAACTAAAAACTAAAAGGTTTCTTTAGTAGAATCTAGCCTCAAACTCTAGTAACACCAGAAAATTTAACGCCATTTTTTTTTCGGTGGGATGACAAATGTCTTATGGGGTACGAAAAAGGTAGGCTATGATTGTCGGAAAGGAGGCCTAGGAAGCACCTAGTAAATTCGGGGGGGGGGGGGGGGGGGGGGGGGGGGGGTGGGGAAGGATGATATTCCTTTTTTTCACCGCTGAATTATTCAGCTAACAGATCCGAAAAGATAAAACTGTAATTATTTAGCCTTCATATAGTTTCCAGTTTCCTTTAAAAGTTCTGCGGTAATCTGCAAAAGGAGGAGTAGAACACCATTGTAAGCGTTTTCCTAAACATTCTTCGTCGGGTGTGGCGTAATAGGGGGGACACAGCCCTGTGGCAGGTAATTCTCGACTTCGGGTTATGCGCACAACGTAAGCCTCACTTATCTCCCCGCAACTTGGGGATAGGACAAGAGTATTGGCAGAGCCTTCCTTATCTCTACAGCACCGCCCGGGCTGGATCACGAACAAGATGAAGGCAAAGGTAAAACCATGGCAACACACAAGGAATGCCAAGAGCTTGGGGGAAGTCGCTACGCAGACTTAGCCAAACCACAAGGAGTGACCCCTAGTTTAATAAAGTAAACAAAACAACCCATCTCCAAAGGGAGAGAGGGTGGGAAACAATTTATAAGCTGTTACTACTTCGTGCAATGCTGCCAGGATAATAAACTGGGATTTTGTACTACTGCTTTTATATCGAGACAGTGTCTTTGAGTGCGCCCAATGACTACATTTGTACTATAAAGTAAAAATACACAACGTAGCTAACTACGAGCCATGAATAGAGCTTTTGAAAACGACAACCAATCGAGGTAAAGCTACGATATATTTCTAGACTATATATCCACATATCTGATCGATTTCTAGACATGAATATCATTTATTCCAAGCTTATGAATAGAACGCATTCATATAGAATGGAAGCTTTGCTTATTGTTTACTCACTGGGCAATGTTTGCGTAATCAGCTACCCCTAGGGCGTCACGTTCCATTAACTGCGTTTTTCCGCTCGGTAAAAGCTTTATTATTTAATAAAATGTCAAACGAAATTGCACGATCACCTTCACTGAGACGCCATCTTGGTTGCCGCCATTTTTCTCGACCCATTCCTCCGTCATAAGCGAGTTCATCAGCAAAAAAGTGGTTACTACGTCCTTCAATTCGATCACTGTGGGTGTTTATTAAAGTTTAATAATTGCAGACTGCTCGCCCAGAGACAAGTGGATAAGTCTCGTTGAGTAAATTGATCAAAAACAGCTTGAATTCTGACATACATGTAGGTACTAAACACTGGTGATTTTGCGAATAGAGCTTAAGGTTACCGTGTACCTTCGGGGGTGTCTCCAGTATAACAGCTCTAGCGTCTTAAGATTACGCTTAATATACCTAAACCCAAATATCAAATTAAAGCTTAAAGAGCTGGCTATCTAAATATGGAAACCATTTGGTAATAAAATGAACTGTCGAATTTTTTTACGAAGTCTAAATTCGAACGTCCGAATCAGCTTTAAAACGCTATTAATAACTCAAAGCGATTATTGTATTTTGCTAATTTGATTTGTTCTCGGGTTTCCGGACACGAAGCGCTAAAAAAACATCGGCGATTTCCCATATTCAATTGCAGTGAAAAGTTACAGAATATTTCGAAAAAAGGGAGAAACAAAATTGGAGTGATCGCACGGGAATGGCTCTTGACGAAAAGGTTTTCGGAAATAAGAAATTCGCCGACAAGTTTTGTTGATTATATGTTAGCCTAGCTTCTGTCCAAATTTGAGGAAAATCGAACAAATTCCCTTTGAGTTGTAGCTCTTTAAAGTGTCCCCTACAAGCGAAAAATTAACTTTGAGAAAACAGCGCCGCTAAATCAATTAAAAGAGAAACTTTTACTTCCGTTCAAAACTACCGTCATTCTCCGTCAATTTTCACTATTTTTCGATAATTTTTTTTGGATGAAAGTTCACTCTGTAAACTTTATTTTGACGCCCCCCCCCCCCCCCCCCCCCCCCCAAAAAAAAAAAAAAAACATTTCAAAAAATGGTCGATCTGAAGGACACGGTAACCTTAAATTGGTAGCAATAGTGCCCTGGCTTGGCCATTGATCCAGCTCCGGCATTTACATGTACTAAATGATTGGTCCCAGAGCTCATTTCAGAGTTCAGAAAACATACAAGCACTACGCTATGTTCATATAAGCCTTCAAAATATCAAAGTAAAAGACGATTGTTCCTTGGCGTAGTGTTTGTATGTTTTCTGAACTCTGAAATAAACACTGGGACCAATCAGTTAGTACATGTAGATGCAGGAGCTGGATCAATGGCCAAGCCAGGGCACTATAGCTACCAACATGTTTAAGCTCTATTCGCAAAATCTGTAAAATCACCAGTGTTTAGTACCTGTGTCAGACTTCAAGCTGTTTTTGATCAATTTACTCAACAAGACTTACCCACTTGTCTTTGTGCGAGCAGTCTGCAATTATTAGACTTAAACACCCACAGTAATCGAATTGAAGGACGTAGTCGACATTTTTTCACTGATGAACTCGCTTATGAGGGAGGAATGGGCCGAGAAAAATGGCGGCAACCAAGATGGCGACTCAGTGAAGGTGATCGTGCACGCAAGTATGTTTCTTGTATCTTATCACCCTAAAAGTAATCTTGTAATTTGTTTTTACTATAGGAGGGGTAGTCCGTAGAGTAGTCCGTAGGGTAGTCCGTGGAGTAGTCCGTGGGGAAGTCCGCGAAGGGGGGTCAGTGTGTAGTCCGCGGAGCGGGGGTCAGTGTTTTCAACTCTCCCTGAAGTGAGCATTGATTTGAAATCATTTCTAAGCATAACTTAAGAAAGTGAATTTGTAACGTAAACTTTTTTGGGCAGGTTCGTTCGTCGTCTTCGTATTTAAATTTAAAGGCGTTCCATTTATTCAATGTCAATGACACTTTGAGGTAATATTTTTCACATCGGTAAGCATGCTTAGTGAACGTTTTAAAAAAAATCCATCGAGCCTTTCCTCAGATTTTTGCAAAAGCGATTAAAATCAAAAATTACCCAAAACTGATACACATGGAGCGATGTTAGGAAATAAGGTAGTTCTCAAGACTGCATAAGAGAAAGTAAACAAAACTTTGACGATGAACAAACGTAACATTAAGCTACTTTTTGACACTGTCTTGAAGTAATTTCACAAAACCAGTGTTAGGTTGCGTTCGATTGACTCTATTCTGGAAGAAGAATATATTCCTGATTATTCCAGAATAGCCATTCCTTTCGTAGGTCAATAAAACGATTATTCTGTTTCTGGAATAATGCCCACGATCGATTCTCAGACTTGTTTCTTTTTGTAATTGCCTTTTTTTACAAACATCTCTTTTATTTCTTCGTACAAGGAAATGAGGAGAAGCGTCTCTTCTCGACTCCAGGAGCATCCTTTTTTGAGTAACAACTCATTTTCTTCCCACATGGTCGCCGGCACATGGTCGCCGGCGGTAGCCATTTTGTTTGTTGTTTTGAAATCCATCGATGTAAGGATTGAAATCCATCGATTTAAGGATGTTTTAAGTTTTCATACTTTCCAAGAACTATCGTTGTCTGGAACTGTCTCTCCGAGGAGATTGTTAACTCAAGCTCTTTATAATTATTTTAGAAACTCGTTTTATTTATTTTTTTGATTAATGAACCAGAAAATATGTTTTATTGTTTTATTTTATTTTATCAGTCGATATGATATCGTAAGACTTTACCGACTTAATCAATGTAAATGTAAATGTCAATGTAATGAAAAGGCCGCGAGGCGAGGACGACGGTGACGTCATTATTCTGGATTATTCCAAGCATTCTGCTCCGTAGTGCAGAATGCTTGGAATACATTCCATGTATTCTGGAATCGGAATAGCGACTCAATCGAACGGGCATTAGAGGTTATTCCGTTTATTCTTATTCCTTGATGAATGCTCTTTGTGATCCATTGTTCAATCGGCAAACTCTGAGCACGTAACAACGCTGAAAAACTCATAAAAGAACATTGCCTTCCCCATGAAATGTCACTAAATCGTTCGTGACCTTGATGAATGCTTCCAGCAACAAATAAGTTTGAATTTGGCATGATACATTTGCAAATAGAAACACTTACTTTGAAATCGAAGAATAGAACTAGGGAGCACGTGCTATGGACGGCGAAAGACGCATCCAGAGCCAGGCGCATCTAAGTTATGATGACACCGCTGGACGTACGCGTGCTCAAAATCATCGTGACAAACAAAAATTGAGACTGCCGCCTGCATAACATAAGGCGCAGGGAATCCAAGTAACCACAGGCAAACCAAAAATTAGTGTGCTACTCGCCTGGGGGCTCGTAGCAATAATTCAGTCATCACTCATCCTCAGCAAAAGCTCAGTGATATTTTTAGTCGATAAACAAAGCCAAATTCTCGAAGGTATTTTTTTCATTGTGTCTATGGATAGCGAATAACCCTCGAAATTAGCGGTCCGGTTCCGGATCACGTTCAATCACAACTAGTATAGCCGAGAAATACCTAACCATAAACTGCAACTTTATTATTATAGTTCGGTTTCCTTTTTGCAAGCAGTTTGTTTTCTGGCTATGAGAGCAACCCCGAGAGAAAGGTATTGCATGTAATGCCAAATCGGTGCCGTTAAAGGAAATATTTGATGAATATAATCTAAAACTCAAATCAAACATTCGGCCAGTGGGAGTGTTTGTTTCCAAATGAAACAATGATTTAGAAGGGATTAATGACAAATCAAACATTCGGTTAGCATAGGATTTTTTGTTTCCAAAAGAAACAATTATTAAGAAGGCGGATAAAATGATTCCGTGGGGCAGAGCATACAACAACAACAACATACACTTTATTTTACAACGCTAGCCACTACAACTATATACAATAGCTGATTTCCAAGCGGGGCGTTTAACAAATATGTATATTACAAAATAAAATAAAAACAATTTACAATTAAGAGAAAATATTCAGCATAACTCAGTGGCAGCATCGTGTTATATTGTTTCAAGTTACCGCTGACTGTGCGTGTTCTTATCAGATCCGTAGTATATGTATTTGTCATTCTCCATTGTGGTCATGCGGTTTTCATTGTGTTTTTGGATTTCATAGATACATGTAAGAAGCGCAAAATCTGGTTTAAAAAGGGGGCGGGTTGTCTTTTGCAAAATAAACACTTTTCTGCCGTCTTTTAAGTTAAAATATGAAAATTTTGGGTGTCGCTTGCTATTTTGATCCCTTGTGGATTGGACTAAAATAAATATACTGTATTGTTGTTTAAGAAGTTGGAACGATATTGTACCCAGCAAAAAAATATACTGAAACGCAATGATATGTTAAACTGTTTTTTTTTTTCTTAGACGTTGAGTAATATTTTTCATCTCAATGAATACTATAACCATTTGAATGGCGCGAGTATGTATGTCTCCTTCCTTAGCTACTTAGAGGGTCTGAATGGGGTTTACTGTTTAATGTTATTTACTCATAATTGTAGTGTTTGTTGTTAAATTGGCCAATATTTTAATGTTTTCTGTTTCCGGAGAAAATACTGCTAAGTGTTTGGAGGATTTTTCGTGAAAAAAAAAACATAGTCTTTTAGCATTGTAAATACTTATCTGCTCTGCGGAAATCGCTATGGTACCGTGACTCATAAGTGACATGCAGAAAGTGTCACATTTTTTAGCGACTTTTGTAGCGACTTTTTTTAGGGTTAGGGTTAGGGTTATTTCACCTAACCGCTATAATGCGGGCTCAAGTTCCTTTTCATGCGGTTAGGTGAAATAACCCTAACCCTAAAAAGTCGCTACAAAAGTCGCTAAAAAAGTCGCTAAAAGGAGAAAAAATGTGAAACTTTCTGTGTGTCACTTATGAGCCACCGTGCTAAGGTAAATTATAATGTTAAAGTTCAAAACTCTATAAAAAAAAAAACACTGATTCAGCATTTACTGAGTTTCAAAATAACAATAATTTACAACTCTACACTGAAATCTACAAAGAGTTGACTCTCGAGGCAGATTGAAACTTTGCAATATGTTTGGAAAGAGTTATCATATTTAAGGGGAATACCGGAAACTGGCGCTGAAAAGTTTGTGGTCCCGATATACAGGTAAATTTCGCAGGGAAGGAACAGGGCCGTAGCACGGTAAAAATTATTGGGGGCCCCAGAATTCGTGCCAAAGGCGCTTGTCTCTAGGGGGGTCCGGGAATTTTTTGTAATATAGGGTCTCTGAAATAGCATTTCCAGCCTTCTGAGAGTAGTTTCCAGCAAGTTTAAACGGCTTTGAACTAACTTAAAAGAAATCTTGTGGCCCAAACGCAGGGCATTTGAGGGGCCGTATGCTTTCTAGGCTTTCTCCCAAATTTATAACGAATTGTAGGGTGCTCAGCTAGAATGTCGTTTTGTAACTAGTTTGTGTTAGTGATGTAAAGTGGAAGCTCTCTTAAGGGTCACTCTCGTAAACGGACAGCTCTACTTACGACCGCCTTCACAAAACCCCCGTTTAACTCTTATACAAACTCTGCATTGACATCAGTAAGCTATCAGTAAGCTTGCGTTGCTTGCCAACAAACCCAAATGGACGGAATTCGAGGTGGTGGCTGTTATTTTACTAAATTATTCAGTATTGACTGCTTATCACAACTACAGAGCATGCCAAAACCTAGAACGTAAACGGGAGAAAAGTAATCTCCCAATAAAATGTGTGAATTAAAACTACCGCCACGGTAACAACTTTTTTTTTGTTCTAACTCTGTGAATCAGTTAAGAAATCCTCTTCAAACTGTTTCGTTCTCTCTCGTGCTCATGTTTGTTCATGGCCGCTGGATTCTAGAGACATGTTTTTGAATTAAAGACGTTCACTGAGCCGGTTACAGTGCTTTCCTGATTTGAATGCTTCAATGAATCTGAGTTCCTTCTCGGATCATTTCCATATTTCACTTGATCCAAAACGCAACACTTTTTTGGACGCTACTGATAAGCAGTGTAGAATAATTCAGTCATAGCAGGCTTTCCTTTAATTATTAGAGGCATAAATATTTAAAGCTAAAATGGTAGAATACGCGATCTTATCTTGGAATATGTTGGAGAAGCTATACTGTAGAACAAAAACTTGTGCTTTTGCTTGCTCATGCTTACGATTTAGTAAGCTTGCGTTGCGTGTAAACGAGCCTTAATGGAGACATTTTTCTGAAAACGTGCATTCCTGATTTAAATAGCTGTGCGACATCAATCAGTACCAAAGTTCTTCGATTAATCAAAAAAATGCATTCTACACAGTTTCTCTTTATTCCTGTTTTCCGCGCTAACGTGCCAACTCTTTAATGACGCTGTACGAGCCGATGAACTCACTAACACTAACACTATTTCCTTCGATCTGTTCCGATTGCCATTTCATTTTATCCAAACTACGACACTTTTTTGGACAGTACTGATTAGTTGAATGGAATAATTGTTCATCGATTTTAAAAGCATAATTTAAAGCGAAAATGACAGAATAAAATCGCCCAAAATAGACTAGTGTAAAAGTATTTATAAAAAAAACTCGCGCGCCTTCATGGTTATGCAGATTATCCATGTAGAACTCTATATTTGCAAGAAATCCTGCTGTTGCTTTCCTTCGTATTTGCTTTTGTTCCATACAGTCAAACCCCTATTAGGCGGCCACCTAAAATAAGCGGCCACCCCTATTAAGCGGCCAGTTATCAAAGTCCCGAATTTATTGTCAACATAATACTGTAAATAAAACCCCTATTAAGCGACCGCGGCCACCTGTTGGCGGTCCCGATGTGAGTTTTCCTATTGTTTTTACCCCTATTAAGCGGCCACCAAAAATTTAATACAGGTAGCTCAGGCATCGTTTTGAATAACCTGTTGACGGATGAGAGTCCGAAATAGAAGGTGACGAATTTTGGCGTGATTTTGTTGTCAAGTAATGTACTACATGTATATTTTGATTTGTATAAACAACATATGGTAATCAGCAAGTTTGAGTTGAAACTGCAAGTTGTGGTTTTGTGTGGAACCTTTTTGTTGTTCTTTTTAGCACACGAACTTCGAAATTACGAACTTGGATTTACAGTCCGAACACAAGCTGTATTACGTTCAACAGTCCTGCAACTGTGTTGTATTCAAATAAAGTGACGTTTATACCACGCATTATGCTAATTTATGACGGACCACGATTAAGCGACCAACCCCTATTAAGCGTCCACTTTCCAGTTCCCGCTTAATAGGGGTTCGACTGCAGATTTCTTGAAATAGTACAAGTTGATGGAGATCGAGTGGTCTTTTTTCAGATTGTGGAAAGGCATTTGTTAATTATACAACTACCTAAAACTTTTAAGGCTGGTTCATACACGTCACGTCACGTCAGCCATATTGATTTTGCCCCTAGGGCATCCCATAATGACCATTTAAATTAATATATTCATTTGTTTTCAATGTTCATTATGGGATGCCCTGGGTGCAAAATCAATATGACTGCCGTATCAGAATCGATTGGCAGGTTCTTTTGATCCCCTTCGGTTAATATCTAAATACTTTTCACTGTAGCTCCTCAATTTCGCAGCATACCTTTCGAGTAGCACAACTTACCTTTGAATAATTAACAACTATTCACCGAAGTGGAGGTCGGCGAGGTAAATATCCACCACTACCCACCTACACTGAGGTGAATAGTTGTTTTAGTATATACTGAAACAGTGAGATAATATAACGAAAATGATGCTTTTTAACTCATTTATTCCTGTCAACGATTACAATTTTCGCGCGCAAATTGCTGGGAGGTGAATAGCACTTGTTAGTATATCTACCACTACCCACCTCCACTTCGGTGAATAGTTAACTATTCCGAGTTTCAGTAGCCAATCAGAGCGCGCCAACAATGCTATCCACTGTTTTAGTATATACTAACTAGTGTTGTAGCTGTCTTTACGACTTCAGTCTGAGCTGTTTGTAAGCCGCAGCCAATTTATACCACTCGAACACGAACGTGGTAATCGATTCGGTGATGTCACTACCCTTTTCTGAACCTCTATTTTTGATGGTCCATCATATTGAATACCTCTTGTTATTTATCCGGTAAGTTTAATTTTGGTCGTGCCAAAAATAAATTGGATACCCTTGAACCGCCGTCAGTATACAATTAAACTGTAGTCAATATCGTTGGTCAGTTTCTCGGGTTCATTGAATTTCTAAGAAATCTCCGTTGCGGGTCAAAGAAAGTCTTGTATGCTTCCAGACAACGGGGCACCAACGTTATGTGATTATTTTTCGGCATACAGGTAGTTGTGTAGAATGGATTTTGTTCTACATTTATTTATAGCTTTTCTAACACATTCCAAGATGAGATCGTGATTCCCATTAGCGGACGTTTCTGTAAGCAGCCGGCGTGGACACTTTCAGGGGTTACGATTAACGCGTTTCAGACAATCATCGGGGCCGATTCTGTTTCTATTTGGACGAAATTTACTGTTACAGTGAATTTGTTTACTGTTATTGTAAAATACCTAAAATTGAGATCATGTTTCCATCTTTTTTTCCCCGGAGGTTGGTGTTTGAGTGTGTCACTTGCTTTTTTCGTGTTTTTAGCATGTTTTTTTGCTTTTATTTTGAACGTTCCACGGAGTTGTTTCTTTCACTGTTGTGGTGTTTTACACGATAAATAAATAAGCCGCCATTTTTTTTTGTCTTTTTTATTTGAAAAGTGTTTGAAGATTAGGTCAAAGCTCAGATTAAGCGAGCGTATTCGTCAAGTATCAATATGCAACAAATATTGGCTGTTGCTTTTTTCAGTACAGCGAACACGTATGCATAAACTGGCGCAAAAAATTTCACAGAATCGCATAACTGAACACTTAACTTATTGCAGTATTAAAGCTTGCGGCATGTATATTGTTACTAGACAAATGACTTGCAACATAATTTCTTAAAAATATGTTAATACCGCTATTTTACACTGAGTTCGTTATTAAGATCTGTTCCCGGTTTTCAGTAACGCAATTATTTGGTTTAGAATGAATTGGATTTTGAACAGAGATGACAGAAAGATCATTAAATGCAACAGTTATGACAGCTAGAACACATGAAACAGACTTTTTGGGTGCGAACTTCTTACTGAGTTCAAAACAATGGGTTACGCTTAAGCCTGGTTTCCATATCATCGCAACGATCGCAACGATCGCAACGATCGCAGCGATCGTTACGATCGACGATCGCTGCGGTTCTTGCGACCCTTGCGATCATATGGAAACCAAAGCGTTGCGATCCTTGCGATCCTTGCGATTGCGATCGCAGAGATAGAAATTTTTCTATCTCTGCGATCGCAATCGCAAGGATCGCAACGATCGCAACAATCGCAACATTTTGGTTTCCATATGATCGCAAGGGTCGCAAGAATCGCAGCGATCGTTGATCGTAAGCCTGGTTTCCATATAATCGCAACGATCGCAACGATCGCAGCGATCGCAGAAAAAAGTGTTGTGCGACCCTTGCGATCATATGGAAACCAAAAACGTTGCGATCCTTGCGATCGTTGCGATTGCGATCGCAGAGATAGAAATTTTTTCTATCTCTGCGATCGCAATCGCAACGATCGCAACGTCTTGGTTTCCATATGATCGCAAGGGTCGCAAGAATCGCAGCGATCGTCGATCGTAACGATCGCTGCGATCGTTGCGATTATATGTAAACCAGGCTTTAGCACTTGTTTTACGACTTATGCATTTATCCCCCACCCCACCCTGAGCAATGTTGAGATCCAGGAGTCATAAATGCATCAGACGTTTGCCACAATTTATCGACTTCAACATTGTAGAGGAGTTTATGACTTTGATAATCAAAGATTTTGGGCAGGTGTGCAATCCTTTAATTAGTTTGGGACATTTTCTTGTGAAATATTATATGCTCAACCTTATCAAGATTTGTTTAGTTAGTTCGACGTTTCAATTATAAAGACACGTATTAACCCTCAGACGTACAAGGAGGGTGGATTTGTATGACGTCACGGATCCCCAGCAGCGCCACAACCCATAATAATTACATTTTCTTGTAGAGCGACTTTCACGGGCTATCTATTAGAAGTAAATTATTTTCGAAATATTGTAACACCGCAAAAACCCAAGGGGACGGTTACAACCCTAACCCTCCCGCACCACCCCTTTTACTATGGTTGGGTATAAGTTTCGTGTGCGTGCGACAGTTGCGAGTAATAATAAGTTTATTTTCAAAAAGAATGAAATTTTCGAGAAGGCCTGGAGGAACTTATCAAGTTATTTTGCTAGTACGACTTAAATAAGTAAAGATAAATTTTAATTGATGGCTAAAAGTCGGCTCACTCCGAAACAGTAAGACAGACAAGCATCGGAAAGAGTAGATTTGAAATACGTGAAACGTTCAGAAATGTCGCTTGGTTTCCCGCTATCATGAGTGAAAACAATAATGTTGTGCCGTTGGGACCAAATCAAGTGTCCGTACTGTAATATAGTTGGAGTCCGTCACATGGGGTTTTGTTTCCGTAAAACGTCTATATCTCATGAGGGGCTTTAGATATCGTCTGTACTTACATGTAAATCAACGGGCTTCAGCTTTTGTCGATATCAGCGGCCAGGTGTCCGCAAGGTTAGAGAGTCGACTGTAAACTATTGTTTATCAAGCGCGTAAAATCTCCCTTTTTAAAAAATGACAGCTGCTATTGAAGCTAACCCGTCGATCCGTCATGAAACGTCTGCTAAAAAATTGTAATTTCACTGACCGTAATATGAAACTTGAATAAACTGGCTATAAATCCTTCAACGCTGACGTTCAAAATGAATATTTTAAGCAATTTCTTTAATTTATAGACCGCTTACAACTTCCTACTGCTTGAGGCGAACAATTAATAAACTAATTTAAAGGCAAAGGTGTGCGCAGTTCAGATCGAAAGGTCAATTATTCCTGATTATTATACATTGGCTATTTATAATAAATTAAGTTCAAAACAGTTTAATACTAGGCCTACTGTTGGAAACAACCATCCACCACATTTTCTTTAGCTTGGACTTCAACAATTTAGACTTTCGGAATATCGAGCCATTAACTTAAGCGAAATTTGTTGATGAATGAAAAGTCAAATATTGTAAATATATTAATATTCATATTCATCAGTTGTTTTCGATCAGAGAAACCGCACGTCATAAAAACCATTATCCGCCTATAAATGTAAAATTAATTAGCTTTGTCAATTTTGCTCGGAAGGGAGCGTTCGTCATCAAAATAGTTATCTAAAAATTATCTTTACAATTTACAAAAAGTTATCAGAATGACTTTTCACGCCATACATTAATTGCGCGCTCTATTTTCTTTTAAGTTAAAATGATATCTGCCAAAAGCTGCCCCGTTGATCCGTCATGAAACTTTATTGAAAATAATAATTTTTACTTACCATTTTGGGCGTTTAATCCCATTAAAACTCATTTCATTAAAATAACAACTGTGTTTTAAAAGCTAGACCTTCGATCCGTCGTGAAACCTCTACTGAAAATTATAATTTTCACTTTCCGTTTGGGCGTTTTTTCCCATTAAAACTCATTAAATTAAAATAACAACTACGTACTAAAAGCTCCCCCATCGATCCATCATGAAAGCTCTACAGAAAAATTGGAACTTTCAGTTACGGTTATAGTAGAACTAGCCATGAATCCTTGATATTCGATCGGAATATAGCTGTTATAAAAGTGTATATGTTTACAACCATTTATTTAATTTATAGACCGCTTACAACGCCCTTATTGTTTTCGGATCAAAGTAATATATACTACCCTGAGGCGAGCAAATAACTGCTTTTAATACATGGTAAGTTGTACGAAGCTCGGAATAACAACATTCTAAATAGTTTAGTACCCGGCATATTGTTGACGGAACAATCATCCACCACATTTTCTTTAGCTTGGACTTCAACAATTTAGACTTTCGGAATATCGAGCCATTAACTTAAGCGAAATTTGTTGATGAATGAAAAGTCAAATATTGTAAATATATTAATATTCATATTCATCAGTTGTTTTCGATCAGAGAAACCGCACGTCATAAAAACCATTATCCGCCTATAAATGTAAAATTAATTGGCTTTGTCAATTTTGTTCGGAAGGGAGCGTTCGTCATCAAAATAGTTATCTAAAAATTATCTTTACAATTTACAAAAAGTTATCAGAATGACTTTTCACGCCATACATTAATTGCGCGCTCTATTTTCTTTTAAGTTAAAATGATATCTGCCAAAAGCTGCCCCGTTGATCCGTCATGAAACTTTATTGAAAATAATAATTTTTACTTACCGTTTTGGGCGTTTTTTCCCATTAAAATTCAAGTGAATTTTTTTAATCAATGAAAGGTCAAAAACTGTAAATATATTCATATTCTTATTCATTCTTATTCGTAAGTTGTGTTTGATCAGAGAAACCGCGCGTCATAAAAATCATTATCCGTCCATAAAGTTATGGCAATTTTGTTCGAGAGGGAGCGCTCGTCATCAAAATAATTATATAACATTTCTTCAAAATTTGCAAAACGTGATCGAAATGGTGACTTTTCATGCCACAAATTGCGCGCCTAATCTATACTTAAATTGAAACGACATCTGCCAAAAAGTGACCCGGTCGATTCGTCATGAAACCTGTAATGAAAAATTGTAATTTTTACTCACCGTTATATGCGTTTATTTTCTTCAAAGTTTATGAAACTAAAATGAAAAATGTATGCTAAAAGCGTGAGGGTGCGAGGTACGGCTCAATAAAATTCTAAATAGTTTACTACTTGGCCTGTTGTTGAAAACAACCTTCCATGACATTTTTTTTTTCACTTTCACTTCGCATTTTTGGTTTATCGAAAAATTAACTCAAGTGATCATTGTAAATAAAAATCGAAAAATATTCATACTCTCAATCATCAGTTGCTTTCGAGAGACGGTGCGACAGAAAAAAAAATATATTACCAATAGATAACAAATTTATTAGTCTCGTCATTTTTGTTCGAGAGGGAGACTGCGTCATCAAAATAATTATCTAACAATTTCCTTTGCAAAAAATTGGGACTTTTCATGCCATAAACTACTCGCCGCATCTCGCATAACAACTTCTGCCATAAGCTAACACGTCGATTCGTCATGAATCCTCGACTGGAAAACAGTTTACCCTTGCAGACGTTTGCTTTCAACGTGTTTTCTGTGACCAAGTTTACTCCTTCTGCTTGAGTTTATTAGCAGATTTTTAATTTTAGTTTACGCCAAAAAAAACGTGCAGGTCCAGTTTGGGGTGTGGTTCAAATGTCGGTTTTCAGTTCAAAATTAGGCTATTTATCATTTGTCAGGTGTAAAATTTTGTGTCATTTATCAGTTAATAATGTACATGAAAAAATTACTCAATTCTGATTGGCTAAGAGCAGTGCAGTTCAAAAAAATTGTTGCCAAAAAAATGATGCAAATTTTTTCAAGTATAACTATTAATATGTAACCATACGGTTTTCTCGTTCAATTTGGGATTAATTTGCACTTGTGAGTGTTTCAGAAAGCTTTTGAAACACTTACTCGTGCATAATAATTAAGTAAGACTTTAAATAACTGTTTTTGACCCATGTTAAACCCGCTATATTATTTAAAATACATATAATGAAATATCAAATACTCTTCTTAATGCTACTAGAAAACGTTCATGTGTGTATGTATGTATGTATGTATCTAATTGTGGTCTTTCTTTTTCTCATTTATCTTAAAGGCGCACACATGAAAATTGTAACTAATTTTCGTTGGAGTTATAAAATATGATACAGTTAAATATTTTCCTGCTTTTGGTAGCATTTTTACGTTTTTAAACCGAAAAAGGTGAAAAAGACGCATTTCCATGAGGGGCTTAGAAGAGAAAAAAAAATCGCCACATGATGCCTTCACGAGGCGCCAAATCCCATCAATCGTTTTCAACAGATTTCAGAATTGGGTGACATTTGTGGTAAAATATCAATTCACACTATCAGTAATTACAGACTCGAATCTCGAACCGCCTCTCGCGGAAGACTCGCAAATTAAACGTAGCTAATGAACTCCTTTACAGCTTTTTATCGGATTTTGAAACCGGCTGATTCGAGTGTCTTATTTTTTTTATTAGACCAGGAGCCAGATAAAACAGATATTTCAAAAAACTTCTCGTCTCTCGGATTTAGAAAGTCTGCGCCTCGATGCCTTCTGGCTCTCAAAGGAAGAAAATCGAACACGATTTAATTCTGAGCCGTTGACTATACATTTTAGAAAAACAATGCGGAGTTCGATCGCGGGATTTGAATTTTAAAACAACGCGCGCGCCATGAGGCGTTTGTCACGACACAAAGCCAGACACTCGGGCACAGACCTCCGTGAGCGTAATGGAATGCCTGGTACATTGCGCTTGATACTACTGTCACTCGCTCGACAATGTACAAAAAAACGTACGAGAAAATAATAATCTTGAAAAGGTTTAATAGATTACTAAACATTTAATGCTTTACTTGATGTGTTTCACGGGACCGTCAATCGATGTGGTTTCACAATGGAGGTGGACGATTCGACTTCGCTGTCGCCAAAGACATGGCGCTATGTCGGGTTACAGGCCCATCACTGGACCCCAACAAATATTGGTATGTGCTGACGAAGAGTCTGTGTGGCAGCAGACCAAAAGACTTTGCGAAAAACGAAATATTTCGCAAATTTCCGGACGAGATTGTGCTCGCGGAGACTCGCGAACTGAAGCCTGCCACCAAAAATTGTTCGTTCAGTAAGATGCCGCGAGATCTTTATGTTGCTACCTCGTTTGGTCTCTGCGCTGCATTGTTAAGACAACGAGAATTTTCACCACTGAAACGGATTCATCGGGTCAGCTAAATTTACACTGGTCCAAGATGCAATGAACTTTGTCATCCTCGACATCTACGATTCGGAAACCAGTTTAGGCGGGAAAAGCTCAATCTTTGGCGCGCTTGAAACGAGTTTACAACTGGAGGAGGTGGATGAAGAAATGTCAAGCTGGAAAGCTCGTTTCGAAGCTGCAAGCAGCAAATCAAGAACTGGCACAGTTACAGTGGGGTAAGCTTAATTGTAATTTTTGTATAAATAATACATCGCCTGTTACCCGAGTCATTGTATGTGTGTGTGTTTTTTTTTTGGGGGGGGGGGGGGGGGGTGGGGGGTGGCATGGATTGTTGTTGACTGCGTGTGTGGGACTGTGAGGGAGGGAGGGAGGGGGGGGGGTGGGTGGTTGGCAATTAACAGGCAAGTCCACTTTCTTGGGTGCTTGATAACACATCGATAAATATTATGAGGGTATTAGTGTCTTATTTGAGTTTCAATGTACCCAGTGTTGTCTGGTCTAACCACTCATGCTTAAAGGATAAATTGTTTCCTGTGCATAGCCAATACATGTAGTATCAGTCATGAGTTGTTGCTGATTTTCTTCACGAGTTGTTGATTATTTTCTTGAATATGCACTATTTATTTGTATATTTAATGGAATGTACATGCATGGTGCATCTATTGGCTTCAATCAAAATCAGTTTAACTTTTATAACCTATCATGCTTTTGGGGGGTACAAGACAACAGTATCTTTCTCACTCATCTCAAACATTACACTAAAGTACGAAGCTGAACTGGAATTTCATGATGGGTGGTGTGATTAAAGCAAAAAAAAAATTATGTGGAAGAGATTGGATATTTTCTGGAACAACACATTCAAACAAACAACACTATCAGCAGCAATATTTATAATTTAGCGACCTTGCTAGCCTTTAGGGGAACAGGAACATTTCCTTTATTATAAACATTACAATTCTACATATAAATATCAACTTACTAAAATAATATTTGTTTTTCTATTTTGACTGTAACATGTGTTTTGTCTTAGTAAAGCATTTAAAGGGGCTTAATACATACATGCATATTTCGTGATCAATCTGATCAATAAATTTTTTCAGATTAGAATAAACCTGTGTACATGTAGCTGCCACTGTTACCGAATTCACTAGGTATTGTTCAATTAAAGTCAATATGTTGCCACCGGTAGTACAGTGTACATATCTCCCAATGATGGTTGTTCTTTTCACTTGACCAACAAATCATCATTTGTTTTTTTTTTGGCAGGCAAAAGTCAAGCTGCTGTTGGACTTGTGTCCATAATTATTAAATTTTATTAATAATAGTTCAGAGAGTGCTTTGTTTCTTTATCCACTTGCCATTGCAAACTGTAAAGAAAACATGTCAGTATATAACTTTCATAGTAGAGCTGATTGGTGATCATTTATGGCAACATGTTCTTTGATAGCATCAAAGCTGATCGGAATAATGACTTAATGTATTTTATAATTAGCTTTTTTAGTTACATCGTGTCACTGAGCACTGAGGGGTGGTTTAGGTGTGAGAGAAGCTGCCTCCCACCAAAGCGTTCGGTTTCTGGTCTCTGCATCAGACACAAATGTATGTTGATTGAGTTTGTTGTTGGTTGTTGCTCCGAGAGGTTTTTCTCTGTCCAGTTTTCTTCTCTTGCTTATATGTTGTGCATTATATTAGGTTGATAATACTTATTTAAAATTATATATCTGTATCAGGAGTCATCTAAGTGCTATTGCAACAAGCAGTTATTTAAAATTATCCCAGTTTCATATCTACATAATATTAAGTCAACTTTTTGTAAAGTATGCAAAATTCTGACATAACGAGAGAAACATGTATATGTTGTAGTTAATTTTTTATTTCAGGTAATTTTTGTTTTTCCTTTGTTTCAAAGCCATTAGCATATATTACCATACCCAAAAACAATGGAAAAATAAAAATTACCTGAGATAAAAAATTAACTACAACATATATATTACTAACTGTTATTTTTGCAGGAAACAACTTACCCAACTGATTTCAAACTTGAATGAACAGAAGGACAAAATAAAGAAAAATGGGATTGTTGTAGATGGGAAGAAGTACCAAATTGCATTTACAGGTATTTTATATACAAGTCAATGACACTCTTGCTGTACATGCAATTGTGTAGGGTTGTACGAGTCATTTTCATATCTGCAATCATATGAAATTCGTGAAAAATAATTGTAGAAAAACTGATTGTAGTTTAATTTTGATTTCATTTTGCTGCAGATTTATTAACATATCATGAGACACAAAATTCAAAATCAAACTAGTTTGGAATCATTTTAAACCTATGTTCTGACATTTCTTTTGTATGGACCATGACGCACTTGGTCTGTATGCTCTGCCTTTTTCTGTTTGACCCTCCCACTCAATCAATAAGTACATAATTTTGAACTAATAATCCACATTAATTTTTAGTTTAATTTAACATGATCATTCAATTGATTATTTTTTATAATTGACAGGGTGATGCATAAACCTGTGTGTGATAAAAAGTTATGAGCAAGTTGTTTTATTTTATGCAGAGGCCCTGCAGGGTAGGAGGTCCCATGTCAGTTGTTTGTCTGTATTTTAAAATACCCAGTGTCTGTGTTTTCCATTCCGTTTGTTGCTAATTCTCGGCCTTGGCGTCACTTGACTTTCTGAATTTTGCCCTTGCCTTTTATGTGCTGCTGCTTGTCAGAATTTCCATGTACCCTAGCAGGGCCTTTATTCAATTTTGTACATACTTATTCTGTTACAATGTCAATTAAAACTTAGTTTTCTTGTGACAGTTACCCTTGACTATAAAGCTCTCCTGTTGCTACTCCAAAAAACTGACAATAAGGACTTTGTTCTTGGAGAGAAAGGATATGACAAGGAATTCTGTTTTATTTGTGATGCTATCATAGTAAGAGTCAATATATTTTAATTGTTTAATTAAAACAATCTTGTGAATTGTTTTACTTAACATTTTTTGTTTATGGGTATTATTTATTGTGCTTGATGTCATTAAAATTTTAAATTTTGGTGTGCTTACATATTTGCAGGTGGGCTTATTATCAGAGGGAGTTTTGCTCTTGAAAAATGGAAGGGATTTTGCTAAAATGGTACACTGTGCTAATTAATCTGTTAATCTTCCCTGTGCCTTAATGGGTAGAATATACCTGAGGGCCATGGACGAATTTTTCCTCTCCGCTGAGACTGTCACCTTGACGTGGTGGAGGGGCTTCAGTGTCTCTATGACCCTTAGACCTATCCTAGCAAATGTCAGGTAGAAAACCTGTACCAGGAAGGTCCACGGGGAGAGTCCAGACAAAGAACAGTCTCCTAGTAGCGAATGGGTGTAATAGGTAGGTTATGCCAGTTAACCCTTTAATAATCCCTAACAGTGATCATTGCTAAAATTCTCCTAGAAATACAAATGCTTAATTAATCAGAGAGGTAATGAGAATTACAGACATGATCAACCAAGATGATATTAATAATAATAATCACTTTATTTAACTTCCCTTTATTAAACTTCCCCTCGCTAATGGGAACAAGAAAGAAGAATTTGTATTTTGATCTTAGGGATTGAAGGGTTAAAGCTAATTTGCTGTTAAATTAATCAAGCCTGTGCCATTGTTGTGATAAAAATTCCTGAAGGTAATTGCATTAACCTGCCCTGTACCATTGTGGATTGAATATACCTGAATTGAATATACATTAATCTGCTCTGTGCTCTCATGGGTAGAACATATACCTAAGGGTCAAAGTTAATTTGCCGTCGCATTAATCTGCTCTGTGCTCTCATGGGTAGAACATACCTAAGGGTCAAAGTTAATTTGCCATCGCATTAATCTACTCTGTGCTCTCATGGGTAGAACATACCTAAGGGTCAAAGTTTATTTGCCGTCGCATTAATCTGCTCTGTGCTCTCATGGGTAGAACATACCTAAGGGTCAAAGTTAATTTGCTGTCGCATTTATCTGCTTTGTGCTCTCATGGGTAGAACATACCTAAGGGTCAAAGTTAATTTGCTGTCACATTAATCTGTTCTGTACCCTCATGGGTAGAACATACCTAAGGGTCAAAGTTAATTTTTCGTTGCATTAATCTGCTCTGTGCTCTCATGGGTAGAACATACCTAAGGGCCAAAGTTAATTTGCCGTCGCATTTATCTGCTCTGTGCTCTCATGGGTAGAACATACCTAAAGGTCAAAGTTAATTTGCTGTCACGTTAATCTGTTCTGTACCCTCATGGGTAGAACATACCTAAGGGTCAAAGTTAATTTGCCGTCGCATTAATCTGCTCTGTGCTCTCATGGGTAGAACATACCTAAGGGTCAAAGTTAATTTGCCGTCACATTAATCTGGTTTGTACCCTCATGGGTAGAACATACCTAAGGGTCAAAGTTAATTTGCCGTCGCATTAATCTGCTCTGTGCTCTCATGGGTAGAACATACCTAAGGGTCAAAGTTAATTTGCCGTCGCATTAATCTGCTCTGTGCTCTCATGGGTAGAACATACCTAAGGGTCAAAGTTAATTTGCCGTCGCATTAATCTGCTCTGTGCTCTCATGGGTAGAACATACCTAAGGGTCAAAGTTAATTTGCCGTCGCATTAATCTGCTCTGTGCCCTCATGGGTAGAACATACCCGAGGGTCAAAGTTAATTTCCCGTTGCATTAATCTGTCCGGTACCATGTGGGATATATGTGTGCTTGGCAGGTAATTTGCCATCTTGTAGTGCAGTAAATGGTGTTTGTTATGAGATATAATTTATTTTCTTTGTTCGCAGCAACTGGAGAGATGTGAAGATGATGAGGAACAGTTTATTGATAACTGTGGAGCCAAGGTAACCACCAGTATAATTTAATGGTAGCATACCGGTAAAGGTTCCTCTTGCTGCGAAAAAACACCTGGTATGGGGGTAACCTTATGTCTAGTTTATCTTTGAGGTATATGAAAGGGGGACAAATTTGTGTCACATGTACATATACAGTATGTGAAAGGGCTACCGTTTCAAAAAAAGTTGTATTCAAGGGGTTGAACCTCTGGGTGAAGCCTTCTTGTATAAATATTTGTTGAGTATTCCCCACTCCCCCAATGTTTTTTTGCACTGCAGAATAAGCATTAAGTTATCACAAATTATATTTTTTATTCTGTTTGAGCCATTTTGGATAACATTTATGAATGTTACAAAAAAGTTCATTTTATTTATAATACTGGAGCCTGATACTGGAGGTTTAACAATCGAGTACATAATTTATACATTTGTAAATATAAAAAGAAATGATAACAAAACTTTTTGATTCCTTAATTAGATACATTGTTATTATTTTCATTAAAATATCAATATTACTAAACAATGAAAAACAAAACTTTTGGATTCTGTCGTTTATGTCAAAGTAATGTCTGGACCCAATTACAACAACAACAACAACGTTTATTCGTACTGTAAAGTTACAAAGATGTATACATAATAAATCGAGTGGCAGTTCCACTCGATTTACATATAATCTTATGCAAAATTTTCCCAAAGGAACCATGGTGTAGAGATTTGGCCACCAAATCAAATCTAGCTCGCGGGTCGCTCTGTTTTCACCATACCCGACCACTAAATGGCTTCTACAGGTAATTCTCTTTTTGGGAGCTTGTCCATGGGCTTTGTTTTTGGCAGCGATAAGTGCCTCTCTGGGATCAGTCTCATTAATATTGTCTGTGACTTGCTTGTCTCCGCTCCATTGCACTTGTTCTTTTATTTCTAGAGTGTTTTGTTTTTGCAGTGCAGCCTTAAATTTGTTTAATTCAAATAAGCGGTACAGTACTTAACCGCTTATAAGAACCTGCAATTTAAGAACCTGTCAGCCTAAAAATATCAATTTAGACTCCATTTACATAAGAACCTATTTAGCCTAAAATTTGAAACAGGTTCTTATAGAAAGGTTCTTATAGAAATTAACCTAAAAAAATCTTCATGCATGTCGGCGGTGCCGCGAGTTAAAGTTTGTCCTCGCGCGAACATTGACCGTTCGCTCGCAGACACAGGATTATTTTGATGTAATCTCGTCTGTTTATCTGGTTTTCATTGTCATAAGCCGTCCAACATTGTCAATACTAATGACTGCAGCGGAACACAGGCGACACCTTAGGTGCCAAACCACAAGGTTAGATTACCGCTACTGTTGTATGCAAATTAGGATATGGGGAGATTCAATCTCCCCATAGCCTAATTTGCATATATTTTTTTGAACGGGAAAGCTCGTCATGACAGTGTACATGTAGCTTTCGCGGTAATTTTCAAAGTTAATACATATGCTATACGGTAAGGTTTTAAGCTTGCTCTTGACATGTTTTGTCCACATTTATTTTGAACTTATAAGAGGTTTTAAATATGACGTGTAGCTAGAAAGATGTTTCGTTGCCTTTCGTTTCACCTGTTTCACTGTATTTCAAGCACGAAGATGTACAGTAGATCTTTGACAGTGGAAATTAGAGGTGGAAGTAAATCAAAAACCTGAGGGTCTGCATCTTGCATCATGCTCTAGAATTAAATTTGTTATCAACTACAAGATCTGTACAGTTGTATTGCTATTTTGAATTTTTGTTTACATGTATTTTTGTTCTCCTAAGGTAATCAGACTTTCAAAAACTACAGTCACATGTACATGTTGTGGTTTACATTTCAACGAAGGAACAAGTCGGATAAAGGTAATGGCTCTGTCAATTCCAAGCCCGCTCATCCCCACCCCCCCCCCGGGTATTTGTCGGGCATTTGTCTTCTTTTTAAATAATGTTGCAAATACCCCGCGGTGGGGTCAGCTTATACATACAAATCCCCATGGTGGGGCTTCTGAAAGAGTGCAAATGCCCAGGTATAAGATCAAAATTTTATTTTAATAATTAATTATTTTAACAATTAATGATGGCAGCATTAATTGTTCACAAATAAATGGATCTTTAATCATGCTATAAATTCTTTCATTTCTCCTCAGTATTACTTACATCCGTTCCCTCATTCGTTCTAAATATTTGTGTTTAATTTATTGTTCCCGCAAAATGTTTGACTCTGAGGTAGCCCTCTAAAATCCCTGATCGAATTGGAATTTAGAAATGTTGGTAAATAAGACCTCAACATCATGACAATTTACTGTGATATTATCTTCTGTGGCACTTGAAAGGTAAGGCACTAGCCTGCCTGTCTTGAAAATTGTGTGAAAGCCCAAAATGGAATATGACTGCGTTCACTCTGTTGCTTGTTGCTCCGGTTCTCTTGAAAAGTGTGGGACCCAAACAATGTTTATCAACTCAGTTTTTGTATTTTTGAGGGCAATCAGGAAATTTAAAATAAAAAACTAAGGATTGTATGAGTCAACTTTTAAAATCTGAAAGATAAGGTTGTTTTGACAATGCCCCACCCCCAGGCTGACCTGTTTTGGTAAATGCCCCACCCTTGGGAAGGAAAAGTTATAAAATGCCTGACAAATGCCCATAATCTGTTCTTCAATTTATTTATTTAATAATGCCCAATCTTGCAGCATGTGTTATAACTCAGAGTTCTTTCTACAATATTTTTAGAAGCAGCTGGTAGAAATAATTAGATTTCTAAAGAGACACAAATGAATGTAAGGCACGTGAGTTTAATATAGCAGAGTGTACATGTGAGTGGATGTTATATAACTTATGTGACATGTGAGTTTGTATGATTTGGTGCATATTTATGTCATGCAAAAATGTTTAAAATATTTTAAAATCTGTTTGTTCTTCAATTCTTGGACTTCAAACTTATTAAATGGAAAATTATAACCAATTTGTGGATTTCAAATGGATTTGGAGCATTTCGGGGAAATGTCACTGTATTGCTGTCATTGCTTGCTTACTCGGCTCATCCAGCTGTCTCGTTTCACACAATGGATATTTCTGTCATCCTAAGATGTGTTAATTATCACAGTGACACTGCTAAATTCCAAAAAATCAAGAACAACTAAAATTATCCTTATGCTGTTTCGTATTCATGAGATGCATGGCTCTTAGAGCCCTTTCATTGGACTGTGCATTAGGGGATTCCCTCTGTCCTCCCATGTAATATCAATAGTATGAAAGCTATGACAATGAAACTTGGTATAATTAAATAAGAAGCTGTACACAGCTTGAACTTGTGGTGTCTTTAACCCATTGCAGTATTTGATTCCCAAATGTTTTGAGTGCTTTTCTAGAAAAACATGAAATTGTGTCTAAAAAGTAAGACTACATTCAGTAGCTGACACTGGAAACCGCCATCGCTGACTGAAATGCAAAGTTATATAAAACACAAAACTTGCTGGAACAAAAATCCCATGTGGCAATAAGCGGTGAACACAATATCAAACAGTCCTATCCATCCATAAATGCCCCGCATTGTCTTGAAAACTTGTATCCTGTTATTCTTTAGCCTGCGAACAGGCTTCTGGTTCGGAGGGGCGCTATTTTCCGCCGGCAACGAAGGGGAGCCTGCACGCGAGTTTCAGAATATCGAATTTTGGACGCAAACCTGGAAGCGCTGATTGGTGGATTTTAATTATTCATGACGTAATTGTAGTTTTTCATTTCCGGTAGAGAAATTAGAAATTATTAGAGAAATTACTCGTTTCTTTCTGTTCAGAATTATTTTTGTCCGGTACAGAGTAACGTTTTCACTCAGTTCTTAATTTGAGTGCATGAAATATTTCTCAGAATCCCAGACATTCTCGCGACTGACGAGTACGTGCAGACATTCTGGCGAACGGGTGTGTATTAAAACAACTTGTCAATGAAAATTTCGTCATACAATGCGTAAAGTTTAAATATAATAAACATGTCTTGAATGAGTTAAATCGCCATTCAATAAGCTTCTTGGTAGTTTGCCTGGGGAGGCAGCGGATTTTTGTTTTATCTTCACGAGGAGCTGTACCCATGAGCGGCGAAGCCATAAGCCATCGGTTGTCTATTTTGTCGCTCGGTTAAAAATAGTTTAGTCGATTTCTTCTGAATGATTGTCGTCTTTCTGATCAGAATTATTTTTATCCGACTCTTTCAGTCAGTTCTGAATTCTACGGCGGGTTTGCGATCAGAGTTAACGTGCAGTGCATGTCCTGGAGTCCCAGAAATGCCAGCTGAATGACCAGCTGAATGACCAATTCGTTCGTGACTAATGAAACGTTCATGAATTATTTTTCGTTGCTAACGGCTTTCGAATTATTTTCGCAGACGATTTTATTTGTTTTACACCTTCTGAAGGATTTTTTTTTAACTACGACTGACCGCTGAAATTGCGTGTGTAAACAAAAATGGCGAAGCGAAGCGACAAGAACTATAAATAACTCGGAGATGGTTTTCGGCTAACTGTAACAAAACGACATACTCTTATTTATAATGATTTTATCCGCTTTAAGGTATTGAATTGCAGAGCCTGAAAGTATGGTAATTTTGGGAGTTTTAATCCGTGAGACATGGCGCTTGCGAGCGACCGGGCGCCTAGATTTCATGTGTATCATCATTTGTTTACCTTGATTTTGAATTTTGACTTCCGGGGCGTGCTGATTGGTTAAAATTTGACAGTTGACAAGCTAAAGCAATCCACGGGTTCTTGTGGGCGGCAGCCGTGATTTTGAAGGATGCGTGCAGGCTTCCCTTCTTCGCATGACCCCGCCGTCCGACTGGAAGCCTGTCCGCAGGCTAGTTATTCTTCTTTCTGCTTCTCAAGTTAACACACATGAGGCCACGAGATCACAAGGCCTCAATAATTTGTCAATTAATCAGATCAATACAGGATTAACCAAATTTGACTCAAAATTAATTTAAACCAATACAAGGATGCTACATGAAGAAAGATCTAAAATTGTAACTGGTACTTTGTAATAAGAGAACCACAGTTTCAATTCTGCAAGACATGTTTCATCAGCCTTGCTCTTCTGTCATTGTCAGTTACATGTACATGTACAATTAGGAATCTAAAGATGCTTTTTTTTCACCCTTGTGTTCTGCAGTAAGGAACTTGCTTACTCCACTCCTTGGAAAAACTGAAATGCTTAAATGTAAAGTGCTTAAGTACACTGTATATACATGTACTCAAACAATTAGTTCTTTGTTTACCTGTAGAAAGGCAATCAAATTGCAGACTGTTTTTACAAGCCCCAGTGCCTTGCTTAAAGTGAAAGAATAATTTAATGTTGCTATTAATAATAATTACAATATTCAGCTAGCAGGGCTGTCAATAAGATTCAAGTTGTTGGGTAAATGCAATTAGTAGGCGGGCAATCAAACAGCTGGGAAGTTCTTTTGGTTCTATTTTCCTTCTATTTTCCTATGAAAGTATGGGGTCGTGCTCATAGTAGCCAGGGGAAATCCCCGGCACCCAGCCCTTAGTGACAGCCCTGAACTACAGTAGGTACATGTATACCAGCAGTTAATCATTATTTATGTCTGAAAAATTTATCAATCAATTCAAGATGCTCACTTCCTATATTAATCAAATTGTTTCTCCCAGGAAACATCACATACTCTACATGTACTGTCATGGGTTATGGACATAAAAGTCTACCACATTGTAAACTCATTGCAAATGTGTGATCTTTCTAAGGTATGTTAATTTAAAATTGTTAATATATTAGTTTCCATGTAAATAAGAATAATTGGTTGTGGGTTTATATTACATGCATGTTTATGTAATGTTTAAAACACGAACAGCAGTGTTTTATAAAAATTCGAGCGCGAAGCGCGAGAATTTTTAGACTTGATAAAACACGTGCTGTGAGTGTTTTGAACGGCTTCAAACACGAACGGCCAAAAGCGTGTCCGTATGGAGATCAAACAAATGTGCTTTTTGTGCAAAGAGGATATTAGCATACGAGAAAAACAAGTAGACTGATTAGCATACAGCGCATGTGCCACACTGGCTTCGATGAGGTGACCATGGCTTCCCGGCAACTGTCGAAAGTTTTGGTATTTTAAAGTTCTGAGGAAAAAAATAATCCATGAAAAATGCTATACCAAAGTTGACAGGTACGGTGGATAAAATGTCTAACAATTTTTATTCAGTGGTAGCGAACGAGTAGAAATGAGCAGCTTGCATCTCTGAACCACTCGCTTTCCTACCAATTTACACGTGGGCGCTGGTGTCATTCAAATAACGGCTTACTTGCTAAACTGTTGGTTGCTAATTTTGTTGGAGAAGATTCCATATAGATATTGTAAAACAGTAGTATTTGTTGTACTCTAAGAATCCTGAATAATTACTACCAACATTAGTATTCTTTATACAAAGAATACTAATAAGGAAAAGAAACCCATTGTCTTTTACCTATTATATTATCATTGCCTATTATATGGACTACACATGCTCAGAACATAACTTGCAAGAAATTGTCTCTTTCATTGCATATCGACAGTAATTGCATTGCCAATTTCATTCAGCCAAAACGTTTTGATCCATGAGTTCTTAGGAAGATGGTTCTTAATGAAAAAAAGTAAGAAAACTGAATACAATTGTATTTAGAATACATGTATTTATGGCCCTTGGGGGGGGGGGGGGGGGGGAAGGTTAACTCATGTGAGGGGGCCAGGGTAGTGTTTAAACTAGCCACAGTGTGTATTTATGCTAATCAAATGTCCCCGGATAAATAAATGAGTTAAAAAAAAAAGAATGCAAAAAAATGGAGGTGACACCAACTTTTATTTAGCAAAGTTAATGCAATGGCTACCAACCGTTCATGTGGTTAGTTTTCTTCCTCTGTGCACAGGCTGAGTTGCATGATGTAGGATGGCATTGTGACAAACTGTATGTGCAGTAAGGATGCACATGAACAATAAGTGCGAACATGCTTAAATTAAAAGTTTTCTATTTCTAATCAACAGACTGTTGAAGAGGCATCCCTTGGTATATTCATTATAAGCATAAGGTGGATTTTCTACGACTGAAACAGTGAAGGGAATTTTTTACAATTAATAATGATACTGTCTGTTTGTAAAAAGCGTTGTAGTGTAATTATCTGACCTTCCCCTTAAATCATTAAAGGGTTGTTCTCAACCTGGGTACATTGGTTTCTGAGGTTCTGTTTGTGGCCATTTTTGGGTGCTGTGAAAATGGCCACCCAGTGATTATTGCAAAAATTTAAGATTGTATTGAAGTACATGTACATTGAAACTTTCTTTCTTTCTTAAAAAACATAAAAACAAATTAAAGTAAAAAACAAAAAAATCGAGGAGCTGTCAAAGTGATTTAGATCACTTGATGGATAGGACATTCTTCTTAGTGAATTGGTTTTATTACATGTACATGTACGGTTTGATCATCCCCAGATCATACAGAATAGAGAGTTTAAGCATCATGACAATGTTCTTACTTTTTTCTAAAGCTTTGTCATCTTCCAAGTGAATGTACACTAGTTGATATAGGGAAGATATGGAAAGTGACAAAAGTTTAATAATAATGACCAGTAGATTTTGTCGAATCAATTACCTTTTATGTGTGTCAGAAAGTCTTTTTAATGTATTATCATTGAAATTTAAATAAATATATATTTTTCAAATACTGCTGTATTATAAATCAATGTATATGGTGTTATTATGCAACATACATGTAGCATTTGACATTGCAAATACTGTATGCACCAAAACAAGTGCAACTGTACAATGTATGATACATTATTATTCGACATACATTGTAGCATTCTAGAGTGCAAATATGCATCAAAACGAGTGGAAATATGACACGTTATTACACTCTTCTGACCGTGCACTAGGAAAAACAGCTTCAAAAACGTAGCCTTTAGGAGAATATTTCTGTCGTATAATAAACATTTATTCAGTGAAAAGTTGTGTAATACGGCTGGGCATTTTTACTCGTCGGTAAATACTCAGCCGTATTACACAACTTTTCGCTGAATAACCTCTATTTACTATTAAGGGTCAGCGCATTTTTTTTCTGCCCCCTCAAATTCTGTATATTTAGTATGAACCCAACACCACAATTAGCACCTTGAAAAGCAGGCCATGTGGTGTACACATATGTTTATTTACAGGATTTACTTGAATGGCGCAGATTTTTCTTCAACGTTGTTGAAGTTCTTTTTTGGACTATAGTCTATGGAATATTATGTTAAATTAATTATAATATATTATTTACGGTTTCACTTGTATTAATAATAATAATAATAATAATAATAATAATACATGAATTGCTATGGCGCTCATTACTAAAGCTCAATGGCGCTTTACAATGTATACACCTAATTGCAATAACGTTGTCATAGAAAAATGAAAAATGAAAAAAACAAACAAACAGGAATTAATTAGCTTTATCATCACAGCGACATGCGGCACGATTAAAGTGCAGCCCCGGCCCGCAAATGATCCCCAAGTTGGCCGGCAAATGATCCCCGGACCGGAAATGATCCCCTCGCCAAAAAAATAGGAATGGCGTGGAATCTACACTTTGGATAATGGATTAAAAGCAATTCTCATTAATACTTTAATAGCAGTCTTTTTTCAAATGTAAGCAAAATTCTCTGATTTTAAATTGTTATATAAAGACAAAAATTGTACAACTGTTGAAGAAGAAGTCCATAGTTCAGCCCAACAGTAACAGCAACAGTTGGAAGCAAACAAGCGATGCGATTAAAAAAAAAAAAAAAAACGGTAAAAATTGCACGTGTAGTCTCACGACTTTTTTCTGCGATTTTTTTCAGCCACCGAGCTTCCTATGCGAAGCTAGGGTGGCCACGATATAATGCCAAAATGTAATGAAAATACAATCTAAAAACACTTGAAATGTCCGCTAAATACAGGTTTTGTGTAACTGACAAAATGGCCTAATGTTGCTCTCCACGTCCGCTTAATAGAGGTTCGATTTACAGTAAATATGGGAAGAAAATTTCGGGACCCAAGCTGGTGTCCGCTTAATAGAGTGCTTCCGCTTATATGGGGTCCGCTTAAGGACGTTCGCGCGAAAATCTTCTAACATTGATTTTTTTGTAAAACTTTTGCTACAGCTAGGTTATTAGTTACTCGTGTCAGAAATGCAAAAAAATGAGGGGGTCACCGACTTCGTTTCTGAGATAAGCTATCGGAAAGGCGACCCTAATTTTGAAAAATTGGTCTTTCTTACGGGATGTGACCCCAATGTCTGTTAGTCTAAAAATATTGCAAATGAATCTCTAAAATGCAACTTTCTTTCCCAAATTTTATGCGAGTAGGTCTGTTTAGCAAATTCATTCAAATGATGACGTTAATTGAAGTAAATTTCATCTTTAAACGACAGCATTTGCAAACTCTGACAGCCGCAAGTTGGCAGGATTCGATGGCGCGCGGGTAGAAAAATGGAAAAAATTTAAACTTCCTACATTGATTTTTTTGTTCATTTTTTCACAATCTGTCGAGAATTGGCAAAGAAAATTGTCTATGAAAAAAAAATTGGGGTCACCGACCATCCAAGCGAGTTAAATCAAAGCAAAGTTAACGCAACGGCTACCAGCCCTTTATGTGCTTAGATTTCTTCTTTTGCGCTCGCGCTCGTGCATGACGTAGCATGGCGTTGCGACATGAATTGCATGCGCAGTAAGGATGCGCATAAACAATTAGCGCGAACGTCCTTAATACAGGTTTCACTGTAATATAATCGCCCAAGCATTAGCTGAAGACCATTGATGGGATTGTTGCAAAGTGGCCCCGAATTTCGCTTCAGGAGTGCATAAAGGGGCCGTTTAGGGTTTTTTTGTCCGAATTTGACAAAAGCCTTGAACAAAAACAACAATAATAAAACTTTCCAGTGATTGAACTCCACATCATTCCTTATTGTACTCGGTATCATTTGTGGGGATCATTTCCGGTCTGGGGATCATTTACCGGCCAATTCGGGGTTCATTTGCAGTCCGGGGATCATTTGCCGGCCGGGATCATTTGCCGGCCTGTACAGCCTCCAAAGTCATTTAGAAAGAACAATGCCAATTCACATTTTTTCAAGGGAAATTATATTTTTGCACCGGTCAGCCGAGATGTCTCGCTTAGCGCAATTACATGGAAAAACTCTCCGCCCGGTTATCCGAGATCCCGGTATCACGATAACTGGATCATCGGTTATCCGGGCTTAGCTTTGTAATGTCATCATATCAAGTTGATTTTTTAGTGTGTTTAGCCAACTTGCCGGGATCTCAGCTAACCAAGCAAGTCCTATAGCTGTTAACCGAGCCACTCTGGCCAGCTCAGACTCATGTAATCGGCCTTTATAATTGAATGCGCGCTTTCTGTGAATTCGCAATCCATTTAAGGCACTTTTCATTAGCATCAGTAGCCTTTTTCTAAACAGTTTTGCATTTTTAAATATTGTTAAAAGAAAAATTAAACAGGGTAAATAGATAGATTATTCTCACTGCTAAAATTCCCGCGATGCTGGCCCGCGCGGCATTTTCTCCGACTCCAGACGCCTTCTGTGAATAGAACTAATTACCCGGTAGCCCCTCAGGGATCTCGCTTGCCTATTTAAGTAATTTATTCTGTTCTTTCTGCCTCTTTCGCCAAGTTACGCGGTCTGTTTCGCAGTGTAGGATATTTTACCCTCCCGCCTCCCCTTCGGCGACGTTTGCTTCCCTTTCTCACTGTCTTGCTTCCCTCTGCCTAAGCTAAATTTTGGGCTCCCATATCTTAATTCCGCGTGGGCAGTTAGTGGCTGTTTTGGCAGTGAGAATGGTTTACTCTCCATACTGAATTTAGCAGACATGCGAAGATACGTTGACTGAGATACATCTACTAAAAACGGAAGCTGGAAAATATAAAAATTAAATTATCGATTTTTAGAAGAAAATGTATTAACTAAGTTGCTCAAATTTTGCGGTTTTAAAGGCGACGAAAAAACAAATCAGTCAGGTTGCGAAATAAATTAAGAAGTAAGATAAATTGTTTTGTTATAGGTAAATACATATCGAGTAACTGTCGATCTTCTTCGTGTGCTAGTCAGAGTGATAATAATTAAAATAATATATTATAATTATAATAAAAACCTTCCCAGCACCCTTTGCACCAGAAAAATTTTCGATGCCAAATAACTCTGTCAATTTTGCTTCTATGAGGATTCTACGCCACATGCTGTTTACACCTACCATGAAATACCTATTTTGAATGACTAAGTGCGATGACGTCATCAGTCACGTGACTATGTCTCCAAGTGCCTTTTAACGTTTTTTAGAAACATGCTTTAGTAAATGCAAATACAGTCAACGTGACAAGGAAGGCATTCGCTTGCAACATTTCGTCATGCCCGGTATACTTCTAGATTTTCAAAATTAAGGGGGCTATACACATGAGCAAATAGGAGGTCTGGGGACTAGTATCTTTGTATACATGTATCTTTGAAAGAGTGAAATGCAAAGTTGAAAAAAATTGTATGTTGGTACATATAAGTATAAAAATAAGTTCCTTATCAACGTCATTAGCATGACGTCTTGAATCACGTGACCAGAACGCACGGAAGTTGACTGATTTTTGGCCCGATTCCGGTTCCAGTTCCGGTTTTATTAGGGACTTTAAGCACCGGGAACCGGAACGGCAACGGCGACGTCGAAACCGAGAAAAGACTGGGCAGAGAACGCGGTCTTGGCGCGAAGTTTATACAAATAAACCAGCTACAGAACCGCAACGTTTGCCAAATGTGCAGCTCGGTAGAGGCGGCTCTTTTCCGAAATGTGCTCGCTAAATGAGGTTAGGGAAATGCTTCTCATAAGCCGTGTCAAGAAAATAATCAACGACGGGCAGTATATGCTCTTGTACGATTTGAACACGTCCAATAAACTTGACCTGCCGTACGATTCTTACGACTGTTTTGACTTCGATGTTCTTGAGGACGATTCGTACGGGAGTCCAAAACTTTCGACAATTTTCGATGTTATTCTTCACTTTTGTTGATCCACAATATTAAATGCTCGTTTAGTTTTACGAAGCGCTTCTGGTAAGCGATGTTGATCTGGCTCAGACTAATTTGCGAGCGAGCGACTCATTTCGTGACACTTAACCCCAAAGAATACTCCCGTACGGCCAACTTCGATTTGCTATTCGTACGGGAGTCCGAAAACTTTCGACAATTTTCGATGTTATTCTTCACTTTTGTTGATCCACAATGAAGATCACCTTTTGCCGTACGTGAGTGATTCTTTTCGATTCTTTTTATTATTATATGTTTCATTATCAATAATTTGAGTGTCTGGGACATCTAACAAGTTAAGTGTCAAAAAATTAATTCAAATTGTTATAATATATCTGGACATACATACCAGTTCTTCTCTGTTATCTAAACAACTTGTGAGCAAGGAAAGGTAGTCTCAATGGAAGAAGCGTTGGAAACAAAAAACCCAATTACAAGATCCCCGTATGAATAACAATAACAAGTTTATAGCGTACGGGAGTACATGGCGATGTCACATAAACGAAATTCCTTCGCGTAGCTGAATAAACATCGCTCACAAGAAGCGCTTCGTGAATATAAACAAACGTACAATATTATGGATCGGCAAAAGTGAAGAATAACATGGAAAATTTTCGAAAGTTTTGGACTTCTGTACGAATAGCAAATCGAAGTTGGCCGTACGGGAGTATTCTTTGACGCGAAAAATTTCTTAAGTGTCACGAAATGAGTCGCTCGCTCGCAACTGATTAGTCTGAGCCAAATCAACATCGCTTACCAGAAGCGCTTCGTAAAACTAAACGAACATTTAATATTGTGGACCACCAAAAGTGAAGAATAACCTCGAAAATTGTCGAAAGCTTTGGACTCCGTACGAATAGCAAATCGAAGTCCGCGTACGGGTGCCGTACGCCACTGCGTTAATTTTAATAAATTTGAGCAAAGAAACGTAGTTCTAAGTTTACAAGTTGTAGTGAATTACCACCTCTTTCTCAAAATGCGTACAGAAGCACCAAATTGACCTAAATGAAGCAATAAATATGGTTTCCTATTTCTGTATAGTCTTCTTAAACAACATTAAGTGTATTATATCAAAACAGACTGGATAAAACCAAAGAAAGATGAGGAATATATACTCACGTTTTCACACGACGGCAAACCTTGCTATCTGACGTCGGGCCCGGGAAGAGAACGTCTAGATATTTCCCGCCAAACATGCGCAATGCGTCATTTGGGTTTTCCCTGACAGTTTTCGCGTCGCCGTTGCCGTTCCGGTTCCCGGTGCTTAAAGTCCCTATTAACTTAGATAAATCCCCGTTTTTCCACCCAGTTCAAATTTATGCTATTTTTGTGTATAAAAAAGGCCATTATTACTCCTCCAGTAAAATTGAGTAAAAATGAAGGTGACGAAAAAAGTTTTACTCGTTGGAAATCCATCCTTTCCTGATCCTGTTCAGCGACTTTTCAGTTTAAAACTATAAACAAATCTGCATAAGTGGTTTTTATCTTACCTCTTATAAATGGCGTTGGCAGTTTTCCTGTAGCATTTTTCTTTCATACCGATCAGGGGTTAGATTTTTCCAGGAGAATATTCCCCACCCCACTCCCCTCGGTCCACTTTCCCTTCCCCCGCTCGGGTTTGCAGGACATGGTCAGCGGGAGGACTGGTTCGAGTTTTCACGACAACAATTTTTTGCCCGTGGCATCAGCACAAAAAAAATATATTTTATTTCGTCGATTCAGAGCCGTGTTTAGAGAAAAAAGGCTGGTGAAATTGCTTTGCAAACTGTTCTTTTCGTGGCTAACTTACGATATAGCGCAAAAAGACAAGAAAAGGTAGGTGACTTGAGTTTTAATTAGTAAGGGCTAAACTACAGAACACAGGGCCATTTTTTACATAATTCATTTCTCGTTCTTTAATCCACTGCCGAGCCAAACTAGCCGCTAAATACATAGACTCAAAACTTTAGCGAGTATATAATTTATTTCTCGTTCTTTAATCTACTGCCGAGCCAAACGAGCCAAACGAGCCAAACGAGCCGCTAAATACATACATGTAGACCCCACACTATAGCAAACATATCAATTATTTCTCGTTCTTTACTCCACTGTCGTGCCAAACGAGCCAGCTCGTTTGGTATACGATAAACAGTGGCCCTGCATTCTGTAGTTGCTTCGTCCTAAGTAAGTTTAACTTTCAACCTAATGTCAAACTGGACAAGGTTCAAGGTTATTTTATACCTTTTGGGGCGATTGATTTGTATCAGTTTCTATTTGATATTGTGCACATCTAACTAGTTTACAATTACAATCAAAAATATCATTTTCCTGCTCTGGAAACATGTTAGAAAATCTAAAAATTTCCGTACTCAGAGTGTAATAAAATCTGTAAAAATCGAGAAATATTTTGTTCGGTTCTCCCGAACTTCATCAGTCAGAAATGGATAATGTTAATCAAGGAGGTTATATCGTGTTTGTGGGGTTCTCGAGGGGGTTAAAATAGTGTCATATATTTTAGCTACATGTAATTCATCGCCATTGTCTCTGTTGAAAGAGGGCTTTTATAAACTTTATCTCAATTGCCTCCTTCATGTGTCGCTTGCCATCTCACGGGACATTCGATAATACATTTAGCTGCGAAACAAAAGTTCTCGCCTCGGAGAATAACACCTTCAAGCGACGCATAAGGGAGGCAATCAAGATAAAGTTAAAAAAGCCCTCTTTCAACAGAGACAATGACTATGAATTAGCCAAAATATATGACACTATTTTAATGCCCTCGAGAACCCCACAAACATGACATAACCCCCCTGATTAACATTATTCGTTTGAGACTGATGAAGTTCAGGAGAACCGAATGGGATATTTCTCGATTTTTACATATTTTATTATGCTCTGAGTATGGACATTTTTAGATTTTTTAATTTACAATTATTAAGCGTATTTGTTTACAAACAGATTGGTAACGATAGTCGCTTTCCTGGTGATTTTTGAAGTTAATACATATGCTATATGGTAAGGTTTTAAACTTGCTCTTGACATGAACCACATTTTAACTTATAAGATGGCACACCCTGTACATGACAGTTAGCAAGAAAGACGTTTTGTTGCCTTTCGTTTCACCTGTTTCACTGTATTTCAAGCGCGGAGATGTAGATCTTTGACAGTGGAAATTAGAGGTGGAAGTAAAACAAAAACCTGAGGGTCTGATCAATCTTGCATCATGCTCTAGAATTAAATTTGTGATCAACTACAGTAAAAAATTAAAAAAAAAATTAAAATTAAAAAAAAAACTGCAAAATAGCAATACAACTGTTGTATTGCTATTTTGCAGTTTTTTTTTTAATTTTTGTTCTCCTAAGGTAATTAGACTTTCAAAGACTACAGTCACATGTACATGTTGTGGTTTACATTTCAAAGAAGGAACAAGTCGGATAAAGGTAATCTGTTTGCTGGAACAAAAATCCCACAGCAATAAGTGGTGAACAAATATCAAACAGTCCTATCCATTTCCTATCCATTCATGAATGCCTCGCATTGTCTTGAAAACTTGTATGCTGTTATTTGTCTTTCTGCTTCTCAAGTTAAAACACACGAGGCCATGAGATCACGAGGCCTCGTGTCAACCAATCAAACCAGTAAGACAAAAATATGCATGCATAAATTTGCATGCACTAATGCGAAAACAAAATTTATAACTTCTTCCTCAGCTATGCCATGAGTAATAAATATTTAATATAAAAAAAAATACTTTGAGATAGGTCACGTGATTGTGATGGCATCAAATCAGCCAAGAGTCCACAATCTTGGATATCCGTACAGTATTAACCAAATTTGACTCAAAATTAATTTAAACCAATACAAGGATGCTACATGAAGAAAGATCTAAAATCGTAACTGGTCTTGTACAGGTGTAATAAGAGAACCACAGTTTCGATTCTGCAAGACATGTTTCATCAGCCTTGCTCTTCTCACATTGTCAGCTACATGTAATGTTTACTACGTGAGCAGGAGTGTTGTATCGGCCTATACAATCACGAGCCTAAGGCGAGTGAACGTATAGTGCCGCTACAACATGGACGCGAATGTAGTAAACAACTTGTGAAATTCACATTCACATTTAAATTAGATACAACCACTCGTGAGTTGTATCTGGAATGCAAATTAGATGCAACCACTCGTGAGTTGGATGAAAATTATATCGGCCTATACAGGGTAATCATGTGATTGGAATGGCTCATTTCTATTTGTTAGTACCCTTATGAATTATTAACTAGAAATATGTGTCTCGCAGAACCTCACAAAGCTCGGGGGAGGATGCACTGCAAAATTTTAGCAATGTGGGAGGGAGAGATGGAATTTCTGATTTGACTGGAGAGGTTGAGTTGCATGGCCCCGAAATTTAAAGTTGAGACATTTTCGTTCCTATAGTCGCTTCCATTTAACTTGTACTTAGTACCCTGTCTTCCTAATGGGATGGTAGTGGTCAGTTTAGGGTTTTGAGCTGTGGGTCGCTGTAACTGCTATGGGACTGGGTACCAAAAGATCCTCAGGCCCTTCCCTCCCCCCCCCCCCCCCCCCCCGCCCCCCCCCCCCCCCCCCCCAAACCTATCTTCATTAATTTTTGTCAGAAGGAAAATTGGTCTGAAAGTGGATTTATAGTATTGTTGTGGACATGGGTCGAGGACAATATGCAGTGCATGTGTTCTGTTTATTTTGATTGGGTGAGAGTTTGTTTATCAGGAATGCAGCTAACTCCCGCTGTCTCGATTAAATTCCATTTTTGAAGCTTGTGAGTGCTATCTCCCAAATTAACCTGTTCCCTTTAGATACTGCTGATGTTTTTGTTCTATATACTGGGTATCAAATAATTGCTAACCCAATTCATTATTCGCTTGAATGGTTGAGATCGCAGGAGTTTACTGTTGCTGAAGAGTGATGTTGCACAAAAAAATAACAACTCAATGGTGGTACAGTTGTAGTAAAAATAATAATTTAATCTTACTCAAAAACAGCAATGAGACTACGGTAACATAGAATAGTAAAACCTCCTAACATACCATAGATAATAGTAATTAAATGTAGCATTGTCATATGCATACAATGTTATGTAATTTAAGCTTATATCAAAGTTTCTTAGTGACCTTAGTGAGAATTTCAGTAAACATCAATTTACAGTATGAACTTAGAGAATAGTTTCCAGTGTTTGAGTACTAATATATTATATTGAAAAACAGGTCCTCTTATCATCTACCTGACAGTTGTTTAGGTACTTAAAATCTTCTTTTTTGCAAAAGGAAGATTAAAGAATAATTTATAGAGGGTTGTATAAAAGCTTAAGCTTACTTGCCTGTAAATGTAGGTTGTTTGAATTGAAGAGCGAATTAAAGTGTGGTGATTTGAGCTAGATTTCTTAATCGTTCTTCTTCTCTGAGCCTTTCCTATAATCTGTGTTTGCATTTCCCTACCATATGAAAGATATAGTCACGAGTATTTAGCTGATCGTGAAATTCTTGCCGCCTCTCGTTGTCTCTATAAACAAAATCATTTTGTCCAACACTTTCAGTCGGTGTCGCCTCCTGATCGGTTTCATTCAGAAGGCGTTCAAGGCGTTTTGAACTTACTCAAACGGTGTGCCTAGGCTGTTCGAAGTCTTTGTAATCGATTCTCACATTGTTTCTTCGTTGCTCGATTGCGGTGAATTTCAAGTCGCCATTCTCGCTCCAGTGGAGTTTCGGTGGTTAATTGTCTCGGGCAAGGATTTCAAGCCACTTTTTGAACCCAACGTTGTTGTTGTTTCTCATTTGCATCAGAAATTGGTCGTGTTTCACCGACGATGAGTAAGGATAAACCCGTCAGCCCGGCCGCCATGAATAAACATGAGAGCGTGCCATTGTCAGCGGTCGCGATTTTTGTTGCCAGGCAACTGCCGGACACCATCAAGTATATATAAATATATATACATATAAATATATTTTTTGCTCGAATTTGCGCGGCTCAGCTCCCGAGGGCCGACAAATTTATAAACCTTGCTGCGCTCGGGCCTTTGGCCCTCGCTTCGCGAGGAATGAATTTTACAAGTACCATTAGGAATCTAAAGATGCTCTATTTTTCTCACACTTGTGCTCTGCAGTAAGGCACTTGCTTACTCCACTCCTTGGAAAAAAATGAAATGCTTAAATGTAACGTGCTTACATGTAAGTATTCTCAAACAAACTTGTTTACCTGTAGAAAGGCAATCAAATTGCAAACTTTTTTTAGTGCCTCAGTGCCTTGCTTAAAGTGAAAGAATAATTTAACGTTACTGTAATAATTACAATATTCAGCTAAATACATCTATACCAGTATAGTTAACCTTTTTTATGTCTGAAAAATTTATCAATCAATTCAAGATGCTCTCTTCCTATGTGCAGTTCCAGAAAATATCCATACTCCTCCATGGAAGGTTTTTTGTTTAGCACCCCCCGTCCCCCCAGGAAATTCCAGTTAAGCTTCATACTTTGCTTCTAAAATGTTGGCTTTTAAGACCCCCCCCCCCCCCCCCCCCCCCCCCCCCCCCCCCCCCCTAGGAATTTCCAATGACCCTCCATGGGGTGGGTATGGATTTTTTCTGGAACTACACTATATTAGTCAAATTGTTTCTCCCAGGAAACATCACGTACTCTACATTTACTGTCATGGATTATGGACATAAAAGTCCACACCACATATTGTAAACCCATTGCAAATGTGTGATCTTTCTAAGGTACATGTACAGCTGTACAGTGTATGTTGATTTACATGTAAAATTGCTAATATACTAGTTTCCATGTAAATAAGAATAGTTGGTTGTGGGTTTATATTATATGCATGTTTATATTATGTTTTCATCGTAAATACTGAACATTTACATGTATATTTTGGGCCTCTTCATGCATACTGACGACTGCTTCAGCACAGTGTTTAGTTATACTATGCCTGTTATATGGACTTAACGCATGCTCAGAACATAACTTGCAAGAAATCGTCTCTTTCATTGCATAGCGATAGCAATTGCATTGCCAATTTCATTTAGCGAAAATGTCTTGATTCATAAGTTCTTAGGAAGATGGTTCTTAATGAAGAAAACTAAGAAAACTGAATATTTATGACCCTTGGAGAGGTTTGGTCAAAAATTTCTAACATTGATTTTTTTTAATACTTTTGCTACAGCTTGGTAATAAGTAACTCATGTCAGGGCCATGGTAGTGTTTCAACCAGCGATAGTGTGTATTTATGCTAATCAGATCTCCCCGGATAAATAAATGAATAAAAAAAAAATAATGCAAAAAAAAAATAATAATAATAATAAGGTGACACCAACTTTTACTTGTATTTAGCAAAGTTAATGCAATGGCCACCAGTCATTCATGTGGTTAGTTTTCTTCCTCTGTGCATGGGCTGAGTTGCATGATGTAGCATGGCATTGTGACATAAACTTTATGTGCAGTAAAGATGCACATAAACAATAAGACAATGTGAACATGCTTCAATTAAAAGTTTTCTATTTCAACAGACTGTTGAAGAGGCATCCTTTTGGTATATTCAGTATAAGCATAAGGTGGATTTTATACAACGACTGAAACAGTGAATGGATTTTTTTACAATGACTAAAATATTTTTAATAAATAATGATGCTGTCTGTTTGTAGAAAGCATTGTAGTGTTATTATCTGATCTTCCCTTTAAATCATTAAAGGGTCATTCTCAACCAGGGTACATTGCTTTTTGAGATTCTGTTTGTGGCCATTTTTGGGTGCTGCGAAAATGGCCACCGAGTGATTATTGCAAACATTTAAGGTTGTATTAAGGTGCATGTACTTTGAAACATTGGCAAACTGGATTTCTTTTTTCTTAAAAACATTAAAACAAATACACTGTAGTTAAAGTAATAAACAAAAAAATAGTTTTTGAAGAGCTGTCAAAGTGATTTAGATCACTTGATGGATAGGACATTCTTCTTAGTGAATTGTTCAATTCTTAGTGAACATGTACATGTACATTTGATCATACCCAGATCAGAATAGAGAGTTTGAGCATCATGACAATGTTTTTACTTTTTTTCTAAAGCCAATTGTTATCTTCCAAGTAAATGTACACTGGTTGATATAGGGAAGGTATGGAATGTGACAATATTTTAATAATAATGACCAGTACATGCATTTTGTCAAATCAATTACCTTTTGTGTGTGTCAGAAAGTCTTTTTAATGTATTATCATTTAAATTTAAATAAATATATATTTTTTCAAATACTGCTGTATTATAAATCAATGTAAATGGTGTTATTATGCAACATACATGTAGCATTTGACATTACAAATATGCACCATAACAAGTGCAAATACAATCTATGATACATTATTATTTGACATAATACTCTAGAGTGCAAATATGCATCAAAACGAGTGCAAATATAACACGTTATTAAAACTTAGTTTTAGGAGAAGATTTTTGTCGTATAATAAACAATTTATTCTGTTGTGAAATACGGCTGGGCACTTTTACTCGTCAGTAAATACTCAGCCATATTACACAAATTTATGCAATTAGCACCTTTGAAAAGCAGGCCATGTGGTGTACACATATGTTTATTTACGGGATTTACATGAACGGCGCAGATTTTTTTTCAACGTTGTTGTAGTTCTTTTCTAGTCTATGGAATATTATGTTAAATTAATTATAATATATTATTTCCGGTTTCACTTGTAATAATAATAATAATAATGATAATAATAAAAAAACCAGTTTGTTTTGCTTCTCTATATTGGTGTTCTTATTTACGAGTTTTCCTTTAGTTTGCTCTCATTGTTCACTAAATTTACAAAAGGTCTCAATAATTTATACTTCTTCCAGTCCTGCAGAAATACTTGTGAAACATACACGTACATTTCCTGAAACTGAGGCAAAAATTTCCCACCACTTGTACACAACACTTTACAAATTCGTAATTGTTTCCGGTTTGAGTCATATTTTTTAATCTCGTTTAATGCATTTGCAAACGACAAGCTGTCCAAACTGACTAAATTAAACTAAACTTAAATTGGAGTTTTCGTCAGGTAAAACAATGTACTGCATACACATATATAGTTTATTTTACTTCCAGCACTGTTGATCAATTGGTCGATTTAGAACTAAGTACAAATGATAACAGTCAATGTAAGTGACATCAGTTATCTTTTTTTAGGCGATATGAACAATATTTGGAGAATGGCAATCTTCGTTGGTCGTATCATTCACGCTGTTTGCTCATCAGAAGTAACGTAAGTAAGAAATCGTTTTTAACTCGTGAATACGCGAAACATTGTACGAATTACAACAGACGGGAACAAATGTGCAAATATTCATTCCTTTACCCGTGGGGTGGCCTTGGAGGGAGGGGAGAGTAGGTAGTTGGGGCCTGTTTATATGGACTCGGGTACCCAAGACAACCCTCCACCCCCTCCCCCCCCCCCCTCCCCCCCGAGACAACTTTGCCAAGTGTTTATATGAGAAATGTTGTCGCTGCTGACCGAGTCAAAGTTGACCCTACATGTACTTAAATATTCACAACGCGGCGTGAATATTCAAATCTAAATACAGTTATCGTATACCTGTTTTTTTGACTTTGTTTCATTCATTCTATCACTGTAGGCTTTGCTGATTTACATTTTACTTCTTTAATGCGAATTTGTGTTCTTAAACCTAAAAACTTGGCTTTCCGTGACACGCAGAACGCCGTGAGTTGTCTCGGGTAGGCGAACCAAAGTGTTTATATGAGAAAAACTTGTCCCGCCTGTCAGGGTTACCCTACCTGCCAAGGCGAGACAACTCGCCCAACCGAGTTATCTCGAACAATTATGATAACCGTCGAGAGGCTAAGCTTTTGCATCCCTGTTATTTTGTAACGTAAAACAAATAGTTTCCATTTTGCTGTGCGTCTGTTCAGTTATCGATAACAGAAAACGTTAAAGTGTTTCAAGCAAGCGCGAGGCCGAGCGCGGCGTGCGACTTACGCGCGATGGGTGGTTTCTTTCTTTATTTGTTTCAGGCGAGCGCGAGGCGAGCGCGGCGTGGGAGTCATGCACGGTGGTAGGGGCGCGGAAAAAAAAAAAGAAAACAAAACAATACGGCTTCATGCACGCTACACACTTGTCTCAAAACACATAAAAAATTAACGACTGTTCTGCAGTCTATTTCAATGTAAACCTACAATTCAAATGTAACAAAGTGTGCTTATGTTTGCAGCAAGGAACACGAGGATTCGGATATAGCCAAAGAAAATGTTTTCTGGGTACGACCGCAACGTGATGCCCAACTTCAACAGTAAGTTTTAGCTCTTATTTATTGTAATGTTATGAACGTTGAATTTCTCGAAGTCCCCATGTTAATCCTTAATGAACGTTAATGGGTGAATTCAACAAGTTCCGTTACTCCAGCTAAATTGTAAATTGAGAACTATTTAAGCCAAAACGTGCTCTGATGGGAACATTTTGAACAATTTATGCCTAATCTAGTCGGTCTTCAAATCCATTGTAGAACATGGATTCATTTCAGCCCCTCGAGTGCTGCTATTTTTTTTTCCTACAGGGAAATTTATTGTATTGCCTAGAATTTTTTTTTTTGAATGTAAGTTCCTGACAAAACCAAAACGAATTCAAATATATATATATATATATATATATATATATATAGTATATATAGTATATATAGTATATATATAGTATATATAGTATATATATATATATATATAGTGTTGTGACAGGTCTCTCAAACAACTCCCCTGAAGAAGGCCGTGATGGCCGAAACGTAGGGTCAATAAAGCACAATCAAGTCAAGACATGGAGTTGGAAGCTTGATAATTACAACTCATTCTATATATATATATATATAAACAATAATAACATTTGATTTTAGAGCTGATGATTCTTAGTCGGGACTGAATGTTCGCTTTTTGGCAAGTTGAACGTAAAAAAATGTTCTTAGCATAAATTGTTCAGTATTTGTTATTCTGCATGAACAAAAGTAAAAAAAAAAAGACAAAAAAATAGCTCTACAAGTTTTTATACATGCCAAATTATTACATTTTATTTCTATTTATTTCAATAAAAAATCAAGGAAACGAAAAAAGAAAAATCTCAGCTTGGGAACTTTCTTAGCACATTTTTAAAATTCTGGCCAATCTGAGCCTGCACCTACTTATCGGTTTCGATTTGGGACGACTTAAGCAAAATTCGTCATCACGATTCTCAGATACCTTTGTCTGCTTTAGAGACGACAATATCAAGTCGTATTGTCGTCTCAAAAACCAGCCTGTGATTGGTTGAAAATTTACCGCGGCAATTTAATGGGTTCCTTGCGTAGAAAACCAAAATTTAAAATTATCTTCAAAGGAGGGCCAAAAATGTTGATTACTTTGTCAAGTTTGGCAGATAAACAAAACTGTATTCAATGCAACGACCTTTTCTATCAAAAGTTAACGATAAAACGAGTGTAAAAGCTGCTTTTGTTCGTTTGAACGGTTTGTTTACATTGAGCTGTGCTGTGCGCAAATAGTTTTGGGCTAAAACCTCGACAAGTTTGCGTTATTCACTAATTTTTTCGACGTTTGTAACTTTGAAAAACTTCAATGAGCAATTTATAGCGTGAAAAGTCCGTGTTTTTGAAACTTTTTTGCAAAACTAAAATATGGAAACGCGTACAAAACGTCGTGTACGTCAGCTCGTTACTAGTAAGAATTTCAGCTTTGATCAGCACAAGTTATCTCAGTTTTGCTTTCTTATTGCCCGAAAAACAGTTGAATCGTGATACAAAACTAATTTCGATTTTGAGGCGTCAATACTGCATTATAATGACGGCGTTGGAAGAAAATCTATTCTCCGTATTGGGCTCCGTCGCTTCGCGACTCCACCCAATACGGAATATATTTTCTCCCAACTATCCGTCAATATAATGCAGTATTGACGCCTCAAAATCGAAATTAGTTTATAAAATTAGTAAAATTTGCGGGGAATATAGGCGACTTTAGGCAGTATTATTTCTGACCATGCCCTTTAGAAAACACATTAAGAAACTCAGATGAAGATGAAGATGACTGTCATAACTATCACAATATTTTTTTTTTCAGCCTAAAGGTGGGTAACGTGGCTTGGCATTTTTACTCGTTTTTTTTTTAACCTGATTCGAAAAACTTTAACACCATATTACAGAACTTTACGCTAGTTTAACCTCTGTTTTTACCTTAATTATTTAGTCGTAAACAACCCCATTCTAACCAAACAACAAAACGACTTATATCCACCCCTATTCAAAATATTACTCTATTTTACTCAACTAATTTATTCGTGTTTTTTTTTACATTACCATGTTTTTACGTCGCTCTACCATTCAAAATATAAACCGTACACAATCCACAATTCCTTCATTCGTTCTAACTAAGGGCTAGCAGTCGAAACTTCATACAAAATTATGAACATATAAACATACGTTCTTTTTAGCGGTAAGTGATCTCCACGTGACTCAGGAGGAAAGGCCGCAGACTGTCCCCGCTTTTTTGATTAGAATAATACCAAGGGGCTTGTTTAGTTGTCTATTTGCCATTTTTTTCCCAACGTCTTGTAGATGATAGCGGTTATCATTCGCCTATACTAATCTTTCGAGCGCTAGGCTTTCCCTATGAAGATGGGCTTGAAACGTTAGCCTTTGAATTTATTTACCGCACTTCTTTATAAACTAAACTCTTTATCCACGTCTTGTTTATTTTATCGACCGGCTATCGATTAAAACAGATGGGGAGGATTCCTGAAACAATAGATCCTTCCGTGTACTCCCTTACGGTGTTTTGAGCTTAATTTCATACAGGTTCAAGGAACAAAACGTAAGGAGTTAAGTGATGCTCCACATAAGAACTATAGTAAACTTCATTGTTCTGCGGCATTGGCTCTTTCTCACATGGAATATCTTTGATTTCAAGAATAGAGGAGGGTCTGATGGTTCATAATTATATTTCATTAAAAAATAAAGAAAATACATTTGCGTCAAATAAATTTTAGGAAATGTTCGTGCTTAACCAATCAGAATAGCAGAAGACGATAGCTAATAATTTTGCTTCTTTGATGAAGTACCCCGAATACAATATCTTTTAAAACTTGCAAGTTGTGCGATTGGATCTCAAATTACTTGAAACCTTAAAAAAAAATTAGACAAATTGCACCTTGAACCCTAACTTTTTAGCAGTTTTCGAGTCTAGGCCAATGAGATCACTACTTGTAACAATGAAAAAAAGTTGACATTCCATCGTGCTTGGCCGTTGGCGCTATCCTTCTTATGCGGATCATTACTTAATGTACAGTGAAACCTGTATTAAGCCTACCCTCGGGATCCTCGCTAGGGGTCCGTTGAATACAGGTTCGTTTTACAGTAAATATGGGAAAATTTAGAGACCCAAGCAGCTGATGTCCGCTTAATATCGACCTTTAGATTGGACTACGAATACGAGATTGATGATGACGAGTACGAGTTTTCAACTCGTGTGCCTCATCATATAATTTCTTATCACACCAATCTTATCCCTAACGTTTATTTATGTGTTAGTCAGCAACAGGAAAGAGTTATAGTTCGGGAATACAATTATCTCGAAATTCCAAAGTCGTATTCGTACTCGATTTCGTACTGTCTCGTAGTCAAATCTAAGGGTTGGTAATATAGCTTTCACTGTAGTTTATCGGATACTCAATGTGCGAGCTTGTAGGGTCCTTACAATGACGGTGTTCTGTGTGCAATGTTTACAGTCGAGTCCTTTGGAAACATTATAGAGGCTGATATGGTAGGTTTACCTGCTCTATGTTTTATTGCTAGTTACCTGATTATAAAAAAAAAAAAAATATATATATATATATATATATATATATATATATATATATATATATATATATATATATAGAAAGAAACTATAGTCTCGCCCTTGCCTTTGTTAGGGGACACTTCAATCTCTATACATATTAATTTCTAAACCAAACATAACATCGCATGTTACAAAACGACAAACATACAGCAAAAAAAAACAGCAAAGCAAAAGAAAACAACAGCAGCAATGAAAGCTGCAGGAACAGTGTTTTCCTTTGAGCTAATATTTACATAGATATAAAAAAAAATCAGCTTAAATAATTTTTACCAATGTGGTAATACACATTTTTTTTTTTTTCGATAAAGTTAGGTCGACCCTCGCTTGGCGGGAAAGTTCAACCATTCATCTGTGTTGAAGAATGTTGCAACTGATCATGCGTGGACACCCGACACATTTTGTGGCAACGCTCGGCAATCAAACCTGATGATGAGAGGATCAGATACTGACCGTGCCATGAATGTTCATACTAATGGCATTGTGTACGTCACTAAACGGTTTGTAACCCCTAGCTTTAGCTTCGACTAGTAAATAAACGAACGATCGCATGACCATAGAATAGGATAGAATAGTTTAGTTAATAGTATAGAATAGCTTATATGCTAATAACATAGGATACGGTAGTTTAAAATATTTAAAATCACCTTGAGCCGTAAGACTAAATTGCGTCATTCATAAACTAATATGATATGTATATAAGTATATGTAAGTAGAAAAATATATATACTATAGATACAAGAATATAAGTGATTAAACAATTAAAGAAGAATGGACGAGTGAAAGAATGCTGAATGCCGGGGGGGGGGGGGGGGGGGGGGGGGGACTCTCATATAAAAAAGACGCAGTGATCATCATATCTTTGGGGGTGGAATTTGGAATGGAATGGATGAATGTATGAATGAAAGAATGATTGCATAGATATATGAAGGAATAAATAAACACAATGCTATCACCAACATCATTCTAATTAAAAACATTTACATACCGTTATATTTGTGTTCGCTTCAGAATAAAACTATTCGCATCCTGTGAAATGAATATGCAAGATTTTCCTGTAGACCATCAAAAGTGTTTTCTTAAATTCGAGAGCTGTAAGTAAACATCTTATTACTTCTAAGCATTTTATTTCTTCCATGAATTCAGAGTACAAGTTAAAAATAGGAACTAGTGAAATATCATATACACCGTCTAAAATATGCATGAACATCGATAAAACTATAATGAAAAACACGTTATTATCAAAAGCTCCTTCCAATGCTCCCCCCACCCCACCTACTGCGTCCAACTCCACACCATCCTCTCCCTTCAACGCCGTCCCAATCGGTAAGGCAGGTGTCCATTACCTATCGCATTTGCAACGGGCAAAATATATCGCAAGGGTTATGTACTGGTCAGCAGAATTATCAAGAAAAGTTTACATTGATGGATGGAGGGAGTAAACATTTGCACCTCTGTCGTCGTCCGCTAAAACTCGTTCAACGCTTCGAGTATTCACGAGTTAAAAAAAGAAAGACGAAATAAATGGCTTTACCTTGTTATTAAATGTAGTTTATGATGCACAAGATCTACAATCACTAGGAAGGTTATTCCATAGAAATGGCACTGCTATAGAAAAAGTCCTGTCACCGTATTATTGTACATTGCTTGTGGGGACACGAAGAAGGTGATCAGATGAAGATCTGAGACATCTAGATGGCTTGTAGTGTTCTAAGATATTACGTAGATAACAAGGAGCAAGGTAATACAAGGCTTTAAAAGTGAACAGAAGTTCTTTAAAAATAATGTGTGTAAAGTTCATACAGTATGGGTGTTATATGATCGTATTTGCGCGTGTACGTAACATGCCGAGCTGTAGCAATCTGCATATGTTGGAGGTTCTGGGTTAATCCTTTAGGAAGGAAAGAATTACTATCCAATTATTATCCAATTTCGGCGTAATTAGAGTGGGAACCAATAAACGCAAGCCTGATTACTGCAAGGTTCTATGGCAACAATACTGAACATCTCAATGGTACAAAGATACTCTCCGACAAATGATGCAGAGCCCGAGGAGAAAGAAGAATTCTACAATGCACTCCAAGATACCATAGATAATACACCAAAGGGAGATCTTGTTATCCTTATGGGCGACTATAACGCAAAGATTCGCAGTGATAAAACACGAAGAAAGGAGGCGATGGGAAGGCATGGAGATGGCGTGATAAATCAAAATGGAGAACTGTTTGGAGACCTATGTATCTATGGTTATTGGTGATTCCATCTTCCCACACAAACGCATATACAAAACAACCTGGGTGTCTCCAGACCACAACACCGAGAACCAGATCGACCACTTAAAATCTAGAGTCGAAAGAACGCGGAGGCATACTACTAAGTACATTCTGAATCTACCATTTAGCAGCACTATAGCGTATACCTCAAGCTGAAGTGTCTGTCCCTACTTCCTGTAACATATTGGCATGAATATTTAGATATGACATTTTTTTTTAAATCTACAGTTTAGTACGTGTGCAACCTTATGTATTACCCATAGCTCGTTCCTCCAGACCAACCAGATTCTCAAAAAGCGACATTGTCATATATGAATTCGGAAATTTTATACCTCCACTTACCAGAAATCATACTGACAGCGAACAATTAGAATATAAAATACTCTGGCTGATGAACTTAATTTAAGCATGAACAGCTTGACCGCTTTTAAATCTGCTATGCTCCAATACTATTTTAAAATCTGTTAAAAACTTTGACTGCAGTATTTTTTTTCCCAATGTAGATGGGTACCAGTCCTCAGATGTTGTTTACCGTTGGGCAAAAGATCATGTAAACATTGAAAGGAAAACAGACGCTCAGTTTCATTGCGAAGAAGCTCTGTTCTGAAGCGAACGAACAGCGATGTACAGCACAAGTAATTAATTCAAATAAGTTAATTCACTTCTTCTAACACCAAGACGGTAGAGTCTAAATGCTATAGCTCAGAAAGAAGGCGGACACCTTAATGATAATATATAACGGAGTAACTGGTTATCTTTCAGTTGAGGTAAGGGTTAGCAGTTTATATTATTAAATTTAGGCTTACGTTATATAATAATGAGGTGTCCTACCTCCTTCTTCAACTGAAAGCTAACCAGTTACTCCGTTATATATTATCATTAAGGTGTCCGACCTCCTTCTGAGCTAGCATTGTATACAGTCGAACTCTCTGTAAACGACCACACAAAATGCAAAGCTAAGGTGGTCAGTAACGGGATGTGGTCTATTACGAGAGCTCAGACCACAAGGAGTCTTAACTTTGAATGACATAAACCTGTAGTAATGTCAATGTACAAAGCACCTATCAGCAAAAACTGTTTTATCATATAGAAGTTTTGATGCAAGAGACAATGTTTTCGTTGTTAGTGTTGGGGTTGTACTATTTAAAACACATTATATTAATTATCCAGTTTGCGTCTGTGGTGGCACCGAATTGGGCTAGGGGTCCCTTATACCAGAGGGTAAAAACAATAAAAAAATTAAATCACAAGAGGCTGCGGTCGTTCACGAGAGGTTTCAACTATTATGATTTGAATGGGGAAAACAATCTTTTTTTTAAAGCGGTCGCTTATGAGAGGTGATCGCACAAGGAGGTTCCACTTTACTTTACTCAAAAAAATAATATCGTCGTCGTCATATCTGACTGTACCAGGAGAAGCATAACACCGAACATTACATTTCCAAGATGTTCTGTCGATTTTTAGTTTAATTATTTTCTTGTTAGTTATCTCTTGTGCAGCTTTGAGCCAATTGAGGTATTTATTATTACATTATAAAAAAGTTGTAAAATCGCACATGGCGCGTCCATGGTCCTCAAAGATTTATGATTGATGACAAATTTCCATTGTATATTATTTTATTGTATATTGTCGTTTGATTTACTTAAAATTTACCAAATTACGTATTTACATTGTTGACATTGCTCATAGCTAGTTTAATGTAAGCGGTGACTTCACTGCCTGGAAAACTTGTGCCTTAAAGGAGAAGTATCATGGGGATTTTACCATCCCTTTTCTTATTTACAAAATTAATACTTAAACACCAAGTCAGATCAAGTCTCGTTTAGCCCATTTTGGAGACGAAAATGTGGGAAATTGAAAAAAAAAAATAGGCTAACTTTTTTCGAGTTGAAATTCATTCAGACCCAGTCCGTCTATGAGAGAGACACACAGACATCGACAGTTTTGGTACATGTTGTGTTAATTAAACACACTTCTTGACCATTATTTTTCAGTTTCTGTTACAATAACGACAACTTACCGTCAGCTTTTGAAGTGACACAAAATCCCCGTGATACTTCCCCTTTAAGAAATTGCCAGTGCTTGATCCTCTCTAGAAAGTAAGGTTATGATTATAGATAATGCAGTCTGACTGCACTGTCAGAGATCTGTTAGTTGACTAAGGCGTTACTCCATCAGAAATTGCAGATATTGCATGCTTAATACATCTAAATGTTCCCACAAGAAACAAAGCGACAGAATGATGCCATTCATCCTTTTACTGTGTGCCAAGTTGTATTGTTACCTTAAGACGTATGATTAAAGTGTACATTGCATTTGTTTATTTCAGGAAACTATTCGCAGCCGTCAATTAGCTTTACGTTTCAACGCAGTATAGGGTATTACGTCATGCAGGTGTATTCCCCGGATGTACTTGTAGTCGCCATCAGTTGGACTTTGGCCTGGATGGACAAGCATGTAAGTCTAGTGACATCTTCATATCAACGAGTTGCTCAAAGATGAACCCTTTTGTCCCATTCAGCGCGCAAGTAAAACAAACAAGATCAAACAAACAAAAAAAGTACTACAAGGCAAATTGCTCTGATATAGCTGCTTTTCGTTTGGTCATAGACGTGATGCCATTGTATTACATTGGGTAACTAGCATCTTAAATAAGGTAACAGTACAAAAAGAAAACTAAAACTATGACCTGTACGAAACCTATATGGTAGAAAACCTAGGAATGAAATTTAACAAACGCTACACATCTTCAAATTTCTCATGCTGTTTACCCCATGACCAGATCCTCTATCCAACATAGTTAAAAAATAGTACCCCTTTTTTGTACTTTTCAGGACATGAATACCCGCATGGTCGTTGGCATAACAACCATCCTAACCATCGTGTTTCTGTTGGGTTCGGCAAATTCCTCTCTACTGTTATGATTAGTTGGTGATCCTGTGGAGTTGTTGTTATCACGTGATCTGTTTGATCACATGTCTTGTAAAACTACTGGAAGAATAAACTCTTGGTGAATACACGCATGTGTTTCTTTACTCATAACATGGTATCATGATCTCTTAAAAAATCAGCTTAGTGACTCAGAACCACGGCATGGAACGTATTAAACCTCCCTCGGAATTAGATATTGATAGTCGCAACCTCGCAGACGTGTGGAAAGAATGGAAGGAAGCGTGGGAATTGTATCGGATATCGAGTGGCCTTCACGGAAAGGACGATGACACACAGATTGCAACTAACCAAAGTATTCTCGGTACCAAAGCAAGACGAGTGCTGAAAACCCTACCAGATATTCCCGAAGATATCACAGCAAGAACTGTTGAAGGCATTTTAACAGCACTAGAAACGTATTGCGTACCTCGGAAAAATACCACCTACGAGCGATATGTCTTCAGAATGATGACACAAGAAGATCGTACGTTCAACATATTTGTCACGGATCTTAGAAGAAGGGCTGAATACTGCGATTTTGGAACAATTAAAGATTCTCTGATAAGAGATCAGATTGATTGTGGTGGGCATAAACGATCCCAAGCTACGAGGGCGACTGCTGCGAGAGACGGATTTAACACTCGAAAAAGCAATTAAACTTTGCAGAATCACGGAACAATTTAAGGAGCAATAAAAATCTTCAGCTCACCAACTGCTCAAGCGAGTAACATTGACATTGTAAAGAAGACACAGGCGCCGGTGGAAACGGAAAAATCCAAGTGTGAAAACCCGCAGAGAATAATCAAATGCACATTCTGTGCATCGTCTCACGACAGAGGAAATTGTCCGGCCTATGGTGCAACCACTACCACTACCACCACTGTGGGCAAATGTTTCCTTGACACGAAGGTAAACAGGATTAAAAGTTCAACACCTCTGGAGTACTATGTCATCCGGGGTAATGTGCGACCTCTCCTGGGTTTAGAATCATGCTTAGAGCTAGAGCTTATCACCTTAAATGACAAAGTAGAAGAAATAGGTCTCAGTGTTAATGAAATTCATCAAACACCTGCATTGATGACGAATATAATATTAAGTTGAAGGCTAATAGTCATCCAACCATTCAACCACAAAGGAATGTTCCCCTAAGATTAATGGATAAGCTCCAAGGAACTCTTAATGATCTTGAAAAAAAGGATATTATTGCCAAGGTAAAAGAACCGGTTAACTGGGTCAACAATTTAGTGATTGTTGAAAAAAACAAACAATACTCTGAGATTGTGCCTAGACCCACCAGATCTTAATGAAGCCATTAAAAGCGAGGATTTCAAACCTCCAAGCTTTGAAACAATTTCGAACACGCTAAACGGTTGTAAGGTTTTCTCAGTCGTTGACATGTCAAATTGTTACTGGCACCAAAAGCTCACAGAAGAATCGTCATTTCTATGCACGTTTAATTCGCCTTTTGGTCGATTTCGATTTAAGAGAATGCCATTTGGTATTTCATGTGCAAGCGAAGTGGCCCAAAAAATGGTTGAGAAACATTTTGGTGATATCACAGGTGCATTACCAGTATTCGATGATATTATCATTGGAGGTAAAAATGAACAAGAACATGATTTGATCCTTCGCAAGGTTTTGACTAGAGCACGAGAGCGCAATATCAAGTCCAATCGTGACAAAATCCAATTTCGTGTTAGTCAAGTACATGGGTGAAGTGGTTAGTGAATTGGGATTTTCACCTGACCCCGAAAAAATTTCTGCTATTCACAATATGCCCACCCCGGCAAGCAAACAATACCTCCAAAGATTATTGGGCATGATCAATTATCTTGGTAAGTATATCCCAAACATGTCTGAATTAACTGCCCCGTTACGATCCCTGCTTAAATGTGATGTACCTTGGGCTTGGTTTCCAGAGCACGATACTGCACTTACAAAACTCAAATCAGTTCTGAGTAGTGCACCAGGGTGGCATCACCAACTGGATAAGATACGAAGACTTATCAAGACTTTTAATTAAGCAGGAAACTCACTAAAGTTAAGTTAAATCGAACTATAAAGTGTTACAGGTTAAAATGATCAGAATTAAAACAGACCTTTACTGTGAAGGTACTTTGGTAACTGAAAAGAATAGGCTGGCCATCTTATATAAAATCCGCAATGGCCTAATTGGGATCAACAACGAGCAATATCTCACACTACTGGATCGCCAAAGTCGTTATGTTAATGAATCTACAAATAGACTACCGTTTTAGCAGACAGATTATTATAAGTTTTCATACTTTCTTCGCACTATAAAGGAATGGAATGCTTTGTCTTCCAGGGTAGCCCGGGGTCCATCAACGACGGTGTTCTTGGCAAACCTCAATGGAGCTGCTGTCACTGACTACCGACTCTTAATTACTAATTAGAATTATATTGTAATTTATTCTTAAAGAGACCGCTGACCAATCGCAATGATCTTATTTGATCGAGATATAAGCAACGGAAGTTTCGTCTCTACACGGTACCTGAGAGCTATAAATACGGTTGCGGTCGAAACAATTATATCCCATGATAGACAAATTTGACAGTTTTAGTCTCTGGTTTTGATCGCGAAACAATCACGCGTCACAAACTCTACGCTGAGATTAGCAGTTTAATCCGCATTCAGACTATTAAGTTTGAATGACGGCAGGAATAATATAATACCATTTCCCTTTGACATACAAGGGGGAGGGGGAGGGGGGGGTTTCTCCAATTTTGTGAAGAGCATTTATTGTTAGCACATGCTATTATCATAGTCCATCAGATGAAAGGATTTTAATACTCACTTTTGGGGAACAAACCAAACTTATTTTATTTTAATCTTTGTCTATTCAGGATTATGAAAAGGTATGATGGCAATGCTAGAACGGTAGCTTTCATCCTAAAAGTTACATTTCAAATATGCTACCTCAGCTCACCTAATGGCCGCCATTTTGTTTTCCTGAAATTAGCCTTTACGTCCCTGTATTTTGTAAAGTACGTCGAAAAACAGAGAACAATGCATTCAAAACAAGAAACGAAAATCCTGTGCATGTTTTGTGTCAATAAAAAATCATTATCTTATTACGTCATGAATGACGTCACAAATAATACACTAATTTACAACAGTGCAATTACATAGCGATTCGCTAAATTGTTTTCTTTACATCGTAAATCATACACTAAACATCAAAAGTAACTTAAAATCATCTAGCAGTGCATGAATGTCGTGACTTCTGTCTTCATTCTCATCCAAGATAATCTAGAAATAATTGAAAAATAAAAAAAAAAAGGATTATTTTAAAGCACTAGGAAACATATGTTTGAAAAGTAAGTATAACTATCACACCACTTTCTGTCTTAAATTTGTATTTCGCTCTGTATGTGTAGTGTTTGAGACTGAGTGGAGCAATCATATACAGGTTTTTTCTTTTTTTTTTTTTTTTTTTTTTTAATATGGAGGCGATACGTGCTAATTTCATCGTCTGAATACTCAATGATCATGTCAACCCGTCATGTACCTCATGTCAGCAGCTTGATGAAAAATCAACCTATGTAAAAGTAAAAATAAACTATCAAAAACGTTTAAAACCTTTATTAAAATGATAATAAAAGGGGTGGAATTTGACTTACCGGTACTTGTGATTGTTATCATTAATCGTCTGCATCCTCATCATCAATTTCACTAGGAGATCCAATGTCGGGAACATCATTATCGGCCATGTTGTCGCACTGCAAAGTGCACATGTCAGTGCACTTGAGTCCAGCTTTCAAACAGCAGCATGTTTTTACAGCACAAAACCTTTTGCTGGTGCAAGACAGTAGCTCTAGTACCTCTTCTGAAACAGGTTTAGATCCAAGCCAAAGAAATTCCACCAGATTGGATGTACTGCATATCTTCCGGCCATGCCCACGAGGAGAGGGAATATCTGGCAGCGGAAACACAGCTCTTCTCCATACAGTTGCTTGATAGTTGGCACGTAAAACATGAAGACGCAGCGATGATCTGCACGGTGGGAGACCTTCTGATTCAACTTTACCTCCTTTTGCGCAGTAAAGCTCGTAGCGTAGTAGATCCACATTCTGGGATTTCCTTCCGTACAGGTGACATACCAGGGCTTCAATAGTGTTAAACATTACATCTGGCAAAGTCCACGTCTCCCCGAGTTGCGCCTTTGCTGTGATGTAACTTTTGTTCTTTAGAAGTACTGAGTTGTACTGCCTTCCACTTTCTTTTTCCAGAGAAAGCCGAAACTGTGTCACATCCTGTCAATGCGTGTGTACCGATGAGGGCTTTCAACAAGTCGTGTTCACTAATGCCTGGCTTTAGTTGCTTAGCAAGATTCTCACGAGATAGCTCCACAATTCTAGCTTTCGATCCTCTTCCTTTCTTCATATAGCACTTTCCAAGAGCTTCACTATGGCCAAGAAGGATTAGAACATCGGTGTCGTTAGAGTGAATAACGCATGTTACACCAGCGTGCTGTGCATGGAGGATCGTGCGGGTATCTGCTTCTTCATGGTTACACTGCAATTAAGGCAATTGTCCAGATGTCGTTGATTGCAACTTCCAGCACTCATCCTGCCTAGTTACAAACAATGGCCTCTCGCCAAGCTTTAAAATGCCTGGTCAAAGACACAAGCAACTGCTTTTAACTGCAATCTATCTCTGATCTCACATCCTCTTGACAGTACTTCGTACGCTGTCTTCAAATCTGTAGCAGAAGAATCCAGGGTGTCCAAGTAGCCAATTGTGCTCTCTACAACTACAACGTTTCCTTGCAGCTTAATGTTAAAGCCTGTCCAACCTGGTACCAGCAATGATGGGTGAGTTTTTAACTTCCTTACTTCCAGCCAAACAAGATAATGCATTCTCAGCAGCTTAGCTTTGTCATCATACGAAGAGCGTATGCCAAGATTTTACACATGAGGTAGTTCACCTGGGCCAACACGCTTTCCTCCATAGTACTCAGTAATCTCTCTTGTTACAGTGTCCGATGGTAGTGACCTTTGACACTTCTCCTTTGATGGTGGTTCATAGTCCTTGTCTTTTACATTGTCTCCGTTGTCCTTTTGCTTCTTTTCCAAAACAAAGATTGAGTTCACACGGTGTGATGTTCCTGATCCACTTATTGTGCAATTCAAGTTGTCAATGTTATCCGTGATCATCAGACCGACAGAGGAACTGCTTTCACCTTCTTTAAGCTCAGTGGGGATGACAACACGATTCTCAGTTTGTTCGTTTATAACATTTAAAGCAAACTCAGTTTCTATCGCTTCTAAAAGGTCATTACTTATGCCATGTCCGAACGTATTGATAATCTTGACAGTCTCGGTGTTATTGGAGAGCGCTTTCACAACAGAGGGGAACAAAACACTTTTAGGTGTTTTAACAGCTCCATTCGTAACGAAAAAAAAAAAACAATGTCCTGCGCGAAAGAATCTTTAAGTTTTGATGTTCTTTATGTATTCTTCGTGCTTTCCATGCATGGCATGGCAAAGCATATTAAATCTTTGGCACTTACGCCGATCACCTTCTGAGCTACAGCACTCATAGCCGTGCATTGTTGTATGTGTAAGGAGGCACATTTTCTTACCGTCTCATCAGCACGGAATTCTTGCACGCCATGAAGCGTCTCCCGTGTTTTTAAGTTGGGCATATACTTAAGTTACAAAATCTGGAGATCTCTTCTGTAAGTGAACTCAGATCTGCAAGCTCGATGACACTTTACAGGCCTTCTAGGGAAGTCACTTTCACCTACATATAGCTTCGTGATCTCGAATCACTGCTGCACGATACAAGGTTTCCCATGATTTTAAAGGGGCTATGTCGCGAGGTGTCACGCAAGCTACAATCTTGAAAAACGTCCGGTGGCTGTTTTTCAAGTTTACGCCATCATCGTCGAATCCATTCAATCCTGTAGTGCTGTGTTAACCAAATGGTCTCAGATTTTTCACATATGTAAATAATCTATTTTTCTTGATTTTCGCTCGGTTATTTTTCCGATTCTGGAATCGTACGGCTAAATTTCTCGATATGTACGAGCAGCGACAGAAATCAGTTGACCATGGAATGTCATGGACAAAGGTTCTTCTTCTCTGTTGGCTAATTATAGTACACTTTAGCAATTAACATGGTACCAGAGTCTTCGCTTTGTACTTCTTTACCGCCACAGACAAACCTAACATTTTTCCGATTTTGTTTCGCTTGAGAAAATAGCGATGAAATCGTTGGACTTGAATCAAAACAAGCAATAGCTCTTGTGTACGTGACCACTGGTTCCGTTTCGAGTCCTGTTTCGTGTCAGCGAACAAAAGAATTTTGACAGATAAAAGTGTAAATTAAAGTTACTAAAATTAGGCGAAACCTCGCGACATAGCCCCTTTAAGTCATGGCATGTCGCTAAATAAGAAACACTTCCATTACAAATCATGCATACCTCAACCATTTCTGAACTGTGGGCAATAAACGTGAGTTAATAGGAACAAAAAATCGATCGTCGGAGCCGCCATGTTGAAAAGTATTAACTAAGAGGACTGAATCCAAACGTAGGAAAGAAGCTGTTTTCAGATATAATGAACTGACTAAAACATAGAACGCGTTCCAAACTAAAATGTGGCGTTCCGATTTCGACAAATTCCGTGTAAGATTACCGTTACGTACTGAAAGAATTTGCTATTCCGAATGATACGGGCTAATTGTATTGAGGAAAATGGTTACTCCGTCAAGTTCATGAGATGTAAGACATAAAATTTTCCCATTCCGCCAGATCAATGACATCTTGACCCTTTTGCAATTCAGAATTTCTGACCCCCGTAAGAACTGAAGGCAAACAGCTAGCAAGCCCTAATTTTATACTTATTCAGAATTTCTGATCCCCCTATATAACCCAGTAAAGAATTAAGAAATTCTGATCCCCTCTAAATGACCCCAATAAAGAATTCAGAAATTCTGATCCCCCTGAAGACCTCGATAAAGAATTCAGAAATTCTGATCCCCCTAAAGACCTCGAGAGAATTCAGAAATTCTGATCCCCTTAAAGACCTTGAGAGAACTCAGAAATTCTGATCCCCCTAAAAACCTTGATAAAGAATTCAGAAATTCTGATCCCCCTAAAGACCTCAATAAATAATTCAGAAATTCTGATCCCCCTAAAGACCTCGAGAGAATTCAGAAATTCTAATCCCCCTAAAGACCTCGATAAAAAATTCAGAAATTCTGACCCCCCTAAAGACCTCAATAAAGAATTCAGAAATTCTGACCCCCCTAAAGACCTCAATAAAGAATTCAGAAATTCTGACCCCGCTAAAGACCTCAATAAAGAATTCAGAAATTCTGACCCCCCTAAAGACCTCAATAAAGAATTCAGAAATTCTGACCCCCTAAAGACCTCAATAAAGAATTCAGAAATTCTGATCCCCCTAAAAACCTCGATAAGGAATTCAGAAATTCTGATCCCCCTAAAGACCTCAATAAAGAAATTCTGACCCATTAAAAGATCCTATAACTGATTCAGAATTTCTGACCCACTGTTACCTCAAAAGAGAATTTAGAAAAGGCACATTGATAACAATACATACATTTTTATTTTTGCTACACACAAAGATGTCAATCTCAACTTTCATTGAAAACTGCTGACAGTTTGGAGAAATTCAGTGCAAGATTACCACAACACAATGAATAATTTTTCCAATCTGACTGAAATGGGGCATTTCATAGGAGGAAAATTTGGTTTCCATCAAGTTCACGAGATACATGATTTCAAATATCACAATTACGTCAAAATCCAACTGTTTTATTACCTTTTTGAGCAAGCCTAACTATAAGAATACAGTCTACAAACTGATCCGAGGAAACATGATTATGCACGTCTAACTTAAGATGTTTTTTAAATTTCGGATACCCTCTTACTTATTCGAGGAAAAATGATTATTAATTAATTAATTAATTCTGAAAGAGATTCAGAATTTTTGTTGCCCCATCACTTAAATGAACAAAACTAATTAAATAGGAAGATCCAGCCTGTTTCTGGATGTTTTCTTTGTATTGTGTTTTTCCTTTGATGGTCACAAGGAGATGCCACTGATCATCCTTCTTTGGGCCTGATCAACATATTGTTATACATGTGCATACATGTGAATGGATGACCTCATTTGTAGTTCTGCTAGTGATTCCATTTCCTGAAAATCAGATATGGTATTGACCTTAAAATTACTTAAATTTAACACTTATTAATCAATAAAATTAACAATTATATTACATGTATTTCATGCCATTGAGTAGTGCAAAAACCCAAGGCTTCCTTAGTTCAACTGCTTTTTAAAGAAACTCTCTATTTAACATGCTTGTTCCACCTACATGTACTGTACATGTAGGTCAACATACACAAATGTAGTGAATTTTGTTTAAATTCTAAATGGTGCTCACCTTTACAATGAGCATTTGTGGGGGTACAGGTGTTGCTTAATCTGTAAACATTCAAAAAGCTGTGTTCCAGAATAGAGCCAAAAATCTGCAAAAGAATAAAATCATATGCAACTTACAATGTAACTCAATTTCGTATAAGTTCACAGCCACAACACATGTGCATGTAGTGCATGTAAATTCTGGCTTCTTTTAGACAACAAGAGAGGTTTCAATTTTTAGGCCAGAAATTTGACATATTGTTTTTGTTTTCTGTTTCCGGTAAGTGACCACACGGCATGATCACATATCATTGTCACAAAAGGTCAGTTTTTAATACACATGTAGCGCTGACCCGGAATGCTGACAGATAACAACACTTTACATGTACTTACAAAAAAGATGGCTGTAATAGGATCTGTAGATAAACAAGTGGATTGTTACAGTGATCTGTTGCAAAATGTTATGTACATGTACAAAGTTTCAGTAAAGAAAGCACTCGACCTCGTACGTCAGATTGCTAAGTTTGCCAATTATCGGGGTTGCGAAGAGTTGTCCTCTGCAGTTACAGTAAGAGTCACAGAAGCAATCAAGCATCCTAGACTTCATGGAGAAGCGTTTGAATGTGACCGAGTGAATGTAAATACAATCTTGATCTAGAGTGCGAGTATATGCAGCCCATGTTTGAAATTTTTCCAGGTTTAGTTTGGTTAAAATTTAATTTCAGGTGATTTTGATTAACAAGTGACACATTTTAAACTGTATTGTACTTTTCCCGAATCATGTTACCTGTAAAAAACATTAGTTTCAGGCAGAGAAAATGTCTTTTTTCCTAATTTAAGCTTATAAGGTAATATCTTTATGTAATTACGTTTATCAATTCAGTTTGAGCTTGTTTTGTTGATTTTTCCCGTTGGCGACCACCTCCCGTAAGCGACCACATTGTCATGCACCAACAGTGATCGCTTATCAGAGAGTTGACTGTATTACCATTGACTTTACTGTACACAACATTTTAAATAAAAATCTCTGAGCAGTTAGCAATAGATATCATGCACTCATATTACATGGGAGGAGAAAGGAAATTAACCAACTTCATTTTTTGCTGCTCGTCGATTTCTTTTTGGGCCCAAAAACTATATAACAGTTGTCGCCCTCATAGCTTTGCGATTCGGGTGACATCAGTTTTCGCTTGAAATTTAATGTGGAATTCACTCGTCAGGCAGTGAATTTGTCTTTGATACAAGAAAGGTGTTGGGTTACAAGTTTCAGTTTTGAAATAAGAAAGCTCTGCTTCGGACAGCATCTTTGTTTGTAAAGCAACTGGGGGGCCGTTTCAATTTAAGTGTATAATAGAATTTACTTTCAATTAGCTCAGTACAGTATGCTTGTTCTTAGAACTTTGAATCAATTACACCCAAATAGATCTCTCTAATACTGGGCGGGTCAGTTTGGTTTCTTATAAACTTCTTTGTTTTTTCTAAGCACGAAATATTGGTTACTGATAAGAATGTGAGTTTTTTGTTAACATATGCGATTCTTATTATAATTCAATAACGTAAATATGACACCAAACTCAAAAGTAGTTTTATCCTGGGGGTGGGGATAATCAAGGTGTGCAAGGAATTATCGGGCAAAAATTGTCGAAGCACATGGCAGACGGCATGACTCAACAATTAGACTTAAGTCTATTCGATGAAACAACTGCAAGAGAGGAGCGATCAAATCCAAAGAAATGCGAGCAAGAAAGAAAAACAATGGGAGAGATGCTTCCTGATCTTTGTAGCCATACGAGTCTAGTCCAGTCCATGTCTATTGTGTAAACTGTTCGGTGGATTTATATAATAAATATTTCTGTCTTCTCGAGAAACGGTGGCCGGGTATTCTGAAATCTCTCCAAGCTTTTAAATAGCAATGTTGAGTGGGTCATTTAATGCAACGGTTTAATTTGTAAAATTAATAACACGTTGCCTAAAAAACAAAAACAAAATATATTAACCTCGAAGAAGGGTGTTCAATAGTGGTCAGAATAACTTAAGCTTACATGAAGGCAAACAGAGAATGTTATCGTGCACTGGAATGACACGCAACTTCTTAAACGTCAGATCTTAAACTTCAGATATTAAACTTTTAAGCTCTATGTCTGTAGATAGGCAAAACTACATTACGAAAATGAAAATATAAGCTTACAAGAAAAGAAACCTCATGGCTGTGCTTCGATCGTCTAAACACTGCTATAAACCCAACTTCGTACGAGGTTGCTATAAACCACCTACAACAGGTTTTAGCTTCACTTTCAATGCTTACCTTTTCCTCATACAACGTCCTTGAACTTGACTGGAAAAGTACTTCAGATGGGAAAAAGGTAGCCACAAGAAAATTTATCTTCTTGCTATATAAATTGCACTCCGCCCGCGTGAAAGTCAAACTGAAATTCGCACACTTTCCTATTGGCTCAAAAGCCTCACGTGACGTTAAAACACACAATACGCATGTGCCGAACTCACGGCTTCCCTGGAAACTAGCTTGCTCAACAACCAACATGGCGGGCTGTTGAAAGTATAACGGTCAACTCGAAGAACTTATGGTCGCTTCGGGAAATAAATGCAATGTATTTTGACACTTTTGGCGCGTTAGACGCGAGAAGAAACTTTGGAGTGTTGTTTCATGTAAGGAAAGTAATTAATTTTCAAGAGTTTTATAGAAAAGCGAAGACCACTAGCTACAGCAAAGATTGAAACACGAGTTGTCACTCACAGTAATCAAATGGGAACCATCAAATGTTCATCCACAAAGATGGAAAGCTTGTAAACAAAGAAACGCTTTATAATATCAAAACGGATTGCACACGTAACGGGATGAAACGGATCACTAGTGGCACATGATGGGAATCGAAGAGCACGCAAATGAGTTGTGGACTCGATCGCTTATTGCTGTTGGCCGTCGAAGAATATTCAGCGACACCTCCCCAAAACATAGACACAGTTCGCCAAAGATAAGTGGTAAGTAAAGACAACATGTATTATGTTATGTATGTGTTGAACGTTGAAATGAAATTCAGGTTAAAATGATTTCAACCTACAGTGTAGCTTGATTTTGAATTACCTTTGTTTCTGATTTATGATAAGCTTAATGAATCAAAGACAAAAGAAATTCAAAATCAAACTGGGTTGAAATCATTTTAACCTAAATTTCATTTCAACCTACAACATATGTATTTATGGAGGAGGCAGCGTGGTCAAGTGGTTATAGCACTTGTGGTTACAGCTGTATAGCACTCGTGGTCGAGTGGTTATAGCACTTGTGCTATAAACACTGCCGAGGGTAAATAAAGGTTATTACATTGCTATTATATTATTGCTACAAAAAGCCTTTATAAACTAAAGTTGTCAAGTCACTAGGAAAAAGGCACTGTCCCCTCGAAACATGTACTTTACTGATACATTGCAGCTTCTTTTTCTTAACTCCACCTCTTTTGAATAAGTTTAAAAGGTAACCGGTCATTTACACGTACATGTAATGCAACTCGAAATTTAGACCCCAATATTAAGACATTTAATCCCCAACTATATAACTTTATCTATATACGCTGTACATTGTAATCTTAAATTCGAAGTCAAACAAAGTTTTTGATTAATTGATTGATACATGTAACTGAGATATTACCCTAAAATAGAGGTAAAGCAATTTCATTTATGCCTAGTTTGTGTTGAAAGTTGAAGCTTGTTTGGCCGTGTGAATGAAATATCAGAAACAATTACTTTTGAGTTTAGTGTCATACTTGAGTTATTGAATTGTAAGAAGAATTGCATACATGTATGTTAAAGAAAACTCACATTCTTATCAGCAATTAAGCTACCAGCAAAAACCAATATTTCATGCTTAGAAAAAGCAGTTGTCTAAATCAAACAAAGAAGTTACTGAGAACAAGCATACATGTACTTACTGAGCTACATGTAAATTGAAAGTAATTGCCATTATACACTGATATTGAAACAGTCCCCCAGTTGCTTTAGAAACAAACAAAGATGCTGTCCGAAGCAGCGCTTTCTTATTTCAAAACCGGAACTTGTAACCCAACACCTTTCTTGTATCAATGAAAAATTCACTGCCTGACGAGTGAATTCTACTGCACATTACAAATGTAAATTTCAAGGGAAAAACCGATGTTGCTTGAATCACAAAGCGATGGGGGCAACATCTGTAATATAGTTTTTCAGGCCCAAAAAGAAATCGATGAGCAGCGAAAAATGAAGTTGGTTTCCTTTCTCCTCCCATGTAAGATAAGAGTGATGGATGTCTATTGCCAACTGCTCAGCGATTTTTATTTAAAATGTTGTGTATCAATAAAATTAATGGCAATAACTTGTTTGCTTTCTTTCGTTTACCCTTATAAACCTACAAAATAGTAATTATCTAAGATATATGAAACATTTTACCATTGACTAAAAAAGCATACAAGGCCTATTAAACCTGTCTTGTTTGAAAGAAGCCAGAATTTACATGCACTTGGGCTTGCAGGTGAATTTTCTTGTGTGTTGTTGTGAACTTACAGTAACTGAGTTAAGTTGCATATGATTTTATTATTTTGCAGATTTTTGGCTCTATTCTGGAACACAGCCAAAGTTCTTTTTGAATGTTTACAGATTGAGCTACACCTGTACCCCCACAAATGCACATTGTTAAGGTGAGCACCATTTAGAAATTAAATAAAGTTCACTACATTTGTGTATGTTGACCTACATGTACAGTACATGTAGATGGAATAAACATGTTAAATAGAGAGTTTCTTTAAAAGGCAGTTGAACTAGGGAAGCCCTGGGTTTTTGCACTACTCAATGCCATGAAATACATGTACATGTATTATAATATTATTTTTATTGATTAATAAGTGTTAAATTTAAGTAATTTTAAGATCAATACCATTTCTGATTTTCAGGAAATGGAATCACTAGCAGAACTACAAATGAGGTTATCCATTTATGTACATGTATAACAGTATGTGGATCAGGCCCAAAGAAGGATTATCATTGGCATCTTCTTGTGACCATCAGGAAAACCCACAATACAAAGAAAACATCCAGAAACAGAATGGATCTTCCTATTAGTTTTGTTCGTTTAAGTGATGGTGGCAACAAAAATTCTGAATCCCTTTGAGAATTAATTAGAAGACTGAAATTATAGGGGTTGATTGAAAATCTGCTTACATGTATGTGTGAAAAGCTGCCACAAGTTCATTGTGTCGAAAGACTGATTTAATACACTGTTAATTTTAATGAGCCATACCATGTTAAAAAGGACAACATTCTTGGTGGGACCTTTACATGTACATCGTTGATAGATTGGCCCAATCATATCAAGGGTTTACCGCTGTAAATGTTTAAGTGTAATATATTCAAGATAGCTGTTCCATGAAATGTAGGTGCATCCTAACAAAGAAAGAGATGTCAGCAAAATGCCTATCAAACTATGAAAAAAATTAAAAAAAAATGAAGATCAAGATCTGGAGGAAATATGGTATGTTCAATCAACATGTACAGTAGTATGTATTTTTTTCTTTGGGAGATCAGGATTTCTTAATCTCCTGAATTTTTGGAATTTTTTTCTAATTGTTTTTTTTTTTTTAATTCAAATTACATGTACCTTTGAGTTATTTAGGGGGACTAGAATCTATGAATACTGTTTAGAAATTCTGAATTTTTTCCTGAGGTTTTATTGGCACATCAAAAGTTATGAATTTCTTAAGGGGATCAGAAATTCTGAATGTCTTTTACGGGGGACCAGAAATTCTGAATGTCTTACGGGGATCAGAAATTCGGAATGTCTTTTACGGGGGATCAGAAATTCGGAATGTCTTTTAAGGGGGATCAGAAATTCGGAATGTCTTACGGGGATCAGAAATTCGGAATGTCTTACGGGGATCAGAAATTCGGAATGTCTTTTACGGGGATCAGAAATTCTGAATGTCTTTTACGGGGGATCAGAAATTCGGAATGTCTTTTAAGGGGGATCAGAAATTCGGAATGTCTTTTACGGGGGATCAGAAATTCTGAATGTCTTACGGGGATCAGAAATTCTGAAGGTTTTTTTACGGGGATCAGAAATTCGGAATGTCTTACGGGGGATCAGAAATTCTGAATGTCTTTTAAGGGCGATCAGAAATTCTGAATGTCTTTTACGGGGATCAGAAATTCTGAATGTCTTTTACGGGGGATCAGAAATTCTGAATGTCTTTTAAGGGGGATCAGAAATTCTGAATGTCTTTTACGGGGATCAGAAATTCGGAATGTCCTTTACGGGGGATCAGAAATTCTGAATGTCTTTTACGGGGGATCAGAAATTCTGAATGCCTTCAGGTTTCTCTGTGAAATTATAGGTGGATCAGAAATATAAATACCAGTAAAGAAATTCACTCGGAAGAATTTTGTACTTCCGAACAAACATGGTTGTCTTTCTTGTCAATTTTAGCATTATTTTTGGGTTCAGAGCAAACGTTGAAAATAATAGTTGGAATAAAGTGGTGATTTTGCTTTTCCGTGAAAACTGCGCAGATCATTTTCGGCCTATTTTCGACTCTTTTCCGAACAAACTCGAGATACTACAACGTGCAAAAACCATTTTCCGATATAGGTTGACGTTTTACCCGTAAAAATAAGTCATTTTCAGAGTATTCTCTTTATTCTCTCTAAATTTATCGAAATCGGAATACCACATTTTAGTTTGGAACGCGTTATAGCATTCGTTCAATTATCGATTGTCAGATCGACATGACGATCTTTGAGCCGCTCAAAACTTGTTATGCAAATTAGTTGAGGGGTCATTGAATGGTCCCTCAACTAATTTGCATAAGTAACTTAATGCCATGGTTTGACACCTTGTAGCTTCATGAAGGTGGGATGAGGTGTTATTTAATTAGTTGCGTGCCGTAAAAGATGACACTGTTGAGAGATGATTACAATTCATTGCGGATAAAAATAATTTGAGCTTCTCGGTCACTTCTAAAAAGTAGCGTGGCGTAGCTGGCGGTATTTTATCGCGGTATTTTTTTGGCGGTATGTTTCCGCGCGAAAGCAACTTTTGAGTGGCGGCGCCGCGCATTTCCCTTTCGTAAACGGTCGTTGCCATTTTAGCGACACTTAGAAAAATTTTCACCAATTTTAGAATTATTTTTTCTATCAGAAAAAGAAAAATGGAATATAATTACCTGGAATCGAACCCGGAACCTCTGCATGCTAACATCTCTCTCTTACCACTAGACCATTGGGTTGATCCGGCAAACCCAAGAAAAATTTAATTATAAAAGGTGCTTTTCTTAATATATATCAATAACGGGTCACCCTAGCTTAGAATCTAGAATCTAGCTTAGATCTAATAATCGCTTTACCTAGGCCCAATTTGATCTAATAATGAAGCCTATTTTCGTCCCAATCCAGGCATAAACTAGAGAGAAATAGCATCGACCATTACAAAAAGGCTTGGTTACTAATGAATGCTAATGATGGCATCGACCGTTAAAAATGGCATCGACCGTTTGCTAATAATGGCATCGACCGTTAAAAATGGCATCGACCGTTTACGAAAGGGAAATCAGCGGCGGCGCCGCAAAAACCAGGCGAACAATATCCAACCTACGCTTTCTAATTTAACAGGCTAAGCTGGAAATAATAATTACGACAATGCCACAATTTCCAAAACATTTATTTGTATCACGATTCTCAGACACTTTTGTCTGCTTTTGAGACGTCAATATAAAGTCGTATTGTCGTCTCAAAAACCAGCCTGTGATTGGCTGAAAATTTCCCGCGGCAATTTAATGGCTTCCTTGCGTAGAAAACCAAAATTTAAAATTTTCTTCAAAGGAGGGTCAAAAATGTTGATTCCTTTGTCAAGTATGGCAGATAAACAACGCTGTATTCAATGCAACGACCCTTTCTATCGAAAATTAACGATAAGATGAGTTTAACAGTTGCTTTTGTTCGTTTGAACGGTTTGTTTACATTGAGCTGTGCTGTGCGCGCGCTATCACGCCATCATATAAAGAGACCATCGATCATCAGTCACGTACATGGCTGATACATGCCTACGTTGCGACGAATGTTCTAAAAATTGTACAAGCACTTTTGAAACACTTTGAGTCACGCCACGTAAACATACAACTCCCAAAGCGGGCAGTGTTTTTGTAGAATGATGAAGAGGTACAGTTGACAGTTCCCCAAGCAATGAGATCTCGAGCTGTACAAGCTAAATGTCCGGAATAGAAAGCATGGTTGGTTGGTGTCACCGAACGAATAAATGGAGTTCACCACCAAAGGCATAAAAGAAAGTTCACTATAGCAACAGACATTTTAACTACGAGCTATCCTTTCTCAGTCCAAAGAATAGCCAAGCTAATTAACGTACACGCGTGCAAATGCGAGAAATGGGATAGTGGAGCGGGCGCAAGGAGACACAACGCGGGAGACAATTTCCACGCGCCCTCGAATGAGGAAAAAAAGAGACGATTCGTAATCTACAATTTGGGTCTAGAAATACCATTGCAAGGGTGAATTATTCATCATCCTTTTCTTAGAGTACAGCTCCCCATCCGCTCCTGTACTTCTTGCTCTATTACAAGCAAATTATTTTGCTTTCATTGCACAACCCCATAAAAGAACCTGTGATTTTCTGTTTTAGGCTGATGCGTTTCATATATGATGCATAGTGAGAAATCAGCCTGGAGAGGTTCTTAAAATTGTTTCTGAAAATTTGCTTTAATTAGTGAATGATTTACTCTGACAGGTCTAATTTTCCTAAAATTGAACCTCAAAATTTAATAGAAAATAGGGCATTAAGCTAATTACAAAGCATCTAAAGGCAGAATCACTTGTAAAAGCGATTTAGTGGTTGGGTTTGGGGAAGGTAGAGCTACCCGCGAGTTAGATCTGATTAGGTGACCCAACCTCTACAATACTGTTGTGTTGGGGAAAATGTGCCGGTTTAATTATACGTTAGCAGAGTGCAACTGGTATAACTTAAAAGGTAAGACTAGAAGGACAAAACAATTACAGACAATATATTTTTATACATTAAATCAGAGTGCAAGGCAGGGTTTACTCGATATAAATCGATATCGAAACCCAATCAATATTAACAATCATTAAAAACAGATTGCTAGTGATGTGATAACAATGGAACTCAGAAAAAATATTATTCATCATTACTATTGTTATTGAAAAACAATTGATAACACTCAAGGATTGAATTATGTGCTTTTCGCAACACTGCTTTAGTCTCAAATGAACTATTGAAGTGTTGTGATTTCTGTAATAAATTTATTATGCTCACTTTATTTAGTCTCCTAAGTAATGACCTGCATCTTCTAATAATTGTCAGCAGCTACTGACTGAAAAGTATTATATTTTAGTTTATATTTCATAGGTTTTTGTCAAACTCTAGTACATGTACATGTATATATGTTACGAAGCTTGGCTGTCTTTTTTTGCAAATATGCAGACAAATTGGTCAAAGAATGACTATTATTAGAGTTTAAAGGAATTGGTTATTTTCTGATAAAAATCAATAGCAACTGACCAGCCAATCTTATAATATATTAATAATAATTATTATCAGCATTAGAAAACAATCAAACTCACAACTTTTTTCTTTATCGATTCCCATTTGATTGCCAGTAACAATAAATTATACTTGGTATTCTTTGATTTATATTGATTACCAAGAAACCAACTTATCGAAAATTATTAACATTGATACATGATACAGTACAATAATCGAAACAATTTACTGTAATCTTAACAAAATTAAGCTTAAGTTTGAGATACTTTGCCACAAAATCAGATTTTTTGTTAGAGCAGGGAAACAGGGACCTTCACTCAGCTATTTTATAGCTACATGTATTTCATAGCAGTCAAAACAAAGTCCCAAATTGGTCAGAAATGGCCTAAATGCAAACTTTGGGTCTCCAAACATTTTCTGGGGCATACCGCCCCCCCCCCCCCCCCCCCCCCCCAGTGGGGGCTTCCACTTCCACACCTACCCTGAATTGGGACTGTGTGTCAATAAATGTTCCCAGTTATTCACAATTATTTTGGTCCCTGTTATTACAAACCTTAACAAAAACCCTGACATACAGTATTATTATATTAATTTATATTAATGTTTAACCACTGACATTTGTGGTTGCATAATTATTATGCTAAGGGTGACTTTTACTCTGTAAGGCCAAATCAAATTGAAAAAGTGAAACATTTGAAGAAAAAAAGGCCTTGGGAAAGGATAAAAAACTGCCTTTTATGTTAACATATGGCAAATGGCTAGAATTGAATCCAGGCCACCAAGTGTTCCAGTGGCTTCAGTGGCAGGCGGTGACAGGTGGTGAACAGTCGTTTATTTGAACTCGAACCACTGCTTTTATGTACTTTGTCTTGATTTCCACTTTAAAGCTTATTAGTTTGTTGCAAACCACTGTCCAGTTCGGCCAGCTCTGACACCTTTACTTTTTTAGTTTAAAAGTTACTGAAACCTCTGGTGTTCCCTTACCATACTCACTCAATTAGCTTGCATTATGTTTACCAATAGGCTGCTTAACTTTACCATCCTCAAATTGCGAAGGCAATACCTCTCCAGTTGCTGCAGACCTTACAATAAAAAACAAAAAGTTCATTATTTTTATAATAATAATAATAATAATAAATTATTATCAAAGACAAATCTCACTGCAACAATGTAAAGTAGACTGCTAGCAGTCCTTTTTTGGAAAGTTGCAGAGCCATTAAACTGGTAAAGGAGCAATTAAAAATTTGGCTACCCATGAGAGTGCAGGCATGGTTTATGTGATGGCAAATTACAGAACTGTAACATCCAGGTAACTGCTACCCATGAGAGTACAGGCTTGGTTAATGTGATGACAAATTAACTGTAACAGACCCAATAATAATAACCCAGGTAACTGCTACCCATGAGAGCACAGGCATGAATGATGTGATGACAAATTAACTGGAACACCCAGGTAACTGCTACCCATGAGAGTACAGGCATGGTTAATACAATGATGGCAAATTAACTGTACAACCAGGTAACTGCTACCCATGAGAGTACAGGCTTGGTTAATGTGATCACAAATAACTGTAACACCCAATAATAATAATAATAATAATAACAACCCAGGTAATTGCTACCCATGAGAGCACAGGCTTGCTTAATGTGATGGCAAATTAACTGTACAACCAGGTAACTGCTACCCATGAGAGTACAGGCATGGTTAATATGATGGCAAATTAACTGTACAACCAGGTAACTGCTACCCATGAGAGCACAGGCATGGTTAATATGATGGCAAATTAACTGTACAATCAGGTAACTGCTACCCATGAGAGTACAGGCATGGTTAATGTGATGACAAATTAACTGTAACACCCGGGTAACTGTTACCCATGAGAGCACAGTCTTGGTTAATGTGATGGCAAATTAACTGTAACACCCGGGTAACTGCTACCCATGAGAGCACAGGCGTGATTGATGTGACGGCATATTAACTGTAAACACCCAGGTAACTGCTACCCATGAGAGCACAGTCTTGGTTAATGTGATGACAAATTGACTGTAACACCCGGGTAACTGCTACCCATGAGAGTACAGGCTTGGTTAATGTGATGGCAAATTAACTGTAACACCTGGGTAACTGCTACCCATGAGAGCACAGCCTTGGTTAATGTGATGGCAAATTAACTGTAACACTCGGGTAACTGCTACCCATGAGAGCACAGTCTTGGTTAATGTGATGGCAAATTAACTGTAACACTCAGTAATCTTGTGCACTAAAGATACTGCTCTTTGTCTGGACTCTCTCCTTTGACCTTTCTGGTAGAGGTGCTTCTTCTGGCAGATAATCCACTTTCAGCATAGGTCTAAAAGCAGAAGAGCTTTATAATCAAGAGTAACTGCAAAGTAAAATGTATGAAAACAGGATCACCAAGTGTGAAGCTATGAAAAAGCTAGTATTACACCTAACTGTATTATAAATTAGTCTCAAAACTTCAGGCAATGTTGTTTGTTGGCTTTGTTACGGCCTAGTTGTAAATTAAAGATCAACTAGAACTTATTTCTTTCATAATTCCTTTGGAATGATGAACATCATCAGCACAAACTAACTAACTAACAGCATAAACTAATTTTAGTGTTTTGCATAAGTTTTCTATCTCTCAAAATTAAAAAGCATCCAGCAAAAACACAAATAAAAATAGGATGCATGGCAATATTTCTCTATGAAAATGAAGACCACATGCAAAAATTCAGATATGAGACATTTTTAACACCAGTGAGGTGTCTGCAAGCTATATTTCTCAACTAACCTCTTCTCTTTACAGTTGGCAATGGCTACAGGGTATACAGAAATTGTACTTTCTGAACTTTTGTCAAAGTTGATAGGCACATATTTTGACTTTTAAGGGGTCAGGATATTTACAGTAATTTAGAACTACATATCACAATTTTGAGTTATGTTTTGTAGCAACAAGGGGAAAATAAAACAAAGCACAAGTGATGTGAGCACAAGACATGTAAATGTGCAACTCAAAACAGCTTTCATGTAGAAACTACAAGCATCCCACACACCGACACTGCACAACATGTCAAAATCAAAATCAAATGACTCCATTTAAAGTCAAAGCAAGATTAATTGGCAATAGCTAACAAGGGTAATTTGAAATTGCCTCTTAATTTTCATTTCTATCGCGTGATAATTAATGAGGGCGAAGCCCAAATCAACTCATGATAGAAATCAAGAGCAAATAATCTAATTGTTTAAGTATAAATGTACATGTACATGTACTAGACATTCAAAACTTAACAACAAATACTCTTCACAGAAACTTCGAAAACGCGAAGCGGCCACCATTCACTCTACTCACTTTCTACAACAGAATAGACAGCGAGTTGTGTAGCCAATAAGAGAACAGCATTCATGATAGAATGCCAGTAGATTTATACCAAAACAAAATTTTTTTTAAAAACATTTACAGCTAATACTAATATCTTAGTAACCTACAAGGCAAAAAGGCTAGCCTAGCCAATCGTAAAAAATATAGTATTATTCGGGTAAAACTGGTTGACTATTCTGATTGATTGATTGATTGATTGATTGACTATTCTGGGCACCACAGACAGTAAAATTACTGAATTATTTTGTGAGTCAATGTCTTAATTTATTTGTTTTTAACTCACATTACTCACTTAACTTTCTAACCGAGCTCTATACTACATCGATCATGTCATTCATGTGATAGCTTCATTAGATGCTCATCGCATGAGCAGGCATAGAACGACAAATTTGCATTGTGGTCCACTAAACCGGGTGGGAATGATAATGTAGACTGCGCAGGGATTGAAACTAAGGGCGCATTTCTTTTCTACGTATTCTGCCCATTCCAAAAACAGAAAACCCCAAACTATTGCACCCATTCCTCTCGTAAAATATGGAAAGAAGTTGCTACTTTGACTATGTGTACCTGGAAAAATTTTCATGTGTAAGAATGTAAACAACATAGTTTTGTTAGCGTATTCTGATCTCAGAATGACCAGAATATGTCCCAAAAAAGTATAACATTTGGCGACCATCTTGTATGCGTGGTTGGTATCTGGTCGTGGTCAATTAAAAAAGTATGTCTTCGTTGACGTCTCGTAAAAGATCTTATCAGTACCGTGTGAAGTGCGAAGAATGCGAGATGTAGAAGCTCATTCTCAGATCGTTCACAGTGGTAGAAAAGTAAAATGTCAGCGAGTGCTAGAATCATCATCATCATGACAAATAAACATGACGTCACGAGTTTCATTCAGGCAAATAAAGTTTAGCACCCCCGACAAAATTTTTCCCGTACGCTGATGGGCTTAAATATATAAGCTTACAGTCATCATAAATGTAGGCTTATGAACCGGCATTAAAATAGGCTAATATGGTTACTGTTATTTATAACATTAAAATAAATTAAGCTGTGAAAGCAATTTATAAAGTCATTACATTTTTAGGGTACTTACCCCACTTCTTCCAAGCTGAGTAAGATTCAGCAATGTTTGCCAACCAGCGTCAGGCGATTGACTGCAGTTTTTGCAATTCGTGGGATTTGACTGGAAGCTTTTCCCGCCAAAACTGCATGGTGGCTCACAGTCGTCTAGAGCGATTCGATTCACCGCATTCAGAACGGGAATAAATTTAGGCGAACCCAGGAAACCATCTGGAGGCAGATCTCCCTGTCGAAGTAGTGCAGCGAATAGACCAAACGAAGAGACAACAAGGAGTTTGGTTGGCTGCATGTTGAACGAGCAACCTCGCTTGGAAAGGTTCAGATCGATCTGCTGGTGGCACAGAGCGTATTTCATCTGGAAATCGCCAAAAATGACTTTGTTCGGTTTAACTCCACACAGACTCGACGTATGCACATACTAGTGCTTTCCAGGGTCAAGATTTTCGCCAGAGATCGCTCGAAAGCGACCTAGGATCGGAAGGCGAATTAACGATGTACAACATTGTTTGCGACAGGGAAGTCTGGACCCCAGCAGGGTGACGACACAATGGTTGTTGTTGTCATGTTACAGGCGCGTTGGACAGACGCGCAAAGCGAGTTCTCTTTTGAAAGTCTCTTTTGTACTTTTGCTACGTGGTAGCATCAAATATTTTTATATTGTTTGTGAGAACGGCAATGTCGACATTTGGAGTTTAAGCTAGCCGGACTCAATTATTTTTTTCAGTACGTGGCCGGAACCGGCCAGGCCAGACCAGTTTTGTGGTTTTATCAAGTTACACCGCATGATTCGCTGTTCAGTTGCGGATTGTAAATTTGATACCATTGTTCGCTTTCGGTACGGAGTTTTCAAACAGTTTTAAACAGCCGAAGTAGTGTTCTTAGTATATCAAAATGGGCTAATCCCAGCCCGCTCTCTTTTTTAGAATATTACAGCCCTAGGTTAATGGAATACAACTTTTTGTTTACGTTTTCTATTATTAAAATCGGCAACAGATTTGTGCTTTGTTTGACGGTTTGTTTTCGGGGTATTGTACGGTTCAACAACATAGCCACAATACTTAAGACACGGAAAAACACATAACGCCATTTTCTCTTCGCTTTTTCATTTTGAGTTCTTTCAAAAGCTCGTGGCCGAACTTCCGGAATTTTTCGGCACCCGGTGCGCGATACAGCTACAATATAATCTGTTTTTCATGTTACAGTAGATGTCAGTTTGTGAAAACTGCCTCGATGACATACTTGTCAATATAACGAGCTAATCTTAGAAAAGTGATTGACATAATATTACACATTTGATGATCGCATGCTGCGATTTTTTTTTGAGGCCAAAGATCCTCATGATGTACTATCAAGCTGATATCAGGGTGTAACATGTCAATAATTTCAATAGTCTATAAAACAGAATTAAACGGCTTTTTGGGGTCCATCAAGCACTGAACGAACCACTGTTTATCTTGGTTTATCATTTCTCAAGGTAATTATTCGATTCTACATTGAATAACAAACCACTTGGTTGCTCAGTTTTTTTTATGTAAGTTTATTGCCGTAAAGATTTACTTCAGAGCGGTTTATACTTCAACCTGAAAAGTCGTTCGAGTTATTAAGTCTTATTAGTTTGGTTAATTTCGTAGCCATGAAAATCTTGTGATTATCGACTTTTATCGACAAATGAAACCTGTCGATTGACAATTATCGACAAATATCGAGTAATATCCACTTAAACTGTATCGACTACGTTTTCGATGATCGATTTTGATCGACATGTTACGCCCCTTACGCCCTGTGATATTTAATTTTTTTCAGCGCTCAGTCGCAGACTTTTGCCAATCTGTTTGTAAACAAAATCGCTTTAATAATAATTATAAACTAGTCAGACGTGCACAATATCAAATAGAAACTAAAAATCAATCGCCCCAAACGGTCTAAAATAACCCTGAACCCTGTCCAGTTGGACATTAGGTTGAAAGTTAAACTTACGTCTTACTACATGTAAGCTTAATTTAAAACTCAAGTCACCTACACCTTTTCCAGCTATCAATCCTCGCGACCGGCGCAAACTAAAGCAGACTTCTTTGCGCTATATCGTAAGTTAGCCACGAAAAGGACAGTTTGCAAAGCAATTTCGCCAGCCTTTTTTCACTAAACAGGACTCTGAATCGACGAAATAAAATAAATTTTCTGTGCTGACGCTACGAGCTGGAAAAATGGCGGATGCTGGACGGTTGGTGTGAAAACTCGAACCAGTCCTCCCGCTGACCATGTCGTGCAAACCAGAGCAGGGGAGGGGAGGGAAGTGGACCGAGGGGGGAGGGGAGGGTGGGGGAATAAAAAAAAGCTAACCCCTGATCGGTATGAAAGAAAAATGCTACAGAAAAACTGACAACGCCATTGGTAAGAGGTAAGATAAAAACTACTTATGCAGATTTGTTTACAGTTTTAAACTGAAAAGTCGCTGAACAGGATCAGGAAAGGATGGATTTTCAACGTGTAAAACTTTTTTCGTCACCTTCATTTTTGCACAATTTTACTGGAGGAGTAATAATGGCCTTTTTTATACACGAAAATAGCATAAATTTTAACTGGGTGGAAAAACGGGGATTTATTTAAGTTAATAAAAACAGAACTGCAACCGGAACCGAGCAAAAATCAGTCAACTTCCGTGCGTTCTGGACACGTGATCCAAGACGTCATACTAATGACGTTGATAAATAATTTATTTTTATTCTTATATCTACCAACATATCAAATTTTTTAACTCTGCATTTCACCCTTTCAAAGATACATGTATACAAAGATACTAGTCCCCAGACCCCCTATTTGCTCATGTGTATAGCCCCCTTAATTTTGAAAATCCAGAAGTATACCGGGCATGACGAAATGTTGTAAGCGAATGCCTTCCTTGTCACGTTTACTATATTTGCATTTATCAAACCATGTTTCTAAAAAACGTTTAAAGGCACTTGGGGGCATAGTCACGTGACTGATGACGTCATCGCACTCAGTCAATTTAAATAGGTATTTTATGGTAGGTGTAAATAGCATGTGGTGTAGTATCCTCATACACTCAAAATTGACAGAGTTATTTGGCATCGAAAATTTTTCCGGTGCAAAGGGTGATGGGAAGGTTCTTATTATAATTATAATATATTATTTTAATTATTATTAATATTATTATTGTATCAAGTCGCAAAATATATGCTCTGAAACTTTAAAATTAAAATGCAGCTACACATGGATAACAAATCCGACTTTCGAGGGAATATGGCAAATGTTCAGACAAAACCCAAATATTGCAATTGTGTCGAGACAGACAAAGAAATAATATTAATTCTTAGTCGCATTTATTGAACTTCCCATCCTTGTTCCTGTCATATTATTTTTAGTGATATGATGGCAACTGTTTCAGACAGAAAGTCTAATATTGCATCATTATCACTAACACGAAAACAAAAAACAATCGGTACGAAAATGAAATGGTAGCGTCAGTCTTGACTATTTGTAAACTGGTTTGAGAAATTATGGTGCGATCCATTTTCCATCATCTTTTCAGTGTTTCGATGCAGATACATTTCTCAACGTTTCCACAGCCATTAAGACCGGCCAAGTTAAATTGTTAATCACTCAGACGAAAAAATTCTAACCGTATTGTTTGTGAAAATGGCGAGCACCTATTGTAACACCCTGATGGTAACGTGCTTCAAGCGTTTCGTATTATTATGACTTGTAGGGTGAGTTCCTAGAGGAAATATTAACTTTTATTAACAAACTAAACCACATAAAAACAGCAGGTGGTTTATTGTGTGTTTTAATATGATTAATCCATATGCAAAACAAATCTTTGTGCTTAACGTAAATCGTACATTTGTTAATCCTTGTCACGTCATACAGCAAAACGTGGGGAATCTCTAACCTGTCTTACGAATCAAAACGGAAAGAAAGCGAAATTCCATCTTCCCATGTTTTAGGAATATACTTATGAATTGACTGTTGTAGTCTTTCAAGCTACCTCCGCTGAAATAAATATTCTACAAATTTAAAACAGATTCAGTATTGGTAATTATTCATTGAAGAACAACGACAATGTCACTTCTTTGTCGAGGAGGAAGTTAATTCAACGACGTAATCCATGCCCAATAACTTACATCCAATGTGCCTTCAAAAAGGTTAAAAGCGTTGCTACGCTTGCCGCTTTCGTATCGTTGATTTGTTTTGTTCGTAAGTGTAAAAATGCTCAGCAAAATCATAATTTTCGATAAAATGATTACGCCCATGAAATATTTGAAATAAACTAATCAACTTGTCTCGCTCTGTTTTTCGACAAGTCAAACAAGACGCGAAGTCATGACGTAGTGAAATTCCCCATGCGGTGTGTCTTAACGTCGGTTTCAACTGAAAATGAGACAAATCGATAATTTATGTTTATTTCATGATCAGTTAAATTTTAGCAGGATCGAATGAATTGCCAACATTTCATTTTCCATACTCTTTTATTGTAAATCATTCGAAAGTGAAAGGCATAAGTTTATTTACCTCGTCATCAGCTGCATTTATTTTTGGCAGGAACACGGAATATTCCCCATACGTAAGACCATAAGGAAGTGAGAAAGATAGCTCAACAAGGCTTCCACATTACCGAGAAACGAGGAACTCTACATTTTAAAGTCAACATAAATTTCAGCACTTTGACAATAACGTGTCTGGAAGTGAGAATATGACGGATATTGAACGAATTGCTATGTTAGTGAATAGTGCCTTGAACATTCCTCTTGCTTTAGCGTCAATAATCGGAAACACATTGGTGCTATATGCAGTGTGGAGAACACCATCCCTTCGCTCCCCGTCTACACTTCTTCTGTGTGGCTTGGCGATATCAGATCTCACTGTTGGCGCAATTGTACAACCGCTTTTTGTCGCAGATATTTTAGTGCTGCTGTACGGTCAGTCCCAGGAATTTAAAGAGCTATTTCACCGTTGTTATGGTGCTGCTGGTTTCTGTCTGTGTGGAGTGTCACTTTGCACAATTGCTGGTATTAGCGTAGATAGACTTATCGCAATTCAAAAACATTTACGGTATCCAAGTATTGTTACAACATCCCGAATTAGACGCATTCTTTTGGCGATTTGGGTAATTTGCTTATTGTTGGCAAGTACACAGTTGTGGGAGCAAAGAATTCTCTTGGTTTCAATTGTTTTAGTGGTATGCATTTGCCTGTGTATCTCAACTATTTGTCATGTAAAAATATACAAAATTGTCCGTCGCCATCAAACTGAGATTGAAATTCAGCTGCAAGCAGTCGAAAACAATACTGCTAACATAAACATGACCAGTCTACATAAATCTGCATTCAACGCTTTTGTAGTTTTTGCAGTTCTTATTATCTGTTATTGTCCCTATCTAGTTGTATACATAGTGTATTATGTTTCTAGAATGGACAGTGAGAGGCTTGCAAGATCTCTGGCTTCGACTGTGGTGTTTATCAACTCCGCTTTAAATCCAATTTTATATTGCTGGCGGTTACGTGAGATACGAGAAGTTGTACTGCAGACTTGTCACGAACTACATGAAAACGTTTGCAAGCAACAACGGAAAGTACTGCATAGGAACACTTTAGCAGCTGTTGCCCAATTGAACAGAGCATAAGGTCACAGCCCAAGGAAACGATAACTCGCTTTTAAAAATCGCCTATTAACATCATAAAAATATTCGCACAAATGTCAATCAGTCAGAAGTACCCACCGAATCGTTGCGGTGAATAATCTGTTCGGGGGGGCTGAGTCATGTTAACCCTATTCGGCCTGTGCCCCCCCCCCCCCCCCCCCCCCCCCCCCCCCCTTCGTAACTTCAAGAACATTAAGGCTATGAAAATGAAACCTAGAGGGTACATTGTACGTCCAAAACTGTCTCCTTTGCTGGCCGCACAATGGAACGATGACGTATGGTGGCCTAGAACTGCCATAAGGATTTTTGCTTTGTAATGGAGATTTTTACTTTAATTTTGAATTAATTTTAAAATTTTTAATTTAATTTCATAAAATTTATTTTTTTTATTATAAAAAAAAGATATTATTTTTTTGTCGATGATAATTTTTTTTTTTTATGGCTAGAAATCAAAAACTTTATATTTTTACTGAGACGGAAACAGCGAAAAAATAATGAAATAAATCACAATGAAAAAAAAAACGAAAAAACATATTTTTTTTGGGGGGGGGGGGGGGGGGGAATTGTGGACCCCTGTGAAAAAAAAATTGCGGACCGCTGTGAAAAAAAAATTGTGGACCGCTGTGAAAAAAAAAATTGTGGACCGCTGTGAAAAAAAAAATTGTGGACCGCTGTGAAAAAAAAAAATTGTGGACCGCTGTGGCCTAAAACTGCCATAGACCAAGATGCATTGCGCCACCTAACATGATGCTCGTTCTAATATGGCAGCTACTAGGATCCGCAACGATGCATGGAAAGAAAACATCGAGCTAAAAAAAACGCTAATTGAGTACGTTAAACAAGGTCTCCGACGTGAGGAAGTTGTTGACTTTATGGAACGAGATTTTGATGATTATGCATGGAGTATTACCTTGGACAGACGCCTTCGCTCTTTTGAAATGGGAAAGTGCTGTTCTAATATCCCATAAGTTTATCATGACCATCAAGGGAATGTACCCAGTCGGTTCCCTTTGACATGAAGTGACCCTTCCGTTTCTTTTGTTTGAATTGTGGGGTCCTTTCTTCTAGCGCTGCTGGGTCTACATTATACATAACTGCGTGCACCAAATCACGCGGCACACACAAATCATGGACTTCTCGTAGTTTCTTTTGCATAGCACGATAGCCCAGGGACGGTACTAAACCACGAAACACCGAAACGAAACAGCGAAACAGCTATTTTTTCCTTCCGGTTTTTCTGAAACAGTGTTTTTTCAAGTGATTGAAATTCTTTGAAGTATATAAATTACTCGTATTTAATTTTCGCAACCGAGTGCTTCAGACTTTTGGAAGCGAGTTTTCACATTTCGCCAGCGAGTTTATTATTCCCGCTAGGGGCGTGCGGAAAACTCAGACCCGGAAAACTCAGACCTCAGACCTCAGACCCAGCGGAAAACTCAGCGGACCCAGCGGAAAACTCAGACCCCTCGAAATTTCAAAACTTAGACCCGGCGGAAAACTCAGACCCCTCGAAATTACCATAGGGAACCCACGCGTTTATTTAGAATGATCATAGAATAAAGATACCGAAATGGACTTACGTGATGTTGTGTTTCAATCCAAATGTGCTGTTGAATAACTGAAATCAGCTGATGCCGGGATAGCAGCCACAACGGTCTGATCAAATCCGTTGATACGATTTCGAAACGATCGTGTCTGTTATTTTTTAATGGTCTCGCATTTCGCCGTCTGTTATTAAATTTTAACTTGTCAGCCGTCATGCGGCATGGTCTCGTATTTCGGCGTCTGGAAATAGGGAGAAGAGAAAATTGACTCTCTCTCTCTCTCTTAGCCGTTAAAAATTTAAACCCTTAATTTAATTAATAACAAACGGTTACGTGATATGCCGCATGACTGCGGAATGCGAGACGCTGACAAGTTAAAATTTAATAACAGACGGTGAAATGCGAGACCATTTAAAAATAACAGACACGATCGTTTCGAAATCGTATCAACGGATTTGATCGGACCGTTGTGGCTACTATAAATCCCGGCATAAGCTGATTTCAGTTATTCAACAGCACATTTGGATTGAAACACAACATCACGTAAGTCCATTTCGGTATCTTTATTCTATGATCATTCTAAATAAACGCGTGGGTTCCCTATGAAATTACAAAAGAAATAAACTTCACTCATGATCAATTTTAGTCACCTCGCGTAAAATGTTTTGTTGTCACGCAATCACTCCAGGAGATCGCTTATATAGAATACAGCGAGATGTTAATCTTGCCCGGTTCATCGCTGTCGATCAAACAGGGAAAAACTATAAACACGGTTTAAAATAGCAGCCGACAAGAGATATTTAGCATTTTTCCTTTTTCTTGAGGACATTACTAAACTCCGATAAGAATCGAAACGGTAATTTTTGTTTTCTTGATTTAGGTAACTCGAATTACATGTACATGTGTCGCATACTTGTAAGTACTGCCATCGTTGCCTAGCACGTGACCAAATTCTCCCTGGAATAAAATTTTACTTTCTTACTAAAAACCTTGAAATAATATTAAAAAACTGACTGTTGGACACATCGCATGCTTTGAACTGCTAAAATAATGTCCGCCTCAGAATCTTCATCTAAATTAATGTGTTTTGTTCCGATTGCTGAATGCGGCGCGCTCTTCAGGTGTTTGCTCATGCGTAAAATATGCAACTCTGAGCGCTTCTACATTCGCAAACACGGGAAATCCGTTCTGTCTAGCACTATAAATAACTATGAATGTATACAAAACTGACTTAATTTGACTAACATTTTCGAGACTTTTTTTGTTCCATTTTTTTCAGTGAAAAGTGATCGAAGTGTCGACTGCTATTTTTTTCTGAAGCACTCGGTTGCGAAAATTAAATACAAATAATTTATATACTTCAAGGAATTTCAATCACTTGAAAAAACACTGTTTCAGAAAAACCGGAAGGAAAAAATAGCTGTTTCGCTGTTTCGCTGTTTCGGTGTTTCGTTTCGGTGTTTCGCTGTTTCGTTTCGGTGTTTCGTGGTTTAGTACTGTCCACAGACCAGCAGCTTTCCGGGAGCTTTCATTTCGTACTTCACTGCAGCTTCCACTTGGTCGACTGTTGCGCTACGATCGGTGAAACTAATTTCAAAATAGCGAAGGCGTCTGTCCAGGGTTCTAATACTCCATGCATAATGAAACCTTGTTTAACGTAATTAATTAGCGTTTCCTTTAGCTCGATGTTTCTTTCCATGCATCGTTGCGGATCCCAGTAGCTGCCATATTGGAACGAGCATGATGCTAGGTGGCGCAATGCATCTTGGTCTATGGCAGTTTTAGGCCACAGCGGTCCACAATTTTTTTTTTTCACAGGGGTCCACATTTTTTTTTCACAGCGGTCCACAATTTTTTTTTTCACAGCGGTCCACAATTTTTTTTTTTCACAGGAGTCCACAATTTTTTTCCAAAAAAAAAAAAGTTTTTTCGTTTCTTTTTCATTGTGATTTATTTCATTTTTTTTTTCGTTTTTCCGTCTCAGTAAAAAAATAAAGTTTTTGATTTCCAGCCATAAAAAAAAAGAATTTTTTTATCATCGACAAAAAAGAATATTTTTTTATAATAAAAAAAATAAATTTTATGAAATTAAATTAAAAATTTAAAAAATAATTCAAATTTAAAGTAAAAATCTCCATTACAAAGCAAAAATCCTTATGGCAGTTCTAGGCCACCATAATGACGTCATATGACGTAGTTATTAGGTAATTAGTTATACGGCCGCCATCTTGGATTTCTGAATTTTTTTAAAACCTGTTAAAAACCATCCAAATCGACGCAAAATTAATCAAAACCAATAAATAAACGCTAAATGACGTAAAAATACAAAGGTTATACCAATAAACATTGTTTTTCTTCTTTCAAAGGCATAAATATGCAAATTTCCAAAAACATGGCTGTCAAAATCTTGTTGCCATGGAAACGTCAAAAAATTGTCATACGAAATTGTTGCCAGATAAATTTTAGGAAAAGTCACAAAGTTTGATGGCGTTTGAATACATATTAAATAAGTTATGAATGTTGAAAGTTGAAAGTTAGCACGGGCGCTTTGTGCCCCCCCCCCCCCCCCCCCCCCCCCTCCCTCCCCAGGCCAAATAGGGCTAAGAATTCGTAATTAATTAGACTTAAAACAACACATTCCTTTAGTAAAATGTCGCGTCAAACTTTCGTAACATCGAAAAATGGAACTTCTTTGTTTTTGGAGTGATAAAAAATGTCGTTTTGGGTACGAAATAAGGTTAGCTAGGGTTTTCGGAAATATTCATCTAAAAGAACCATAAAGATCTAGCCTAACAAATGGCGCTTTTGGAGTGTTCTGAAGCGGACTTTGGGGCCAATCAGCGCGAGGCACGCGAGGGGACGGATACGAAAACATAGTGCCTGTGGACACGCTATTCTTATGTCTCTTCCAAAACGTTTATCTGGCTAACGTAAATTTTTATTGGCTTAATTTAGCCGCGCGATGCATGGTGTCGACTCTTTTAGCCGTGATGAAGAAATACTACTGACACTATCTCGCAAATTATGCCATTGAACCGCAGACTAGCAGTCATATTAAATCAAGGACTGAGAAATAATCCGATCCTAGCATTCAAGCAGCGACTTATTCACACTTTGAAAGTGAACCAAAGAAACTCTATTGTTATGCCCAGAGCTAGCAAACAAACCGGCCGTAACTTAATATTCTACACGGCCGGTGAGTATCACAGCCATAGACTTTTCCCTAAGATTAAAGAATCGACAACATTAAGAACAAGAAGACTAATATATTTTAAAACTTACTCTATTCTAAACACGGGCTTAAACGCTCTTTCAAAAGAGGAAAATCGTTAAAAGATACGCTCGTAACAGGAAGAGCCAAAATCTAAAGGTCAAGAAACCAATAGCAAAGTAGTCGTGTCGGGCCTGTCAAAACGTTTAATACGTAAATGCGCCTTGCAGGCACATTTGCAGCGATCAATTTTAACACTTTTTGATTGGTCGTTAGAATAACATGCCTGCGAAAGTGTCTGATTTTTGTTTGTCAGTTTTGGGGGCCGTGTGCGAGGGCGGAAGATACATAACAATAGCGTGTCCGCAGCATGAAAAGATCCATCTATTCAGTTGCGAACCATTTTCCCTAATCTTTTTAGTGTTTCGATGCAGATGCATATCTCAACGTTTCCACATTAATCATTTCAATTGTTTACCACTGAGACGAAACATTTCCCACTGGATTATTTGTGAAAATAGCGCGCACCTATTGTAACATCATGATGGTTTATTTTCAGGACTTGTAACGTGGTTTACTAAGTTAACTTCCTTTTGGTAATGGAGAAAATGAACTTTTTTTGACATTTTTTGGCTGAATATTACTTGTAGAATGAGATCTGAGGGGAAATATGGAACTATTCTCATTGCCAAAAAGTGTCACGAAATCAGCCGTGCGGAATTTTCTTCCCGCTTTTGGTGCCCCGGGTGAATTGATCACTAGCCTACTACTCCCCGGGGGTTCTAATTACCTATTTAAGATTCGTTTTCTGGTATTTTTTCCCTCTTTTGCCAAGTTACGCGCTCGGCGTCGTTTGCCCAGAATATTTTTTCAAGTTATCGCTAACGTCGCCGAAGCTCTTGTCTATGGCTGCTCCTGTCCGGCCTGATCCGGCTGCGTTGGCTGCTCTGCAGAACCCCGTTCCTGATCCGCCAGCACCCGCAGGACCTGTCCAAAACCCTGACCCACAAAATGCTGATCAACTGCAAGTGGTATGGGTTTCATTTCTATCTTATTTATTGCGCTAGTCTTAGCCGTTGTTCTTCTCGTCGTTCGTGGCGTTTTTCGCTTGTCCCGTTCGCTTCGTTCTACTTTATTAGTTTTGCCTCATGCTTCGCTTCTTTTCGCCCGCTTTAGTTCTTTCGCTTTTTGTCGCGCGCTTCTTTGTTTCTCTTCGTGTTCGTTGTCGCCTTTTTTGTTTCACGTTTCTGTTGTGTTTTGGCCGTTTTCACCATTATTTCTCGTTGCCTACCTCGGGTGGTTTTCCCTTTGGCTCGTTTACCTTCGTTTTCGGTTCCTTTGTCTTAGTATTTTTACGCCTTTGCACGCCTGGTTTTTCGTTTCTTTTGTCAGTTTCGCTGTCGTATCATTTTCCTTTGCTTTTCAGTGCCCGTTTTGTTCACTCTCTTGCGTTTTAGCGTTGCCTCTGTTGTTTTTCGTGGCGTTCGGTTTATCTCGGTTCTGCTCGTTTGGCCCTTCTTGGGCCGCGCGTTTCCCGCTTTGTTCCCGCTCGTGTTTTGTGTTATTACTTGTTGGTAGGGCGTTTGCTTACCCACTCGTTTTTCTAGCTGTTTTCAGTACTCGCGTCTCTAGGGTTATTAGTCGGTTTTCGGTTTATTGTGTGTCGGGCATTATTCGGTTCCTCGGGTTTCTAGATTTTTCAATTGCTCGGGTGTTTAGTGTTTTCGTCGGGCGTTTCCGGTTGCTTGTGTGTCGAGCGGTTTCAGTTGCTCGTGTGTCTCGCGTCTTCAGTTGCTCATGTGTTAAACCTTTTCAGTTGCTCGTGTGTCGAGCGTTTTCGGTCGCTCGTGTATCAAACCTTTTCAGTTGCTCGTGCGGTGAGCGTTTCCGGTTGCTCGTGTGCCTAGCCTTTCCAGTTCATGTGTCGTGCATTTTTCGGTTGCTCGTATGTCGAGTGTTTCGGTTGCTCGCGTGTTATGTGTTTTCAGTTCCTCGTGTGTCGTGTGTTTTCAGTTTCTCGTGTGTCGAGTGTTTTCAGTTGCTCGTGTGTCAGGCATTTTCGGTTGCTCGTTTGTCGCGCGTTTGCAGTCGCTCGTGTGCCTAGCGTTTTCAGTTTCTCGTGTGTCTAGCGTTTTCAGGTGCTCGTGTCTCAGGCGTTTTCAGTTGCTTGTGTGTCGAGCGTTTTCAGTTGCTCGTGTGTCGGGCATTTTCGGTTGCTCGTGTGTCGAGCGTTTTCAGTTGCTCGTGTGTCGGGCGTTTTCAGTTGCTCGTGTGTCGAGCGTTTTCAGTTGCTCGTGTGTCGAGCGTTTTCAGTTGCTCGTGTGTCGAGCGTTTTCAGTTGCTCGTGTGTCGAGCGTTTTTTCAGTTGCTCGTGTGTCGAGCGTTTTTTCCGTTGCTCGTGTGTCAAGCGTTTTCAGTTGCTCGTGTGTCGAGCATTTTCAGTTGCTCGTGTGTCGAGCGTTTTTTCAGTTGCTCGTGTGTCGGGCGTTTTTTCAGTTGCTCGTGTGTCGAGCGTTTTCTGTTGCTCGTGTGTCGAGCGTTTTCAGTTGCTCGTGTGTCGAGCGTTTTTTCAGTTGCTCGTGTGTCGAGCGTTTTTTCCGTTGCTCGTGTGTCAAGCGTTTTCAGTTGCTCGTGTGTCGAGCGTTTTTTCAGTTGCTCGTGTGTCGAGCGTTTTTTCCGTTGCTCGTGTGTCAAGCGTTTTCAGTTGCTCGTGTGTCGAGCGTTTTCAGTTGCTCGTGTGTCGAGCGTTTTTTCAGTTGCTCGTGTGTCGAGCGTTTTCTGTTGCTCGTGTGTCGAGCGTTTTCAGTTGCTCGTGTGTCGAGCGTTTTTTCAGTTGCTCGTATGTCGAGCGTTTTTTCCGTTGCTCGTGTGTCAAGCGTTTTCAGTTGCTCGTGTGTCGAGCGTTTTCAGTTGCTCGTGTGTCGAGCGTTTTTTCAGTTGCTCGTGTGTCGAGCGTTTTTTCAGTTGCTAGTGTGTCGAGCGTTTTTTCAGTTGCTCGTGTGTCGATCGTTTTCAGTTGCTCGTGTGTCGAGCGTTTTCAGTTGCTCGTGTGTCGAGCGTTTTTTCAGTTGTTCGTGTGTCGAGCGTTTTTTCCGTTGCTCGTGTGTCCAGCGTTTTCCGTTGCTCGTGTGTCGAGCGTTTTTCAGTTTGCTCGTGTGTCGGGCGTTTTCTGTTGCTCGTGTGTCGGTGTTTTCAGTTGCTCGTGTGTCGAGCGTTTTCTGTTGCTCGTGTGTCGAGCGTTTTCAGTTGCTCGTGTGTCGAGCGTTTGCAGTTACTCGTGTGTCGGGTGTTTCCAGTTGCTCGTGTGTCGAGCGTTTTCAGTTGCTCGTGTGTCCAGCGTTTGCAGTTACTCGTGTGTCGGGTGTTTCCAGTTGCTCGTGCGTCGAGCGTTTTCAGTTGCTCGTGTGTCGCGCGTTTTCAGTTGCTCGTGTTTCGAGCGTTTTCAGGTGCTCGTGTATCGTGCGTTTTCAGTTGCTCGTGTTTCGGACGTTTTTCCTCTTGCTCGTGTGTCGAGCGCTTTCAGTTTGTATCTTCCTCTTGTTCGTGTGTCGAGTGTTTACAGTTGTTCGTGTGTCTAGCTTTTTCAGTTGCTCGTGTGTCGAGCGTTTTCGGTTTTTCGTGTGTCGAGCGTTTTCAGCTGCTCGGGTGTCTAGCGTTTTGTTCGTTCGTGTGTCCAGTGTTTTCAGTTGTTCGTTTTCAGTTGTTCCTCGTGTGTCTAGTGCCTTCAGCTCCTCGTGTGTCGAGCGATTTCAGTTGCGCGTGTGTCGGGCGTTTTTTGTGTGTCAAGCGTTTTCAGTGGCTCGTGTGTCGAGCACTCTCAGTTAATCTTATGTTAAGCGCTTTCAGTTTGGCACCTTTACGTTGTTCGTGTGTCGAACGTTTTTGGCTGCTCGTGTGTTGTGCGTTTTTAGTTGCTCGTGTGTCGAGCGTTTTTCTCAAGTTCGCTCGCGCAGCTCGTGTGTCGAGCGTTTTCGGTTGCTCGTGGCTCGGCTGGCCACGGAAGGCGCGTTTAATTTGCACTGTTAAGAAGTTTTGCCTTTTGCTTGTTCCCGGCTATTTAATTTGTTTATTTTGCGCTGTTGTTATTTTTGCCTCTGTGTATTACCGGCTGTTAGGTTTGTCTTTTATGCGCCGGTTTAGTTTTGTCTCTGTAATACCTACAACTGGCCATTAAAGTTTGTTTTGTTCTGCGCTGGTCTAAAGCTGCGTTCACATTAAAGCCGAAACATGTTTAGAGTAAACATGTTTCAACTAAACATGTTTCGCGTAAACGTGTTTGTTCTTGCATTGTTCACATCAGATGTCGGTTTCAAACACGTTTCATGCATGGTTGAATCATCTATGCTGTTTTGTGATACTCGCATAAATTTCTTACACTTCAGCTGTAGAATGGAGCTAGAAATAACTGCAACAGTAGCGTTCATTCTCTGGTTTAGTATCAACTTTCAAGCCCTCCGGAGGAGGAGGGCTATGCAGCGTTTAATGCGAAGACGGCAGTTGCGCTTGCTTCGGTACAAGATGTTCCGTTTTCGACAAGCTCAGCAACTGTTAGCGCTTGTTGGAATGAGTTTTTGCTATTTCACAAGAACTTGCCGGGTTCTTCGTCCACGCACTATTTGGGCAAGAGAGCGTAGTACTGACTGGTGGGATCGGATCGTTAATGCAACATGGACTGTCAACGATTGGCGGGAGAATTTTCGAATGTGCCCGGAAACCTTCAATCACCTTTGCGATGAATTAGGGCCGGCGGTCAGTAGGCAAGACACGCGGTTTCGACGAGCCATACCAGTACGTCAGCGCATTGCAGTGACGCTTTGGAGATTAGCCACTAATGTCGAGTACCGGACCATCAGCCAGTTATTCGGCATCGGCAGATCGACGGCCTGTCAAATTGTCCGAGATGTTTCACGCGAAATTGTACGGACCCTGATGCCAAGGTATATCCAGATACCCCAGGGTCAATATCTAGACGAGGTGATAGAGGGCTTTCAAAGGAAACACCGATTTCCTCAAATTGGGGGTGGAATAGATGGATGCCACATACCAATAATTGCACCACAAGTACACCCGGCTGACTACCACAACAGAAAGGGTTTTTATTCTGTTCTACTGCAGGCAGCGGTGGATCATAAGTACTGTTTCACGGATGTCTGCATAGGATGGCCGGGGAGAGTTCATGATGCGCGAGTTTTGGATAACTCCTCCTTGAATACTTGCGCTCAAGCGGGGACCCTCTTCCCACTGGACAAGGTTGAAATAATTAACGGAGTAAGAGTCCCTGTCGTATTAATAGGGGACGCAGCGTATCCATTGTTGGATTGGTTGATGAAACCATATCCTGACAACGGTAGGCTAACAGCCAGTCAACGAAACTTTAACTATAAACTCAGTAGCACAAGGATGGTTGCCGAGAATGCCTTAGGACGGCTGAAAGGACGTTGGAGATGCCTAATGAAGCGCATAGACAATCAGAGTACATCTAACGCCTCGGTCGTAATTGGAGCCTGCTGTACACTCCACAATGTCTGCGAGGTTCATCGTGAGGAGTTTAATGAAGCCTGGAGACCGAGTAGCGATGATGATGATGACGACGACCCTGGCGATGCTGTTGTCAATGCAAGAGCGCGGGGCCACAATAGAGGAGCAGCAATAAGAAATGCTATAACCAACACCTTTTGAACATTTATTATTTGGCAGATAGCCAGGAACGTTGGCGTAAATAATGGAGATGTTTTCTGTTATAACGTTTATGTTTGATATATTCAATTATATGAATAAATGCGAAATTGACGTATTTACGGTATTAGAAATCACACAACAAAACTGCAAGATCATTGAGTCAAGCGATCGTAAATTATAACTCACCATTAATTTAATTATTTATACATATACCAGTCAAATCCGCTCCAAAATACTTTTATGTTGTCGCTTGTTTTTCAGTTTGAGTTGTTAATCGGTTACAAGTATGACAAGCAAGTAACGTAAAAAAAGCCTTGAGTAAAATTTTATATTTCATTACAATACTAGTTTTACGATTTTGTTACATAATAAGCAACGCAATTTTCAGAAAAGTTGCAGGCTGAAATAAAAATTCACTTTTATTTTGAGCTTATGATTTTCCTGAGTTCGCGCAAATAATGAGCTTCAAATTAGTAATTAGCATTGCCTGAATTCCAGCGCGTTATTTAAATCAGTACGGGGATTCCCATTTTTACATGTATTTTTTTACTGTAAATTATCATATTATCAAAACAACAAAACAAGTTTCTTTGAACTACTCCAGTTTCACCTTACAAGGCAAAAATCTTACTTCACATAATAAAGCAACCACCGATGAAAGTCATTCTTATTAAAAAAGTAATGTTTGGGGTCATAATATTAAACTACAGTCATTGCTTTCCGTGTCCACTGGCCGACCTGGCCAGAGTTTGCATAATGGACAACAAGAATTGCTCTCGTTTTTCGTCTTGTTCTGCCTCGTGTTTCATTCGTTTCTCATCTTGCTCCGCTTCGTGCCTTGCCCTTCGCTCCTCTGCCTCCAAAAATCTCTTCTCAGATTCTTGTTGTAGGGTACAAAACTTGTCAAAGAAGCTCTCCATTTTGTCTGCAGCTTTAGGTGCCTTCCGCTTCTTCCCTTTATTCACTTTCCCGCCACGTGGGTCAGTCGTGGCCGCACTAGCTTGGCCTGATGTCGAAGGGTCTTCGTCAACACTAAACTCGTCCTTTTCTCCATCTGCTGCAGGAGTGGCTGCTGCCTGCGCCTTAGCGCTAGCGCCGGTGATGTTCTCATCCTCAACACCTTCACCATCCATGCATTGAGAATATTCGCCGCTTGCAACTGCACTGGCTTCCAGGATTAATTTGGGCGCAATGCTGGGCTTGGTACCAAGAACTGCATCCAGCTCCTCAAAAAATAGACATGTATTCCTGGCCTGTCCCGAGGTGTTGTTAAGATTTTTGGCTTTTTTGTACTTTTGCTCCAAGTTGTGGATTTTCGTTTTGCACTGCGATGCGGTACGCTTAAAACCATTCTCATTCAGTTTTGCGGCAATGTTCTCCCATATGTTTTGTTTCCTTCCCATTGCCGCTAATTGTCGTTGTATTTCCTCGTCTGCCCATACTTCGACTAGACATTTGGCTCCATAAAAGCTCCAATTTTGGTTCTTTTGCACACTCGTGTCTTCTCCGCATCCATCCGCCATTTTGAATGTGTTCAGTCTGATCATGATTGAAACTACCTCGTGAGGTAGTTTCAATCATGATCAGACTAATCATGTTTCAATCATGATTCGCGCAATGCACTGCCTGATGTGAACACTTTTTATGATGAAACATGTTTCATTCGTGATCAGATTAATCATGTTTCGGCCTAGTGTGAACACAGCTTAAGTTTGGTTTCTGTGCTTTACCGGCTTCTCATGTTTGTCTTATTCTCATTGCCAAAAAGTGTCACGAAATCAGCCGTGCGGAATTTTCTTCCCGCTTTTGGTGCCCCGGGTGAATTGATCATTAGCCTACTACTCCCCGGGGGTTCTAATACCTATTTAAGAGTCGTTTTCTGGTATTTTTTCCCTCTTTTGCCAAGTTACGCGCTCGGCGTCGTGGTCCAGAATATTTTTTCCCTCCTTCCTCCCCTTCAGCGACGTTCCGGTACACTTTCCTCACTGTCTTTCGACCTCCTGCCAAGGCTACATTTTGCCTCCCATATCTTATTCCGCTAAGGCGGTGAGTGTCTGTTTTGGCAGT